>JAVGWX010000021.1:16284162-16569162 GCA_036924085.1 Ariolimax columbianus
TCCTGGACACAACAACTTACTTCTCTTGTCCTAGGCACCACAATCTACTTCTGCTGTCCTGGACACAACAACTTACTTCTCTTGTCCTAGGCACCACAATCTACTTCTGCTGTCCTGGACACAACAACTTACTTCTCTTGTCCTAGGCACCACAATCTACTTCTGCTGTCCTGGACACAACAACTTACTTCTCTTGTCCTAGGCAACACAATCTACTTCTGCTGTCCTGGACACAGCAACTCATTTCCCTGTGTTAGACACCACGACTTACTTCCTCTGTCCTGAGTACCACTACTTACTTCCCCTCTCATGGGCACTACGTCAGACATCATGTTTCCAATGTTCAGCCACGTGGATTGATTTGCATCTCCGCCTCAACAGGTCATCCATATTGCATATTTTCAGTACGCTTGGGCAAGTCATCAGGTGGCCTGGGGCTTCTGTAGCTCCACAGTCGCACGCCTTATCATTCCCCATCTCTTTAAGTTCCTACACCGTGATACACCAGTTCGGAGTCTGTTTAGTGTCCTCCATGTTACGTAAGACAAGTGGTTTCCAGAAGCAGGTTACTCTCGCAGCTCGAGCCATGGAACATGCGTGAATTCATTCCATTTTTCGATGCGCCGTTTTCCAGGGCGTCTGTAGGGGACATGTTGACTGCAAGAAACTTCGTCCAGATTTCAATCTTGGGAACTGCACCTGGTATCCAAACATACGTACGCTGAGCTATGTTTATCTCTTTCAATTTATTTTGCGACACTTCTTCGTGTCGGTACGCCAATTATAAGATATTTGTTTTGTCAGCGGATAAGGTTATAGACACTCATAACTTTTCTAATGGACAGTAACACTTCACGATGATGATGACAAAGACACAGAAGGTATCTTGGAGTCTGAAGACCAACCTACCCGGACTGTTAGAACTAACTTGACAGACTACTGGTCCACGATAAATAAAACATATGTCTTCCAATGCACTTTGCTGTCCTGTTGACATTATCACAAGCTGTTTATCTCGTGATAGCTTGCTAAAGCAACTCTGCAGAAAGAGTAACAATCAATAACAGTGTTACTAAAATATCGCGTGGATATGTACGAGTGACATCCTTTAATTAACATCAGTTTTATTTACAGAGTGCATGGAAATGTAGGTGCAACGGAATATCTTATTTCAGGACACAAAATAGTTCTTCAGAAAACTCCAAATTGGAATTGTGCCGATCGAGCAGTATGCACATGCGCAATACAGCGTACAACATGTTTGTGCCACTGTCGACTTGCACCGAGGAAACATAAAGAGGCGTTATTGTAATTTTGTTGTCATGCTTTCAGTATGGAGACAGTTGTTTGAATCAGAGGATAGTGTATGAATGGGTGGAAAGATTTCACAATGGAAGACAAAATATCATTGATGAACTACGATGTGGGAAACCACCAATTGTGGCAACTGACACAGTCAAACAGCAGATCGACCCGCTAGTCCGTTGCAGCAGGCAAGTCACTATTGATGATAAAGACGTAGATTTTACACGTCACGATGCTGCGCACACAATTGTCCATGATAATCTTGTTTATAGGAAAGTGTGTGATAGATAGATCATAAGGTATCTGACAATGTCATGACAGCGATGAAAATTGATTAAAGGTCACACTAAAAGAGTTTCTTTCTAGTGGGCTACTACAAGCTGGTGGACAGGTGGATATGTGCGTTGCCAGGCAAGGGGACTTTGTCGAAATAATTGGCTTAATGAATGTCCCTATTTAAGACCAAACATTTCAAAACACAAATAAAGAAGACCCTGTCTAAAGCCAGCAACCTCATAATGTAAAATTTTTATACAGAAACTGCCTCTGCAACTGTACGGATAATGGTTTCACAGAAGATATATTTATATATATAAAGATATAAATATATATACATATATATATATATATATATTTATATATATATATATATATATATATATATATATATATATATATATATATATATATATATATATATATATTATATTATACAATGTATAAAATGTCAAATCCTGTGTTTTGCTTGAGAAGTCACCCTCAGATACACAAACATTGTTTAATAAAGCATTGGTAATAGCGCAATGAATAAATCGCAAGTATTTGAGTGGCAAATTCTCAGACAAAACGTTAGTCCCCTGAATGGAAATCTCCCACATTTCACCGGACACAGAAATTTCGTTTGAACGGGAGCAAGAAAAAGTTATGTTGGAATTTTGTTGTATTATTCCTAGGGTATTGTCTACCCCAATTTCATTTCTGAAGACCGAACTGTTAACAAGGAAATGTACGTTGATATCCTCCGTCGTCTAAGAGATGCAATCAGAAGAAAATGGAGAACAACCAGTTGGATTTTGCTGCATGACAATGCGCCTGCACAACGATCCCTACTGGTGAAGTAATTCTCACCTACCACTGGCTGATTTTTTCTTGGTCCCATCGACTGAAATCGACACTGACACAACAGCTATTCAAAGATTCTGAGAACGTTATCACCAAGGCAACAAGACAGCTGAGTGAGGTGTCAAAGAATGGGTTCCACGAATGTTTCCAACAGCTGAGTGAGGTGTCAAAGAATGGGTTCCACGAATGTTTCCAACAGCTGTATGCACGTTGCCAAAACTGTGTAGTTGCCGAAGAGAACTACTTTGAAGGATAGTGTAGATAATTCAATTGTAACTTTTTTCTATATAATCCACAAATTCCGCAGACTTGTTGATGCTACCTCGTGTATATACATATGTTTGAGTGTATGTGTGTACATGTGTATGTGTATGTGTAGTGTGGGTGTGTGTATGTATGCTTTAAAACCGGATTCGCACGTCTTTTGATGTCCTCCATCGGGGTGAACAAAAATTGCGGCATTCAGTGCTTAATTAAACTAGCCCCAGAATGCACTTCGAGGAAGACCAACGTAGATCACTATTACTTCCTTCTTCTCGTTCGCCCCGTTTTTGTTAGTTTGTGCGTGCGTGCGTGCGTGCGTGTGTGCGTGCGTGTGTGTGTGTGTTTGTGTGTGTGTGTGTGTGTGTAAATATGCTTATACGTGACGCTCAGGTCTCCAGATAGTGGCCGTAGTGAAAAGTTCTTCATGGTTTCTAGGCAGCTTTGTGTGGGAATTCGTCTCTGTGAGCCAGTGCTCAGTTCGCAATTGGTTAAGCATGAAACAGTCCTGCAGGATATGTTCAGCTGTCTGTGCTGGTAGCCCTCACTTACACTTTGATGACGGAGACAGTTTCAGCATGTGTCCAGCATGTTTCAGCATGTGTTCAGCATGTTTCAGCATGTTTCAGTATGGAATTCAATCTTGTATATGTCGTTTTTATGAGATGGGCAGTTTTTATGCACTGTTAGAGAGCTTTAATTGTTAAATAGCCCGGGAAGGGAATGTAGCAGAGAACTGAAAATAATTATATTCACCTTGACATTTTAGACAGAAGCAACTATGCAAATTTCACGTCGCTAGAACCTACCGTCGCCAATATTTTTGCAAAACAGATAAACAGGCCATGAGGATGGAGCTCGATCACCTGCCACTGCGCGCCTATACTCTTAAAGATCTGGCTACGTATCTAACTTCACGTGGAAGACATGCAGTTTCAATAACACAAATGCTGCGATTTTGTCTTAAGCAACCAACACAAGACACGTGACCCAAAAGAAGACATTTCAACCCCTCCCACTACTCTTTCCATAACAAATAAACTGTATTTTTTTCGACAGGAAAATTGAGACTCAGAAATCATTTGCATTAACTTACCAGATGTCACCACGGCTTAGGCATCCGAGCCTTAGTTTAGCAACAAAACAACAGCTCATTTAATAGTATATTTATGACGACTCTGTGCTGGCAGTACCAACCATGGTCCTTGTCTAAGGCCCGCGAGAGTAGAATTTCGATCTCTAAAATGAAGTGTTTGAGGAAGGTCATCGTTCACCAGGAAGGCCAGCATGCGAAACGTCGACATTCCATGGATGGTCAGATCTACGTCTTGAGCAGAGAACATTTCTAGTCAAAGAGCACGCTGGTAAGGTCATCTCATGAGCATATGTCCTCATAAAACTTCCTCTGGTGGCTGATAAGGCTGGTAGATATGGTTGCAGGGCAAATAGACGGCGGCGAGGCAGGTGGATAGCTGGCATTAGAGGGATTGCGTGACCCCACGGACTCACAACGACCAACACAACGCACTTGTCATAGGGCCCCGCCACTTAAGCGTCCCACGTCTCTCAACGACCAACACAACGCACTTGTCATAGGGCCCCGCGACTTAAGCGTCCCACGTCTATCAACGACCAACACAACGTACTTGTCATAGGGCCCCGCGACTTAAGCGTTCCACGTCTCTCAACGACAAAAGTGTAAAGAAAATGAACAAAACACGTGGAAAAGAGGATTGTTAATCATTGGCTCTTTCCTTCTTGTTAGACTATAGTAATAAGTGCTTTGATAAAGGGATGTAACTGCAGTCCATGACGATAGCCCATGTAACTCGTAAGACCAATCCGAGCAGAGAAGCGTCTTCCACGGTGTGTGCAAGGAAAGTCAGGACAATTTGCGGCATTGCATGGTGTGACGTGTCTTCTCAAACGTTGAGTCCTTAGCCTATCCGCAATCAGTATCTCCTTTGTCTGTATTCCATGCTTAACTCTGTCACTCAATGTAACACTATCCGTGGTGTCCTGTTCCCGTGATTCCAAATCGATGCCAGCATCAATGAATATCCCGCTTACATACATCCTTCTGCCGAAGTAATGGCAGCCCCGAGACCTTTTCACCAACTGTAATTCCCCATAGAAAAGATAGTTTCGTATTCTACCATCATCCCTCCTCCGAGTGTGTCCCAACCATCGGAGCCTTCGAAGTCTAAGCGACGGAGACGATTGTGAGAGTGCCTGTTCTCTTCAACACATGAGTTGGGGCCACCCAAACTCTAGGATTCTGCGCAGGCACCACATGTCATGGTAGACAATGTGTCACTGCCATAAAGAAGCATGCCGAGGACACAGACCTGGTAAATAAGTGGGATTGTTAATACATACTGCGGAAAGTGCCATACATATATAAGTCATATGTGGGAACGAATGAATGAGTGGCGGATTGAGTGAATGAACATAAATAAAATAGAATAGGGAGGAGGGATAGCAACAAGAATTGTACTTACCCAACATTCTGGGTCTCTGCTATAGAAATTCGTATTTGACGATCTCACAGCAGCACGGGGAATGTTTATGAATCCTAAATATTCTATAAATAGAACATGTTGCATAGTTATTTAAAAACCTTCTTGACATGCGATATGGATGACATATTGAGGGGACACGTCAATCAACGTGGCTGAACATTGGGAACATGAGGTCTGACGTCGTGCCTAGGACAGTGGAATAATTCACTGGGGTTGTCTTTAGCTCATTTAATAAATTCTTGAGGCACAACTGACAACGTTGACATTTATTTTTCTTCCCAGAAAAGCGAGTGAGGAACTATTGTATTCTTGAATTAGATTTAGAATATTGTTATTATGCCTATTTATTTATTTTATTATGAAGGGGTGTAAATCGAACGCAAGCTTTGTTTTGCAATCGCAACATACCGTGTTTGAAATAACTTCGTGTCCTATTTGACTGAGCGAGCCGGGGATTTTTCTCACTACGACCACTTCTCATCGTTCAGAAAAGATAAGCAAACTTCTGTACTGCAAAACTGCCGTAGTGGAATATATTACAAACATATACACACGCGCATACATACACTGGCCAATGTGTCCATATTACAAATAGATACATACACGCATACATACACTGGCCAATGTGTCCATTACAAATAGATACATACACGCATTAATACACCCGGCCAATACGTCCTAATATCATCGAAATCACTACAGTCTGGGGTGGAAAATGGGCGTGCTTTCGCCAGTAGAATCCAGAAAGCTAAACTCTTAATCCACAAAAACTACCTATAATATCATGTGTGGGATATTTGTAGATCGTTCTTGTGTTATGGTATCATATTCGAGATTATGCTATTATACCATACCATATTCAGGAATTTTGCTGTTAGATTTCCTTTTATCGCTGTATCATATGCCGTTCAAGGTTATCTTAGAATGGAGGAGGTAGACGCCGAATCATCTCTAGAAGATCTCAATACAGTCATTAAGAACTTGAGTCTGGGCAGAGCAGCAGACAGCGATGGGATCACATATGGACTAATTAAGCATTGTAAAGATCCACTCTGAAAACGGCTGCATTTGCCGCTATACCAGAGTTTGGAAAGGCCATTATACCTCAAGATGTAAGGGTTTCACAGATTCTCATATTATACCAAAATTAAGGTTATAGAAGGGATTGTAGTGATTGTAATGATTGTAGTGATTACTGAGGTATCTCACTGCTCAGTGATGTTCGCAAAGTCTTTGTCAGAGTCACTTTACCGCAGCTACACAAACTGGCCTACCCCTACCTTTTGTAGTGGTGATATTTAGCATACCATAATGAGGTTGTCTGACTCAAATACCATTCCTATTGTAGTGGTGGTAGTTATTATTTCGTAATAAGTTTATCATACTCATATATACCATGCCTTATGTAGAAGACCTACTTAGTTTTACTCAAAGATATTGCCATACTCCTATACACCATTCGTATTGTAGTGGTCGTAGTTAGAATTACATTATGAGGTTGTCAGAGTCATCCCATGCCTTTTACTACACTCGTACATGTTACACACAGTAAGGTACCTGAGCTGTATGTGGGCGTGTCTACCCCATCTGTAATGAACATGTTACAACATTGAGGTATGCAGCTGAAGCATTTTCTTGGTCAATGAATTGAAAATGATGGTTTGAGAGGTTGGTCTCAGTGGTCCCTCAAGCCCGACAATCATTGTTTAGTTAGCGAGCATGATGTTCTCTATCTCAATTACTGTAAACTCATAACGTGATTCTAACATAATTGATGGGGTAGTTTCATCATCAAAGTCATGGGTTATTGTGCGTTGTGGACTATTGATTCCGTGGCGAAGTGGTTAAGCCGTCGGCCTCGTGATCAGGTGGTGTGAGTTCAACTCCGGACTCCGCCGTCTTTTTCACGGGTGCTTGATGCGGAGTCCCCTGCATCTCGTAGTCGCCACCTGGTCGTCTTGTCCTTGACTTGCCACTGGGGTCGGGCGGCTCGAGACGAGATAAAAAGTAGCGCAGTTAATCCTTACTTAAAATAGCGTTGGCAAAATTAATTATTCAATCATCGTCTACGATGGACGGCGGCCTTTGCCTTTTTGCCTCCACTATTGAACACGTCCGTAAAGTGAGTCAGTTGGATACAAAATTGCAAAAGAATTAACTAGGTTCATTAGAGTCACTAATCCTAATATTGGCACTTTGCAGAGTTTTGAATACAATTTCATTTCAATTGCACGAAAAGATGCCTCTAAACTAGAAACCTAGTGAGCAAAGAAACTAATAAAATACAACAATTAATGGACGACTATGTTTATGTGATTTGTTAAAAATAGTATAGAAGAAATGGTTTAACTAAACTTAACTTAACTTAACTTAAATTAACAACCCAGGAGAGTGACGCTGTCATATAGACAGAAGGATCAGTCGTGTGCAGTGAGACATCAGGCTGTGGTTTCTCGGCTAGAGTGAAATCAGAGGTCTTTGCTGAGCGCAGTAGTGCATAAATGTCAACAACCTCCAGTATGAGAATGGAGACGGAAGCAGTGACCTCAGCACTGAAATGGATATCTGAGACTTCTATAACAAGGGCAGTCATCGTGACAGACACGCAAGCTGTACTTCAGAAAGTACAGAATGGATGGCTTAAGTACGAGTGGATAGCAGCTGTTGAGGTCTAAAACCTCCAGGCGATGACATGGATCTACTGCCCTGTTCATGACGGGGTTCAGGGCAATGAAAGAGCTGACATCGTGGCTTCACAAGCTCCCATCATGGGCACATTAGTGATGGATAGAAATGACATTTTGAAACCAATCAATGACCGCCTGCTGGATGAAGACACCGCAATAGATGAAGCAGCAATCCACAAACTGCAAAGTTTCGTCATTACACAAGGTTCGAGCGGAGTGGGGTGCATGAGAGGACGGAGCAGGAGAGTGTACAACCAGCGAGCTACAGGGACCATCAGCATCCATACCTTACGCCGTTTGATGAGAGCGAGACTGAGCACCTATGGGTATGCCCGGAGTGCAGTGACGTCGATTCTTAGAAACAAAACAAACTTAGTTTAGTTTAGTTAGTTAAGTTTAGTTGAAGAACCAACGACATTGCACACGTTTTAACACACAAGTGCTCTGTAACTTAAGCAGGGTTGTTAGTTTCACTACTTCTGTCCGCTGCTGCACCGAACCCTCTACTACAGAATATTGCTAGTAATATTAAAGGTACGGCGAGCATAGTTCACGAGTCAACAGCAGCCTACAGCATTCAATAACTTTGAAACCAAAACTGAGCTTGTATGTAAGTATCTATGGCGGTGTCCTTATATGGTCCAAGTACATTACGTTGCAGTGGTACTATTCTTTCCTCCCAAACAAAAGATCCACCAATTAGCATCAATACATACCTCTCAAAAATAATTCCATGTTTTTTTCAACTTTGACGACGTCCCCAGTTTCGTTGGAATACTCTCCGCCAATGTGATTTCGACAAACACGCTTAACATCAGATGCATCATATACATCGCGTATTCGTGCATTCTTCTCTGTTATTAAGCATGTGTTGGAGTCAAAGTGGTATATCCCTCTATCGTTACACATTGAGATCTCTGTCAGATTCGCTTGAAGAATAAAACACATAAACGTTTACTAGTGATTGATAATAGCCTCAATAGTACATATCAACAATGTTGGATGACGTAACACGACGAGAATAGTGTACCTGCATCATCACGTGATGTGTTCGTCACATAACTCAGACTCCAGCACGGCAGTTCTGTGATGATCTCTGTTGACGGCGAGTTCAAAGTCATCCCCAGACTGTACGTAACGTTCTGATGCAATCCTTATTCGTCTTGGTTGACCTCTAATACATATATATATGTGTGTATGTATGTGTGTGGCGGAGGCTGGAGTTTTGGCAAGAGAACGAGTTTCTTTCAGATAGACTGTGATGGGAACGACGTTCTACAAAGGACATGCTTCATGATGATGATGATATATATGACGTGTAGTAAGGATACATTCAATGTTGGGACATCGGCTTTACAAACCAGAGACGCAAAGTCTCCATCTCCCAGAACTTGCACTGACAAGTCTCATAGTGGCAGGTAAATGCATTTCTGTTTGAGTTGCTGGTTAGATGCGGTTGCACATATGTTTTAAAATAATTTGTTGATCTTCAGCTTGTGTTGTTGTACGAAATTGACCAGGCCCGGAACGATGATTAGTAGTACATGGCCCCCAAAACCACTGGTAGTAGATTTGTAACAATTAAAGTGTCTGGCAACATCTCTGGGCACCATTTCTTCTTCTTCTTCTTCTTCTTCTTCTTCTTCTTCTTCTGCGTACGCAGTCAGACAGTAACCATTATTTTTTTGAAAAAAGCGGCGGTCATCCTGAGGCTCTCGCCATTGCCATAGAGCTTGTCTTGCAGTTCCACTGGTAATGGCCATATCTGCTCTCTCTGATCCTCGTATGTCGGGCAGTTCTGCAGCAGATGTTCAGCGGTCATTTTACCAGTACCGCACGGGCATTCGTCGGTACACCCTATCTTCAATTTGTTGAATAGGTGGTACCTCAGTCTGTTGTGGCCAGTGCGAAGTCTGAAGACAACGACCTGCTCTCTTCGGTTCAACTGGTAATAGGCATCGTTTTTGGTGTAACCAGTATGTTCGGTTTCCCATTTGGTCATGTATCTGGCTTTGATAAGCCGTTTTGACTCTTCGTACGTCATACTGGTATCTGTTTGTGGTAGTCTTGCACCTTCTTTTGCCAGTCTGTCTGCCTCCTCGTTGCCTTGGATGTTGCAGTGTGACGGAACCCACTGTACCACTACCCTTTTTGGTGCGGACTGCTGGCACAGTTTGCAGAGTGCTGCTCTTAAGTCATTAAGCTCAGTGTTTTTCTGGCTTTTTAGCGCTGTGACTACGGCGAGAGCATCTGTCAGCAGGACTATATGGCTCTCATTTTCACTGTGTGTCACCATTTCTTCCACTGCCGCCCTCAGTGCCTCTGCCTCCGCTCTGAAATTGCTTGTGTACTTACCAGTAGCGAATGACAGTGTTATTTTTCTGCCATTTGGTAGGTTCAGGAATGCTCCTGCCCCTCCGTTCTGTGTGGTGTTTGTTACAGAACCGTCGGTGTATGCATGGGTCCAGTCCATGCTTGGGTAGCTTTTCGTTATGAAGCTTAGGGTAGTATCTCTCCTTTCTTTTTCAGTCTGGCAGTTTTTGTTTGCAATACCTGGTATATTTTCTACCACCTCTGGAAATATATCCTGCCTCCAGGTAGGTTTTCGTACAGTAGTGATGGGTTTTGGTGTTGTTAGTGCGTTTATGGGATCTTCGTGCATCTTTGCTTTGGCTATTTCTGCAAAGTTTCTCCGCTTTAGTTTCCCATTTCCCAAATTGTTTAGTCTCTGGTGCATTGGATGGTCCGTCAGTCTTCGGAGTTTCTCTGACTGCAGCTGGGCTCTGCAGTCTCTTCTATCGGTCATGGATTGCAGTTTTGTAATCTTTTCAAGTTCTACAATTGGCGTTGACTTCATGCCACCTGTTATAATTCTCATGGCTTGGTTTTGAAGTTTGTTAACTTTATCGAAGTTCGCCTTCGCTGCTGTTGTCCATGCCGCAATGCCATACTCGAGAACTGGTCTCACTCTTCCAGTATACAGTTTCTTTAGTATGCCTTCGTCTGCTCCCCAGCTTGTGCCAGCAAGTTTCCTCATGATTGCCATTCTTTCTCTGGCTTTCATTCGGTTTCTCTCAATCTGACTTTTCCATGTCATGCGCCGATCAAATGTGACTCCCAGATAGGTTGGGTTGTCGTTTGGCTGCAGGAATTTGCCATTTAGACTTAATTTGGTACTTTGGGGTTTTAATGAAAGCGAGAATATTGTGCATGTGGTTTTCTCCTCGTTTATTTTGACCAGCCATGAGTTCGCCCACTCTTCCAGCGATGTTAGGGCCGTCTGCATCCGATTTCTTGCTATGGTGAGATTCTTTTCAGAGGTCCACATAGCCAGATCGTCTGCAAACATTGAGCTATGGACTCTTCTTGGTATATTCTCTGTAATATCGTTTATATATACCAGGAAGAGTGTGGGTGACAATACTCCCCCTTGGGGTACTCCCTGCTCGAGTGTCACCTTTTTGCTCATCTGCCCTTGTACTTGGACTCTGGCCGTTCTTTGTTTGAGGTAGTGGTTGATCCACTTGTACATCTTCCCACAGACATCACTTCTTCTTAGCTTGACTCTAAGTCCATCCTTCCAGACTTTGTCAAATGCCTTTTCCAGATCCACCCAAACAGCTACTGTGTGTTTCTGTGCCTGGTAGGCATCTTCTATCTCCTGGGCTATGAGGATGACCTGGTCCTCAGTGGATCTGTGCTGTCTAAAGCCGGCTTGCTGTGGAATTAGTATTCGTTTTTCTTCCAGATGCCACATCAGTCTGGTGTTTATCATCCGTTCCATCAGCTTGCCGACACAGCTCAGTAGGCTGATGGGCCTGTATCCATTTGGATCTGTTTTATCCTTTCCTGTTTTTGGTACTGGTACCAGTATTGCGTCTTTCCATGCCTGGGGTACAATACCCCTTTTCCAGCTTTGGTTCAGGACTGATAGTAGTTTCCTCTTCGCTGTTTGGCCCAGCCCCATCAGCATTTCGTTTGTTATCCCGTCTTTTCCGGGAGATTTCCTTTTCTTTAGTGTTCTCATAGCCTCTTCCATTTCGCGCATTGTTAGTTTGGCCATCATGTGCTCTTCAGGAGCCGTATTTATGTTTTCGTGTCCCTTTAGCTCTTCGCTAATGTCTGTATGCTTTTCTGCAGGGACCTCGATGTGGTTTGCTCTGGCATAGTGATCGACAAAGGCGTTTGCGGCTTTCTTACCTGTGATCAAGTTCTCGCCCTGCTTGATAGTAATTTGTTTATTTGACGGGGTTTCGTCGTTCATGGCTCTGACTAGCTTCCATAGCTTGTTCCCGTCTTTGTCCAGGTTTAGACTTTCCGTTTTATTTTTCCAGCTTTCTCTTGCTGTTTGCTTGAGAGTGTGTTTGTACTTCGCCGCGGCGGCTTTGAGGGCGATGTTTGCCTCCATGGATTTTTCTCGCTCTGCCATGTTCCTAGCATTTGTTACTGCATCTTCCACTTTCTGCAACTCATCATTCCAGTAGGGCTTATAGTTTTTCCTAGCTCCTCTTGGGATGGTTTCAGTGGCGGCTTGCATTATTGCCTTGCTTAGGCTCTCTACCATGGGCTTCATTTTGGTGTTTCGTGTGTTGATGGTTTCACACAGCCCATCTGTCAGGATTGCAAATCTGTCCCAGTCGGCTCGTTTGTAATTCCAACGTGGGAGCGGTTTTGTTTCCTGTGGGCCTACTTCCATGTCGATGGTTAGCCTGATCGGCCTGTGGTCGCTACCTGCCAGTTGGTTTAGCACCTGGCGGTCTATTTTATGGTGTATGTCCTGTGTGGAGAAGGCCAAATCTGGAGTCGAGGTGGTATGCCATGTTCTTGAATAGAAGTTAGGGCTATCCTCCGGCCTATTGATTAGGGAGAGATTTGCATCTATCTCCCAATCTTCCACTTCGTCACCTCTGCTGTCTGTGTCAGAGTATCCCCATCTCTCCGAGTGGCTGTTGAAATCTCAAACTACTATGCAGTTGGAGTCTCTGACCTCCATACTCGAGAGCGATAGGTCTCTATTTGGTGGTCCGTACAGATTGAAAATGCGGAGCTTCGTCTCTTGAGCCATTATGTCAACTCCTACAATTTCTGCTTGTCCGGTGTGATTGACAGATACCGCGCTACTCGGTATGCAGTTTCTGGTCAGTATCAGGACCCCTCCTTTGTGGCCTTCTCTATCTAGACGGAAGGTCTGGTATCCTCTGATTGAGAATTTATGGTTATTGTTGAGGTGCGTTTCCTGGATACATGCCACGTCAATCTTACCTTCATGCAGGTGGTGTGTTAGGGGGGCACCATTTCAATCCTCAACATACCAAAAGCTTACAATCGCTCTTATACCACAGTAGAGACATGACAAAATTTTAACATCATTTTTTCCATGAAAACAGATAATGGCATTTAACTTGGCGGAACTTGACTAAAGTGTTTTTGTTTGTTTGAATGCATGTGTGTGTGTGCCCAATGTTAACGTGATTCGACCTTTCCTAAAGCCAGAATTGAGCAATTCATTGTCTTGCACGTGAAGCACGTAAAATTGGAAATAAAACATGACATGCACAGGAAAATGGGTTAATGGGTTAGAGTGACCTTCAATACCGGCACATTTCGGGTTCTATGTAAGTTGGTCATTCTCAATATTAATAAAAATAATTATCATAAATAAAGCGACATGGTTTTAATGACGGCATATATTTATATATGAGGATTCCATGACGAAGTGGTTCAGCCGTCGGCCTCGTGATCTGGTGGTGTGGGTTCGACTCCGGACTCCGCCGTCTATTCCAATGGTGCTTGTTGCGGAGTCTCTTGCATCTCGTAGTCGCCCCCTAGTCGTCTTGTCCTTGACTTGCCACTGGGGTCGGGCGGCTCTAGACGAGAAAGTTAGGATAAAAAGTAGCGCAGTTAATCCTTACTAAAAATAGCGCTAGCAAATAAATGATGCCGTCATCGTCTGCGATGGACGGTGACCTTTGCTTTTATATATGAGATATGTAATACATGTTGTGATTACAGATCCAGCAGGCTTTCCACCTTCGGCCCAATGCCATGTATGCACGTGCTTATTAGATGTTGTCTTGTTACAAAGTGCTCCATTTATCTGGCCTTGGAGAAAGAAGCATTTTCCTAAAAATAGTTGAGCGCTGAGCACTCAAAGAGATGGTCATTAACGGTTTCTTATTAGTGAGTACACATCAGGGAGCAATATTTATATATACAGAGTGTTACAAAACAAATACAAGATGACGAGCAGGAAGCATGAGTGTGTTTTATATCATGTACCTTAAAGTTAAAGGTTTTATAAAATACTAGGCAGTAGGAAAGATCAATAGACATCAGCTATTTTATATGGGAATTAACATTATCCTTGTACACACAGCTGTGGCGATTAACGGTTCCCTTCAATGAAAAAAATTGTTTCATCAGAGAAAAAAAATCAAATCAGTAAAATTTGTATGTTTGCACATGTAACCGATCTACCTGAAAAGCAATCATGATGCTTAAAGAATATTGGATGTCATGAGATCGTCTTACCTGTTAAACCCAAATTTGCTGCAGAGAACGCTAGGCAGAGAGTAATCAGGAACCGATAATCTGTACTTTTCATTTTCCAAAAACTGTAATATACCAATAGTTACTGTTGCGACCGTGACAAGAAATACAAGTTTAGAATGTATGAAAAATGTACAGACATATTCCCAGAATTTGATTGGGATAAACTAAATGCGCATTTTGGGTGACAGGTAAATGATGTTGACGAAATTAACGATGATAATGATGATACTGATGTTAATGATGATAATTACCGATGATGATAATGTAACACATAATGATAATGATGAAACTGATAATAACGATTATGATAATAATAGTGATGATATTGTTAATAATAATGATAATAATGATGATAATGATGATAATAATGATAATGATGATTATGATGATAATAATAGTGATGCTATTGTTAATGATAATGATAATAATGATGATAATGATGATAATAATGATAATGATGATTATGATGATTAATAGTGATGATATTGTTAATGATAATGGTAATAATGATGATTATGATGATAATAATGATAATGATGATGATAAAGATTGTCATCATATTAATGTTGATGATGATGATGATTATAATAATAATTATGATGCTGATTATAGTAATATTGATGATTATAATAATGCAGATGGTGATAATAGTGATGATATCGATAATAATTATGAATATGGCAATAATGATAATAATAATAATAATGATTCCATTATTATCCGTATGGTAAAAACGTAAAGTAAAGTAACCCATAGCATTACTGTCGTAGGGATGTGAGGTGTTAGCGATCTCATATTTCAAAGCAACGGCTATATCAGGGCGGTAGCAATCTCCCCTCCCTTGCCGCTTTTACTTCCCGGACTGAACCGGTACCCATTTAAGGCTGGATCGACGCGGGAGCCGTTGCGGTCTTGAAAAACATTACCGCCTCAACTGGGGAATGAACCCAGGACCACTCAGACGCGAAGCCAGCGGGCTAAACACTGCGCTACGCGGCTCCACTATGGTAAAATGTGATGTAAAGATAAAAGTTATCACAATCTACTAGACATGTGGAAGATGAGATTATAAAATATTTAGCTTGAGGTAGCAACCTCAGAATGTAAAACCATTGCTATTTAAACCACCACTAAAAGCGCTTTATTGCCTTCCTGCAAGTGGCCAGTCTTAGGGGAGAGGAGGGGGGGGGGGTGTTTGGTATTAAAATGCTAAGCAGCGCATGAGTTGCAGCGGTCAGCGACTCAAAGCTGACTGCTAGCGTCAGGGTCAGAGAACCAGAGCTTCCAAGACCCTTCTACACCTCCATGCGATTATCATGGTTAACAGGCTGCAGCAGGACAGACTGGCCAAGGAGAAGGGATCGAAAAGGGAAGGCTAACCTGGCACTCAAAAAATGCATGCTGCCGAAGACGGATGTGTCGGACCGACAGGTGCAAATATCGCAGTAAATTGTAAACTAGTGACACAGCTCTTTAAGAGACATAGAAAACTGAAATTGTGTTCTTTGGAGCGAACGTTGGGAGGTTACGTTCCGTTTCTCGGATCTAGTGTTGTGGAGAGTTCATGTTGCGTTGCTTCGCTCAAGTGTTGTGATATGTTTAGGTTGAGTTTCTTGGATCTAGTGTTGTGATATGTTTAGGTTGAGTTTCTTGGATCAAGTGTTGTGATATGTTTAGGTTGAGTTTCTTGGATCAAGTGTTGTGATATGTTTAGGTTGAGTTTCTTGGATCAAGTGTTGTGATATGTTTAGGTTGAGTTTCTTGGATCAAGTGTTGTGATATGTTTAGGTTGAGTTTCTTGGATCAAGTGTTGTGATATGTTTAGGTTGAGTTTCTTGGATCAAGTGTTGTGATATGTTTAGGTTGAGTTTCTTGGATCAAGTGTTGTGATATGTTTAGGTTGAGTTTCTTGGATCAAGTGTTGTGATATGTTTAGGTTGAGTTTCTTGGATCAAGTGTTGTGATATGTTTAGGTTGAGTTTCTTGGATCAAGTGTTGTGGGGAGTTTAGTTTGCTTTGCTTGGCTCAAGTGTTGTGAGATGTTTAGGTTGTGTTTCTTGGATGAAGTGTTGTGAAGAACTTAGGTTGCGTTGCGTGGCTAAAGTGTTGAGGAGAGATTAGGCTGCGATGCTTCGCTAAAGTGTTGTGGAGAGATTAGGCTGCGATGCTTCGCTAAAGTGTTGTGGAGAGATTAGGCTGCGATGCTTCGCTAAAGTGTTGTGGAGAGATTAGGCTGCGATGCTTAGCTAAAGTGTTGAGAAGAGATTAGGCTGCGATGCTTTGCTAAAGTGTTGAGAAGAGATTAGGCTGCGATGCTTTGCTAAAGTGTTGAGAAGAGATTAGGCTGCGATGCTTTGCTAAAGTGTTGTGAAGAGTTTGCGAAGAGCTTCTTGGATTTATCGTTGTGGGAAGTTTTAAGTTTAGCTTCTTGCATCTAGTGTTGTGGGCAGTTTCGGATAGTAGCCCCTTTCAGTTATGACTGACTATAGGATGATATGACTTGGATTACAGCTTAAGCCTCGTTTCTTGGATCGTGTTGTGGAAAGTTTAGGTTCCGTTTAAGTATCTTCACTAAGTTCTGGACAAAATTTTGTTTGAGTGAATGAGTAAACTGGCCGGTTTGTTGATTCTATTTCTTTTGAAATATTGTCCAGCTTATTCCAGTTTTCCTGCCAATGAAGAAAGCCCCTTTGGTGTACACTTTTTGCACTAGCCCTCATTTGTATTGGAACGTTGTCGTCCAATCTATGAACTTCCATAGTGTTCACAAGTTGTCGGAACATACAGTCGTCACAAGGAGCAAGGTCATGGACGTATGGAAGGTGTGGGAGCAAATGGAATCTTGTGTTTCTCCAAACATTCATGTGTGGAAAAGCGATTGCCCGTATGTTCCACTGTCAGAAGAGGGTGCATGGGTTTCTCTGTCAACCGTCTCAGGTGAAGATCTTCAGCTACAATTTTATAGGGCATCACGATTGATATTCCAAGATCCTCCGCAACCTCTCTGATAGTCAGATGTCGTTCAGCATGTTTGATTTCTTGCAGACGTGGTCCGATTGTGTAAAAGTTGATGTGCTGAATTTGCGGCTATCATTTTCAAATGATCATCGCTTATTTTCAAAACGAAAATACCACTTAAATGTCTTATAACGACTTTGGCATGACTCTTCGAAAGCTGATAGCAGAATTTCGAAAGTTTTAGAACCAGTTGTTCCGATATTTAAACAGAAATAAATGAACATACATTGTCGAATATTACAGTCTATGTTCATAATCCTACCAATACTGCAAGGCTGAATTCACTTATTGGCTTCCACACAACGTATGCACGAAGATACCGCCTTCCGGTTTGCCACATACATTGGTACATAGTTGTCACGTATGCTTCTTTATGCCACTTCGCTTCATATTTTAGTTATATTCTCTTCTGATATCCATACATTTGTCACTCGACTTTACTTGTGACTTGTAGCCAGATCTTTATGTGTTATAAGCGCGCAGTGGTAGTACTGGTTGTGTTGTCGTAAAATGACCCAACACTAGTATTTTCTCTCTTGAAATGTGTTCAGCACAAGACATAGTTATCACTATTAAGAAATATATAATTATAAACCACTACATACGCTGATCGTCTCGACACTCTAAGCATCACATATAATGGTGATGGTGAATTGTGCTAATGTTTGAATTCTAAAACTTACTTTTAGTATTCAGGTAATTTAGATGAAGTCTTCTTCTTCTTCTTCTTCGTACGCTGTCAGACGTCAACATGTTTTTTTTCGAAAAAACAGCGGTCATCCTGAGGCTGTCGACACTGCCATAGAGCTTGTCTAGTCTTGCCACTGGTGATGGCCATGTGTGCTTTTTCTGATCCTCGTATGTCGGGCAGTTTTGCAGCAGATGTTCAGCGGTCATTTTCCCGGTACCACACGTGAATTCGTCAGTGCCACCTATCTTCAATTTATTGAATAGGTGGTACTTCAGTATAGTATGGCCTGTGCGGAGTCTGAAGACCACGACCTGCTCTCTTCTGTTCAACTGATAATAGGTATCGTTTTTTGTGTAGCCAGTATGTTCTGTTTCCCATTTGGTCATGTATCTGGCTCTAATAAGCCTTTTGGACTCTTCGTAGGTCACAATATGATCTGGTTGTGGTAGTCTTGCACCTTCTTTTGCCAGTCTGTCTGCCTCCTCGTTGCCTTGGATGTTACAGTGGGATGGAACCCACTGTACCACTACTCTTTTTGGTGAGGACTGCTGGCATAGTTGACAGAGTACTGCTCTTAAATCATTAAGTTCAGTATTTTTCTGGCTTTTTAGTGCTGTGGCTACGGCCAGGGCATCTGTAAGCAGGACTATAGGGCTTTCATTTATTTTGCCTGTCACCATTTCTTCTACTGCAGCCCTCAGTGCCTTTGCCTCCGCTCTGAAATTGCTTGAGTATTTTACAGTTGCCACTGACAGTGTTATTTGTTTACCATTTGGTAGGCTCAGGAATACCCCTGCCCCTCCGTTCTGTGTTGTGTTTGTTACAGAACCGTCGGTGTATGCATGTGTCCAGTCCATGCTTGGGTAGTTTTTCGTTATGTACCTCAGGGTTATGTCTCTTCTTTCGTTTACAGTCTGGCTGTTCTTGTTTCCAATACCTGGTATATTTTATACCACCTCCGAAAGTATATGCTGCCTCCAGGTAGGTTTGCGTACAGTAGGGATGGGCTTTGTTGTTGTTAATGTGATCATAGGGTCTTCGCTCATCTTTGCTTTGGCTATTTCTGCACAGTTTCTCCGCTTTAGTTTCCCATTTCCAAATCTATTTAGTCTCTGATGCATTGGAGGGTCTGTCAGTCTTCTGTGTTTCTCTGCTTGCTGCTGGGCTTTGCAGTCTCTTCTGTCGGTCATGGATTGCAGATTTGTAATCTTTTTAAGTTCTACAATTGGCGTTGACTTCATGCCTCCTTTTATAACTCTCATGCTTGGTTTTGGAGTTTGCTAATTTTATCAAAGTTCGCCTTTGCTGCTGTTGTCCATGCCGCAATGCCATACTCGATAACTGGTCTCACTCTTCCAGTGTACAGTTTCGTAAGTATATTTTCGTCTGCTCCCCAGCTTGTGCCAGCAAGTTTCCTCATGATTGCCATTCTTTCTCTGGCTCTCATTCGATTTCTCTCGATCTGACTTTTCCATGTCATGCGTCGATCAAATGTGACTCCCAGGTAGTTTGGGTTGTCGGTCGTTTGGCGCAGATATTTGCCGTTAAGACATATTTTGGTGTTTTTAGGTTTGTTTGAAAGCGAGAATATCGTGCATGTTGTTTTTTCCTCATTTATTTTGACCAGCCATGAGTTCGGCCACTCCTCCAACGATGTTAGGGTCTGCTGCATCCGATTACTTGCTATGGTGAGATTTTTTTCAGAGGTCCACATAGCCAGATCGTCTGCGAACATGGAGCTGTGAACTCTTCTTGGTATATTCTCTGTGATGTTGTTTATATACACCAGGAAAGGTGTGGGGGACAGTACTCCCCCTTGAGGTACTCCCTGCTCAAGTGTCACCTTTTTGCTCATCTGCCCTTGTAATTGAACTCTGACTGTTCTGTTTTTGAGGTAATGGATGATCCATCTGTACATTTTCCCGTAAACTTCACTTCTTCGTAGCTTGACTTCAAGTCTCTCTTTCGAGACCTTGTCAAATGCCTTCTCTAAATTCACCCAACCGATACTGCGTGTTTTTTCTCCTGGTAAGCATCCTCTATTTCCTGGGCTATGAGAGTGATCTGGTCCTCAGTGGATCTGTGCTGTCTAAAGCCTGCTTGCTGTGGAATTAGTATGTGTTTTTCTTCCAGATGCCACATCAGTCTGGTGTTTATCATACGCTCCATCAGTTTTCCTACACAACTCAGCAGACTGATAGGCCTGTATCCATTTGGATCTGCTCAGTCTTTTTCTTTCTTTGGTACTGGTATAATTACAGCATCTTTCCATGCCTGAGGTACAATTCAACGTTTCCAGCTTTGGTTCAGGACTGATAGTAACTTCCTCTTTGCTGTTTGGCCCAACCCCATCAGCATTTCGTTTGTTACGCCATCTTTTCCGGGCGATTTCTTTTTCTTTAAAGTTTTCATGGCCTCTTCCATTTCATTCATTGTTAGTTTTGCCATCATCTGGTGCCATATTGATGTTGTCGTGGCTCTTTTGTTCTTCATTAATGTCTATATGCCTATTTGTAGGAACATCAATGTAGTTTGCTCTGGCCTAATGTTCTATAAAGGCGTTTGCAACTTTTTTTCCATTGAGCATATTGTCACCCTGCTTGATGGTAATTTGTTTGTTTGATGGAGTTTCGTCATTCATGGCTCTGACTAATTTCCATAGTTTGTTCCCTTCTTTATCTAAATTGAGGCTTTCTGTTCTGTTTTTACAACTGTCTCTTGTTATTTGGTTTAGTGTTCTTTTGTATTTCGCCGTGGTGGCTTTGAGGGCGATATTTGCCTCCATAGATTTTTCTCTCTCTGCCATGTTCCTAGCATTTGAGACTACGACTTCCGCTTTCTGCAATTCATCATTCCAATATGGCTTGTAGTTTTTCCTTGCCCCTCTTGGGATGGTTTCGGTGGCTGCTTGCAGTATTGCTTTGCTTAGGCTTTCCACCATGGGTTTCATATTGTTATTCCGTGTGTTGATGGTTTCACACAGCCCATCTGTCAGGATTGCAAATCTGTCCCAGTCGGCTCGTTTATAGTTCCAACGTGGGAGCGGTTTTATTTCCTGTGGGCCTACTTCCATATCAACTTCTAGCCTGATTGGTCTGTGGTCGCTACCTGCCAAATGGTTAAGCACCTGGCGGTCTATTTTGTGGTGAATATCCACCGTGGAAAAGGCCAAGTCTGGAGTAGACCTTATAGAATAGAAGCTAGGGCTGTCCTCCGGCCTATTGATCAGATAGAGATTTGTGTCTATCTCCCAGTCTTCCACTTCATCACCTCTGTTGTCTGTATCCGAATATCCCCATCTCTCCGAGTGGCTATTGAAGTCTCCAACTACTAGGCAGCTTGAGTTCTTGATTTCCATACTCGAGAGCGACAGGTCTTTGTTTGGTGGGCCATACAGGTTGAAGATGCGGATCTTCGTTTCTTGTGTCATTATGTCGACTCTTACAATTTCTGCTTGTCCGGTGTGATTGATAGCTACCGCGCTACTCGATATGCAGTTACGTGTCAGGAGATGAAGTCTAACGTTAGACAATCGACCAAATAAACAAGTTCCAAATAACAGATTGTGAAGACCAAATAAATGTCGCAAGTAACATTTTGTGACTACCAAATAAACAAGTCGCAAGCAGCATCGTGTGACGGCTAAATAAACAAGTCACAAGCAACATCTTGTGGTGATTAAATAAAGTCACAAGCAACAGCTTGTGGTGACTAAATAAACAAGTCACAGGCAACAGTTTGTTGTGACAAAATAAACAAGTCACACGCAACAGCTTGTGGTGACAAAATAAACAAGTCACACGCAACAGCTTTTGGTGACCAAATAAAAAAGTCACAAACAAAAACTTGTGACAACCAATGATGCATCCTGCTTGGTTTATACATATTGTGCCATTTCAATTCTATAAGAACTCTTGCAATTAGGTGCATAGGCCTTCTTATTTGCATGCAATTCTTGTCCATCAATAGGCATTTGCGATTTCTGTTATATTCATGTTCAATTACATTTAAATTTCAAATCTTGAATGTTACTTTTCCTCGAGTTTGAATAATATATAATATTCTTCTGGGGTGGCCAAAGCCTCTAAGGTAGTTTGCCAGGTCAATGTAAATGAGGTGTGTAGTTCTGATAAGGTGTGGGTGAGCCATGGGCACGTCCATTTAACTTAACTTAACGTCTTTATACTGGTTTTAGAAGGCTTTGCAGATCTTTACATAAACAGTTTGTTTTACATTCGCTTGGCCTAACAATAATTATGCGTATCAAATCTGATCTTGAATTCATTAATTCACCCTGCTTTTCTGTGGAAATGCATTCCGAGCATTCACCATTCTCTGACTATAAAAATATTTCCAGGTATCTAATCTGGATCTTTCTTTAATTAATTTGTAGCTGTGACCTCTTGTTCTTGTAGAAAAAAAACTTGTTCTATGGGAAAGATTGTTTCTAACCTTGAATTCTTCTTCTTCTTCTTCTTCTTCTTCTTTGTACGTTGTCAGACGTCAACTTGAATTTGTTCGAAGAAAGCAGCGGTCATCCTGAGGCTGTCAACACCGCCATAGAGCTTGTCTAGTGTTGCCAGTGGTGTTGGCCACGTGTGCTTTCTCTGTTCCTCGTATGTCTGGCAATTTTGCAGCAGATGTTCAGCAGTCATTTTCCCGGTGCCACAGGTGCATTCGTCAGTGCCACCTATCTATTTTAGTTTACTTAATAGATGCTACCTGTCTGTTGTGGCCTGTGCGGAGTCTGAAGACCACGACCTGCTCTCTTCTGTTCAGCTGGTAGTAGGCATCATTTTTTGTGTAGCCAGTATGTTCTGTTTCCCATTTGGCCATGTATCTGGCCCTAATAAACCTTTTGGACTCTTCGTACCACCCTTGAATTCAACAGCCAGGTGCAGGATCTGGCGGGAGATGGATCATATGGCATAAAATAAAGAGACAGGGACAGTCCATCATAGCAACACACTCTAGAGATGTGTTGGTCGGACGTCCCCAGTGTTGTAACCTAGCCCAACCAGTGGATTCCACTGACTACAAAATCTATGATCTAATAATAGATGGGGAAACCCGCTAGTAAATGTCATGATATTTTAAAAAAATGCTTGAGCATGTCAGTTTTCAGGAAATCAAAAATTAACGCATTTCCGTCTGTATCGTGTACCACGCCTACTCGAGGAGACGATCATTCGAATATCTCCAAAGTTACAGTGTTACAAATGATATTTGTAAATTCCACTGTCAACTTCTTCCATGTTTTAATATTTAACTGATTTGATTCACTTACAAGAGCCAATGAATCGGCTTGTAAACTTTCTTACAATGTTACAGAGCCGATACATTGGCATACAAACTTTCTTACAATGTTACAGAGCCGATATATTGGCATGCAAACTTTCTCACGATGTTACAGAGCCGATATATTGGCATGCAAACTTTCTCACAATATTACAGAGCCGATATATTGGCATGTAAACTTTCTCACAATGTTACAGAGCCGATATATTGGCTTCCAAACTTTCTTACAATGTTACAGGGCCGATATATTGGCTTGCAAACTTTCTTACAATGTTACAGAGCCGATATGTTGGCTTGCAAACTTTCTTACAATGTTACAGAGCCGATATATTGGCTTGCAAACTTTCTTACTGTGTTACAGAGGTGATAGATTTGTTTGTAAACCATCTGACAATGCTACAGAGGGGGAACAACAAACAACATGTGTATGTCCTGATATGGGCATAGCTTCAGCGATCCCTGGTAATCTGTTCCCCTCACGGCCCTTTTCAGGGCCCACAAAACCCACAAACCAGCAACAAGGTCCTTTTTAGGGCCCACAAAAAAAACAACCAAACTGCACCCTGACAGCTAGACACTTATAATTATTTTTGTACGGAAACCCGTGTGGTCATTGAATTGTATACAATTTCAGAATGGGTGAATTAACGCACAAGAACCCCCAACTTATAGTTGACATTTTCGCAATTACATCTTTTCCTGAATTCATAAATGTACCAATACTTTCTACCACGAGTTTTTCATTTCTAAAATAAATATGTCCAGAAGTCCAAATAAACCTGAGTGAATGAGTTAACCAACAAGCATAATCTATATTTGCTATTCAGTGACTCGTTTGTCGGCAGAGTCGCCTGGCGTCAAATTCTCCTCTTTATCTTCTTATGACGTCTCTCCATTCTCCTTCCCCAATCCTATAAAAGATAATAGATCGTATTTACTATGTCCATCATGTTGCTTCAGTGTATTCACCTCTTTCGGGATGTCTCTATAATCTTCAGATGTCTATTGTGTTGTTAACGGTCGTCTATAAATAAATAACGATTGTGTTTGTTTGCTGATTCTCCATGATTCACTCCTTTATGACATGATTGTTTCTAAAACTAAACCTATAAAAAAAAATTGGAAAAAGCGTTTTACATAATGTTTGTAGTTGTTTGGAATGTCACTTCAGTCCATACCTCGAAGGTCATGATAGGATGGTTTCGGAATCAATCTTCCTGTGTTGGTCCTGAAAATCAACTTGTGATGTAATAGTTTACTGCGAGAATGCGATATCTGCGCCTTTCAGCCGAATCATCCGGTTTCAGCTGGTTTTTTCGCTTTCGCAGATCTTCTTCTTCTTCTTCTTCTTCGTTCGTTCTCAATCTCCCACTACCAAACCCTGAAAGGGTAAGTAGCAGAATTTAGTCCATAGAACGGAATGCGTTATGTCGTAGTTTACAGCTTGGCTGCGATATTTGCACCTTTCGGTCCAACACATCCGACTTCAGCAAGCATCTTTTGAGTACCAGGTTAAAAGCAAAGATGCACGAAGATCCCATAAACGCACTAACAACACCAAAACCCATCAATACTGTACGAAAACCTACTTGGAGGCAGGATATATTTCCAGAGGTGGTAGAAAATATACCAGGTATTGCAAACAAAAACTGCCAGACCGAAAAAGAAAGGAGAGACACTACCCTAAGCTTCATAACGAAAAGCTACCCAAGCATGGACTGGACCCATGCATACACCGACGGTTCTGTAACAAACACTACACAGAACGGAGGGGCAGGAGCATTCCTGAACCTACCAAATGGCAGAAAAATAACACTGTCATTCGCTACTGGTAAGTACACGAGCAATTTCAGAGCAGAGGCAGAGGCACTGAGGGCGGCAGTGGAAGAAATGGCAACACACAGTGAAAATGAGAGCCATATAGTCCTGCTGACAGATGCTCTCGAAGTAGTCACAGCGCTAAAAAGCCAGAAAAACACTGAGCTTAATGACTTAAGAGCAGCACTCTGCAAACTGTGCCAACAGTCCGCACCAAAAAGGGTAGTGGTACAGTGGGTTCCGTCACACTGCAACATCCAAGGCAACGAGGAGGCAGACAGACTGGCAAAAGAAGGTGCAAGGCTACCACAAATAGATACCAGTATGACGTACGAAGAGTCAAAACGGCTTATCAAAGCCAGGTACATGTCCAAATGGGAAACCGAACATACTGGTTACACCAAAAACGATGCCTATTACCAGTTGAACCGAAGAGAGCAGGTCGTTGTCTTCAGACTTCGCACTGGCCACAACAGACTGAGGTACCACCTCTTCAACAAATTGAAGATAGGGTGTACCGACGAATGCCCGTGCGGTACTGGTAAAATGACCACTGAACATCTGCTGCAGAACTGCCCGACATACGAGGATCAGAGAGAGCAGATGTGGCCATTGCCAGTGGAACTGCAAGACAAGCTCTATGGTAGTGGCGAGAGTCTCAGGATGACCGCCGCTTTTTTCGAAAAAATAATGGTTACTGTCTGACTGTGTACGCAGAAGAAGAAGAAGAGTACCAGGTTAGCATTCCCACTTCGACCCCTTCTCCTTAGCCAGTCTCCCCTGCTGCAGCCTGTTATCCAGGATCACCACGTGGAGGTGTAGAATGGTGTTGGCAGCTATGGTTCGCTGGCCCTGACGCTAGCAGTCAACTATGGGTCGATGACCACTGCAGCTCATGCGCTGCTCAGCATCTTGATCTCCTTCGCAGATCGATTCTCAATCCCATAGCCAAATTACAATACTGAAGAATCTTTCCATGATCGATGTTTGGAGTGAAAATAAAGTCTTGGTCAGCAGTGGACCGCTGAACCTGGTGCAAATAGCCAGCTATGAACTCCTGGCTGCTGTCCGCTCATTCACTCTTCGATCGCCACTTCCGTGTGAGTGAATCACAGATAAAGAGCTCTTAAATTATCCAGAACGTGTGTTCATTTGTTCTCACTGCCTTAATCAGGTTGACAGCAATGGAAGAGAGCTGATATGTTGTTTATATTGTTGTTATTGTTCGTCCATCACGAGTGATGAGTAACTTTTCCATTTTTCACTTAGCCAGTCCTTCCAGTCGAGTATTCTGTCATTCCGGGTTGTGGATGGGTGCGGAGATGGCTGACTTGTCCGATTTGTGAAATGCATCCTCGCAGGAAGTGAATGCATGGACAGTTCTATCCGCTTTATTGCTCAGCCAGGAGTCCGGCAACTTACGCAACTTTTTTCCTGTAGTTTAGCTTGTCAGCGGACTTACGCTCTCCGCTTCGCCACTCTTCCGTCGTCACATCACTCGACTGTGTTAGTACTGGATAAATGAAAAGAGAATGACTTGAGCGATGGATTTGATTTAAGTGTGGAAGGGTTCCGCAGTTCGTCGACCTCACTCTCTCGCCCAAGTCCAACTTTAACCAGTAGCAAGACAAGTCATGACGACTGGATATGAACTCAGGTACAGTGGATGACTACGGCTGCTCAAGTGCCTCGACGTGTTCTGTGCGGTCCACACCGCTCAGCGCATTTGCTGTCGTGATAGTCTGATCACGAATTTCCGGATTAGCTGGCTGGGCTTAATGTAAAATGTAAAAAAGCCTTCCTTGTTCAAGGCTTCCTACTTTTTCTTTTACTACCTCTCCTGCCCCCTTTTCTTTCCGTGCGTTTGTTTGGGTCTCTCACTGTCAAAAACGCTGAGGTGACCAAGACGTCTGTATATATAGTGTACCTCTGTCGTACTGGGATGCCAGCTATACCCCTCGCTTCTCAAGGCGATGATGTGTGCAACCGAGTCCCGCAATTTTCGAACGACCCCTGTATTCAAGGGGGTAAGATTGTTGTTGCTGTGAATGCCCACAGATGAGTAAGTTTGCTTTTGTTTGATCCCCGAGTAGTCCGCTGGTATCCTCGTTAATGATAAGAACAAGAATAGCACCACTGCCTCACACAGGTCATATCGGTAGAGATGAGTAATTGTGTGACATGACATGGTTAGGTTGTTTGTTTAGAGCAGCATCGATGACACCTAACAGGATGCGGGTCTACTTTACTCTAGTGTTTGAGTCTGTTAAGAGGGACTCACACATTGGCTAAACACCCTCCGCAGCACTTGTTCCAATACAGCGGAGTATTAAACTCCTCAAGCCTAGCTCGCTAAGCAGAAAACCCTACTGCCAGTTACACCCAGCTCATGTCAGAGCTGAGACCCACACATAGGAATCCGTCGCTGTAAAAGTACATCGACTGAGAACTCAGATGAAAAAGACGTTAAATGGCATGTTGCAGTGGCTACTTACTGAAAACGTATGCATAAGATGTCACTATAAAATGTTGCTTAATGGAAGCTTGTTCCAAGTAATATGTGTGGGCACTGCGTATGTTGTGCATATTTCTGTGTCAATGTTTTTTGCAGAAAGAGATTGACATCCCTATGCACAGCCCTCTTCGGCATTCTATTACAAGGTACATAGGTGTGCATTGCCAAATTCTTCCACCAAAGCAAGCGGGTCTTGGTTTCACTTGGGAACAACATTGTTTATGAGAAACCATGAATTGGTTATTTTACTGTTGCTGTAAAAGTTTATAGGATGATGTTTACTGAAAGTGGGGAGATGCAGAAATAACGGTTCGGATCGTCGTCACTCTTGGATGGGATGGCTTAGTGTGGTGCAATCGGAAATCGTGCTTGGACATATCTTTCAAATCAAGATTGAACTGGCCAGGCTGACGTCTGCACGCGTGTCACCGCAGGCAGAATGCTGTTAATATCATGGTAAGTATATCATGGATGGATGGGAAGCAAAGTAGTCTATGGGGAAAACTCTCTCTGTTTCAAAATCGCAACGCATCAGGTTCGAATCTCACCTTGTCCAGTTTGACAGACAAAAAGTGTTTATTGGTACGATTGTAAATCTACTTATAGGAAGTAATGGCAACCTATGTAGTGTACTCATAACAATAAACATAACATCCAAATAGTTTGGCAGTTGCAAGAAGCGAGGTTCTGGCGAGGACAAGCTTCTTGGTACTTACGGCATTACGTCATGAATGACACAGCTTGAGATGACAATTGGTCATGTGACAAACTCTGAGACTGTATTCAAAGTGAAAGACCAGATCTAAGCGGGTGATGAAATGATGGACTACATCCAGGACGGTATTTCCCTTTGTTAGAATTGAAGAATGTGGGGCAATCGGAAATCGTAGCTCGAATTTAAGATTCGCTGACTCATAGCTTTTGATTGTACATAGATCCTGTTTTATTTCCTATGAATCTGAACGCATTCAATGGATAAAAGCGCGAGATCATTGCGGACAACTATATCTTCGTAGCGTCTAGATGTAGTCCACTTGCATGGGTTTGACATGTAACGAAGACATGACTTCTCAAAAGCAATATTGCAGGGAGCAGTTGAATGCGGAAGGAATGAGAAAGAAAGTCCTGAGATGAAAATATAAAACAATGGACAGACAGGACATCATTCGTCCATACGTTCATAGGGCTGAGATAGAGAACTTTAAGACTTTGTGTGTTGATATTTTCAACATGGCACTCCAGAAGCCTGACGGGTTAAGGGTTTATTGATTATTCATGTATGGTTATTGATCCAGTAGCCTATGGGCTGATATCCTTTGACGCATTTTTATCGTATAGTTTACTTATTCCCAGCTTGGAAAGTCCAGTCGCAAATACATTGTTAGAAGGACTGGCCACATCCACCATGAATGTCTTGTAGGTAGTCTTGAACCATCGGTCGCTCTCTCTGGTAACTAAGCTGTGTATTTTCAAAACAAATGTTATCCCCATTCTGTTAATTGAATCAGAGATCTGGACCATAAGCGCATAAGAAGTTTTCTAAATGCCAGCCTAAGGCGTATTCACCTGGTACTATCGCGTCCTAACGCACAGGCGTTACCAGCATTTTCACAACGCTACAACATTGTCGCCTGTACCTGTTCGGAGCGACTTCCAGATGAAGCCCCAGTCTGTCAGCTCTTGAACAGGTCGTGCATTCTTTGGATGGCGAGCGACCCACTCCTACATGATCCCTGCCATATGACCGCCTATGAATCTTGTGGGTAGCCAACTGTCTTACGGCTTCATTCTTCACTTAACTTAACGTCGTTATACTGGTTTAGATGACTAAGTAGAGTCTGTATACAACCAGTTTCATTTACATTACCTTGCTCTATAAGCTATGCGCATGCAATGTATTCTTAAATACATTCGTTGTCCCAGCCTCCACTACCTTCTGTGGCAATGCATTCCAAGCAATTACCACTCTCTGACTAAAAAAATAGTTCCTATTTTCTAATCTGGACCTCTCTTTAGTTAATTTGTAGCTATGCCCTCTTGTTCTTGTAGGTGGTTGTATTTTGGGGAAAAAACTTGTTATAGTCTAATTTATCCGTTCCTCTGATCATCTTAAAACATGTATTAAGTCACCTCGTCACTGCGGTAGTCAAGGTATTTTCAGGCTGAAGACTTCAGGCAGCTTCGCCACTGCTGTCGTAATGTCGTCGTATGGCTGTGTTTTGTTTATTTGACCCCACGACTATGATTAATTGTACCCTCGCTACCTTCAGCTAGAACGGAGACAAAGTCGGCTGGCTTGACAGATCTTCGTTGCATAGGCGCATTATTTCTCCAACTTTGCATATTAACTTGACTTCATCGGAAAACTCTTCAATGTTAACGGGTTCTGTTTCTACAATATAATTAAGCATTCGTGTGTAACGAAGCGTGTCTCTGTCTACTATAGACCAGTGTCTTTGAATACTTGATATTCTTTTATTCAAAAAGGCATGTTATGCATGTTGCCAGGTAAACGAAGGCTATTCCTAGTTCGTTCCTTGTTGTTTCGATATTTACTTCCTTAAGATTATTAGATCTCAAGGGTTATTGTTGTTGTTGTTGTTGAGACCCCACAATGAGTGCGTTTACTATTTTGTGCCTCCTGTGCCGCCGAAGACTGATCTCTCGGACCGAAAAGTGCAAATATCGAAGTCAAGCTGTAAACTAGTGACACAACGCATTCCGTTCTCCTGACTACATCCTGCTAGTTGCGAAACCCTGTTCAGGGCTTGGTAGCGGGAGATTGAGAACGAACGCAGAAGAAGCAGTATCCTATGACAAGGGCTTTAAGTGGTGGGTTGTAGTAGTTTCCTCACATCACGAGCGTGCACGTGTAGATGGATCTAGGTCCCCCAAGGAGGTGGTGCTATGCTTGGTATCATCTCCGTGAGGATCAATACTATGGGGATCACGTTGATCCCCATCTCGTCAGCCAGACTACCTTGAAAATAGTCTGTTTCCACAGAACGCTACAGGGAAGATAGTGGCCTTTGTCAGTTTATTAGACCTGACCCTGACGGATTTCCTGTTCAGTATGTTGGGCCTTACTAGAGTAGAGCAGGGGACGGCGTGGCCTAGTGGTTAAGTGGCACGGCTCACAACCCGAAGGTGTTGGGTTCGATCCCCATCACAGCACCGGCCGTTACCCCGGGGAAGTAAACCCTTAGAAAATGCAGGAGGAAGCAGACCCTTAAATAAAATGCATGCTGAAGTCGGATGCACTGGGCCTACAGGCGCAAAATAAAAACCACAGTGCAACGCACACCGCCTTGGGGATTAGAGAAAATAAGGTGAACGCAAAAAAAAAAAAATAGAGTAGAGGCTCAGGTCCCCAGACCTTGGAGGTAGGAATAGCATTATTTCAAAGAACTTTGCTCAGACGGCAGCTAATAGTCCACTCTTAACAATGTTCCGCTGTCACATGTTCTTTTACGTGCGCAGAGCGTGTACGGGTTCTTCGTGTTTTTTGTCAATCTCCAATATGACTAGATGCTGGTATCACCTTCTCTCGAGACAAAGAGACTCTTGGAAATTGTTTTGCGCTTTCGTTTCTTAAGAGACAAGGGCCTTTTCCTTCACTCTGTGATTGGTTAGTTATCTGAGAAACATTGTCATGGGCAGATAACTCAACACAGGTAGCCTCTAAAATTAACGATAACTCCACAAAGAGGATTTTGACAAATGTGTGTAGAAAATATAACAGAGGGAAAGACAAATGAAGACGTACAGACGAAATATATCTATGACGCCTTAACACGCATGTGTGGCAAAACTAAAAATATATGAAGTATTGAAATGATGAAAGCATGAAAGGTGAAATAGAGAAGTGATCATTATTGTCAGCACGTATGACTCAGGATGATGATGATGGTTATGATAAATTTGATAATAATGATGATAATTCTGATAGTATTGATGATGTTGCTTATTCTGATTACAATAACTGTGTCGATGATTCTAATCATTCATTTAATAATAGTAATGATGCCAATTCTGATAATAGTAATTATTGTTATAACAATTCTGATTGCATTTATGAAGAGGACAATACAAATAAAAACAACGGTAATGATAATTATGATAAATATAATAATTACAGCAGTAATGATTATTCTGAATTAATAATAATGATGATTCTTACAACAATGATGATGAGGATAAATATGATAACAAAAACATATTGATAATTGTGAGAGCAATGATGATAATTCTGATAATAATAATGGCGATAATTATGAGTATAATGATAATGATGATAATTCTGATAATAATGAGGATAATTATAATTCTGATAACAACAATACTGATGATAAAAATGATAACTAAATAGGATCATTCTGAAAACAATGATGATGAAAATTATGAATATAATGATTTTGGTGATAATTATGAATATAATGATATTGACGATAATTATGAATATAATGATATTGATGATAATTCTAATGATAATAATGATGTCGATGATGATGGTAGTGATGATACAATACTTTTATAAACTCTTAAAGGCCACTTACTGTTGCACAGTTGTCCAGAAGAATGAAGACAACGCCTAGGTTGAACAGACAACAAAATGAACACGCTCACAAACCGCAGCTTAGGAAGTGCAAATGACAAATTTGTGTGCGTCTATGCTTATTACTTGTTTATATTACATTTCGAGAAAACTCTTGAATGTTGTTAGCTAAAGTGTTCGCTGTCTATGATTACGCTTCCCTGTTGATAATGAACAAATGTTCAAACTGTTATGTGCAGGATGTTCCGGTTATGTTAAAGTGTAGTGTGAATAATATATACAGTATTTTATTTACGCATGAAATATTGTCTTTAGTAGGATTTAACTCAGAGAGAAGAATAAATCAATGTTTTTTTGTTTTTTTAAACACGTTTTTCGGAAAGGACTTGTATTAATATTCAGTTCAAGTTCAACTCAGTTCAATCCGTGACTTCTTGATATTGTTGGGCCGTCCCTGCTGACATCTCCACAATTCTCAGCCTCCCGTTTATGTCTGCGGTTGCTGTTTGTGTCTCGTAAAGTCGTAGGTTAGTCCATTCATTTGATGTTGTTTTCACCTCGTTTTCTCTTATGTCCTGGACATCCATTTCCTTGTGCTATTCAATTTTTTATTTTTCTTAAGCGTTTCAGTCTTTGCAGATCATGCAAGTAACCTCTCATAGTGCAAGCCTGGGGGCTGAATATGGAGACCATGAGCTGCTCAAACTGCAGGATCCCCTTTTCGGGCTCGCTGGTGTAATCCAAAGGAATGCAAAGCATGACAATTTGGCACCAGCTCAGCTGCAGGAGCTGCCGGAATGAGTTTGCAATTTTGAAACTATCTGCCTTAGGTGCTACCACTACGGATTTTCTGTCTGCTTTTACTCCCGTAACCCTACCCTCTCCTGAGGTTTCCACAAGGCAGTGAAGTCGTTGCCCAAAGATGCTAGTTACTCGAGACATCCGATGATACTCTCGTCGTCCCAAGACTAGCCAACACTCTCTGGGACTTGTGAGTTTAAAATCAGAGTTCATTTTCTTCTAAGCGAACTGCCTGAACAGGCTAACGAGCTTCGTCTACCCAGGTTTAGAGTCAGAGTTTGCCTTCTCTTAGACTGGCTGCCAACCAAGGCTAATGAACCAAATCTGCCCACCCAGTTACACCGCCGGGTACTCGGTCGCGCCCCACTGTAAGAAACACCTCACGAAGGTGCTGCTGGGGACACAATAATGTAGGAGAAGCCATTGGCATGGAAACTCCTGAACGACAAGCCGAACAGTGAATCCAGCGGCGATCTCTACACCTGGAAAGGAGAGGCTATATCAGACGCTTTCCTTTCCTTTAACGAGCGGGACGTCCAGCCCAGACCTCACTACCCTCTCCCCTCCTTACCTCCCTCCCCGAATATTTAAACCAGTTTCATATATCACCTTCACATTGCATTTTTACAATTTTTTTTTAATATATGAGGATGATTTTTAAAAAAAGAAAACAAGAGCAAAAAGGAAAAAAAAGAAAAAAAGGTCCCTATAAACGTTTTGAAAAAAGAAGAAAAGATGAGCTGTACCTAAAATAAATATACCCATTCCCAAAATGTGTTCCCCTGATCCCTGGAATTCAAATTGTGCATAGTTAACCTCTGGTGATGGATAGTGTACACCAATGGAAACAAAAAATGGAGACCACCTATCAACGATAAGAAGGATCAACGAAAGGATCAACAAATGACATGAAACACGTTTGCATCACTGAAACACTAGGTTAGGTACATACAGATTCACACATGCATCTAGCACTGGTTTATGCGTCTTGATATCGCCCAATTGACTACAGTCTAGGGTGGAAAAGAGCGCGCCTCCGCCAGTAGAAACTTGCGAGGCTAACATCTAAGAAACAAACAAACAAGTTTAGTTTTTTTCAAAACCCAGGACCTCGAAAAGTTGTCGTCTTTTGGTCATTTTGGGCAATTCACAGCAAAGCCCACTTGCACTCTTGATTCTTCGTTGTACTTTATCATTTGTGTTACGGTCTTTGAAAACTTCTTCTTTGTTCTCAAACTCCTGCTACCATCATCATCATCCTCCTCATCATCTATCCTTGTGTCGTTAGACGTCGTGAGGAGGTGTAGTTTTCTGTCGTTTGTCAGCTTTGTCGTCGATGCTGTTGTCATTCCGTGTTTCTTCAGTGTCTCACTGACACCATCTATCCATCTTTTACGTAGTCTGCCTCTTGCTCTGCAACCCTCATGTATGGTATAGTAGATACGAGGTGCTGGTAACTTTGGTGGCATTCTTGTCAGGTGTCCGAACCATTTAATTCTTTGCCTTTCTATGTACTCCGTGCACACCCACTGTCTATCTTATTATTTGGTTTCTCAATCTGTCCAGCCTTGTGACCCTGACAGCGTTTCTCGAACACCTTATTTCATATACCATGAGTTTCTTTATCGTGCTTTAGTGAGAGTTCATGTCTGACACTGGTAACAGAGAATTGGTATAAAAATATTATTTATCAACTGTCTGTTTGTCTTCATTGGGATGTGTTTGTGTCTTTGTAATGGTGATAGCTAATAGGAAACTGCATTAGCGTCTTGTGTTCTTGATTTCACCTCTCTATCTTGCCTTCCATTTTGTGTCTGAATACGCTGCCCCAAGTATTTGAATTCACTGTCGTTTAAGCTCTGCACTTTTTTCCTGTATATTTAGTGTTTTCTCTATTCCACTGAACTTCATTGCCCCAGTCTTTGCTGTACTAATCCTCAAATTATATCTATCGCGACATTGTGAAGAGCATTCAGATGTTCACGGAGGTTTTGTTCATCGGAATGAAAGAGACTGATCATCTGCACACAGTATCTCGTTCATTGTGATGATTTCTGGTTTTGCTTCAGTTGTTATTTGATTCATGTATACAATGAACAAATGCTACCAACCCATGAAAAGGGTTTGCAAATAGTAGAATTTAGTTCGGAGAACGGATTGAGTTGTGTCGTAGATTACATGTTTGTCTGCGAAATTTTCATCTTCGGTCCGACACATCCGACTTCAGGAGGAATTTTTGCCTACCGTGTTCGTCTTCCCTCTTCGATCCTTTCTCCTTAGCCAGGTTTCTCTGCTGCAGACTGTTATCCGTGGTCACCGCACGGAGGTGTAGAAAGGTCTTGGCAGCTCTGGTTCGTTGGGTCGCTGACTGAAGCAGCTCCCGCACTACTCCTCATCGTGATCCCTCTTTGACATTTAGGAGTCTTCGTATCTCCATGGATTGGATTCTTCTCTGTAGATCTCATGAAAGCATCCATGTTTCGTAGGCGTAAAGGAAAATTAAGAAATCCAGTGAGCACATTAGTCTGACCTTTATGACGAGGGTAAGCTGTTTATTTTTGCACAATTGGTTTGAATCGTGTTATTCTAGACAGCACCTCTAGTTTGTATCCCTCTGCCCTGCTGCATCCTGTTATCCAGGATCACCGCGCGGAGGTGTAGAAGGGTCTTGGCAGCTTTGATTCGCTGGCCCTGACGCTAGCAGTCAGCTATGAGTCGCTGACCCCTGCAGCTCATGCGCTGCTCAGCATCTTGATCCCTAGTTGGTTTGGTTACATTGATGATCTCTTTATTTGTATTGGTCATTTAAACAAATAAATATATATTTCTCTTTTTTGGTCTACATGAGACAAAATTTGCTTGATTAACTTGCCGAAATAGTAGAGTCAGTATATTCAGATTCAGCTTTCTAGGTTATATGGGGAAGTTAGTTAAAATAGGAGAAATAAATGTCCACGCAAAGTAAAAATGCGCGTCAGGTTAAATACTAGCGTGTGATGCATATTTGCTTTAAGGATTACAGGAGTCAACGTTTTAACAGGTCGTAATATAATAGCAATAACAACAAAATGTCAGCTTTCTAGGTACAGAGGAAGTTGGTTAGGAGAGGAAATATAGAGGTCAAAACAAACGAATGAGGTCAAGTTAAAAAATAGTTTATAAAAATTCAAACGAAAAGTGATTGTAAATGTCACTATCTTCTATTATATTTAGTGCATTGAGGTTTTTGTTGATCTGTCTACAAATAAGATCATTGCTATTATCCACAAGCGTCATGCCGATTTGAATGGATCGCCAGATAACATCTCCACAATTTATCATTTCTAGTCCTCCGTTAAGTTGTTGTTGCACGCAAACTAAAACCGATGAAAAAGATGGGGCAATACACAAGCGAGGAGACGAAAATTCAAATGATAAGGACAATTATTTTCACAGTGGCGACATACGGTTGTCAGACATGGACATTAAACAATTCAATTGCAAAACAATCAGTTTTATGAAATGAAGTGTTACAGAAGGGTGATGAAAGTTTCATGGACAGAAAAGACGACAAATAAAGCAATTTTGCAATCGCTGCATGTTACAGAAATTAGCTTCTTTACTTCATCGCAAGATAAAAGTTAAATACATTTATACATAAATATATACATACATACATAAATACATGCATACATACATACATGCATATATATATACATAAATACATACATATATGCATACATAAATACATACATACATAGATACATACATACATAGATACATACATACACAAATATATACATGAATACATACATAAATGCATACATAAATTCATACATATATAAATGCATACATAAATTCATACATATATAAATGCATACATACATATAGTCATGCATACATACATAAATGCATACATACATATATTCATGCATACATACATAAATGCATACATAAATACATACATACATATTAACTTAAATAAATACATACATAAATCCATACATACATACGTACACATATAGATAAAGACATACATTCATACATATATATCTACCTACCTACCTACTTACCTAGTTATCTACCTATCTAAAACCCACCCACCAACACGCACAAACATACACACATAAACACACACATAATAATAATAATAATAATAACAATAATAATAATTCGTCCATCGTCTCGATGAGAAGTATGAACATCATCACATGTCATAATTTAACTTTGAGTATGTGTGTGCCTACATGACTGATCAAGTCAGTTCGAACCTGGACAAGTCTGTGACACGACTGGCAAACGTTGTCAGCAGTTGTCGGCTATTTTCTTTGTTCTTGACTTCCTGACTGCACGTCTATCATGTGCTGCCTGGATACTAAAACCCTCGCTGAGTTCAATGCCGTCTGTGGCCGTGCTCTTCCATGTTGATCGATTTTGAGCCAGGTTCTCCCAGATGATAGTGTCTATTTGACAGCACTTAAGGGACTTCTTTGGGTGGATGAATTGAGATATGACTTACAGGATGCAAATATAGGATAGATGAATGAATGTATCACATCGATCAATTAAATCCCATTTAGTTTCCAACATGTACTCGCTAAGTTCTCCTGACTTGTGACATCCGTCCCAACTCCGCCCACGAATTCCCAGACTTATTTATGTTTATCTTGATCTCACTTCACCAAAGATGTTCTTGTCTTCCTCGATGTCCTATATCTTGGTTGTTCCAGAATAGAGATTATCTTGTAATACGACCAGTTGGTTTCCTTAATGTGTGTCCTAATCAATACCAACGCTGTTTCTCATGACTGCTAGCTTCGGGGCCAGCGAACCAGAGCTGCCAAGACTCGTCTTGACCTCCACACGGGGATCGTGGATGACAGACTGTAACAAGACTAATCCGACACTTACAAATTTCATTCTAAAGTTGGATATGTCAGACCAAAAGGTACAAATATCGTAGTAAAGCTGTGAACTGCGACACAGCGCATTCCGTCCACTGGACGACATCCTGTTACTTACAAAACCCTTTTCAGGTCTTGGTAGCGGAAGTTTGAGAACACCGACGAAGAAGTCTTTTGTATTATTAATGTGATATCTTGTTCTACACCTCCAACTTTGTCCATATTGCTTCGTAGATTTATTAATGATTGCACATCTTGAATGCGTGTATTATTCAACGCAATCTGACTGTCGAAAGTTGTATTTATTCCCACAATCTTTGCCATGACTGCGCATTTTCCGTTGCAACTTATCTTGCTGTTTTCGTTAGTAATCCAGCAGCACCCTGGCTCTGGTCTATCCGCCCAATGTCATGTAATGGTATCTGCACGTGTTTGTTAGGTGTTGTTTAGTGACACACAGTGTTCAATTAATTTGGTCTCGAAAGAAGATTTCATTAACAGTGTTGAGCGATGAGCACTCAAAGAGATGACGATCAACGGTTTTGTATGAACGTGTATACAGCTGACAATCTGGACTGTGTTGTGTCTGGATTGTGTTGAGATGCTTGTTCAGTGGGATGTGCTGGGTTCTCATCCAGAAAATGGTGCTCTGATCCTTCATTGGAAGTTGATTGGTACTCTCATTTGGAAGCAAACTCAAGCACTGGGGTAGCACATTATCCAAGAACGTCTCCATTGATGGTGATGTGAACTCTAGGATCTCAAAAGCAGGCAGCTGATTTGGAAGACTATACACAAGTTACATTAAATTATTTTGGCCTCATAGGAAGACATACTTCCTTGTTGAAAACCATACCAGAGGATAGGGATAAAGGCAGTCGTTCAATGGACCGACAACGTTATAAGTGGGTGGATAACACCAAGAGATAGACTGGGGAAAAACCTGTCAGATTTTACGATTACCCCAAGAGCTACAGTACACTTGAGATCTATTCCGAGCCGACGAGAGATGCGGAAATGGCACTTGGTTTGGCTTGGCTTGGCTTCGTTCGTTCTCAATCTCCCGCTACCAAACCCTGACGGATTTCCTGTTCAGTATGTTGGGCCTTACTAGAGTAGAGCAGGGGACGGCGTGGCCTAGTGGTTAAGTGGCACGGCTCACAACCCGAAGGTGTTGGGTTCGATCCCCATCACAGCACCGGCCGTTACCCCGGGGAAGCAAACCCTTAGAAAATACAGGAGGAAGCAGACCCTTACATAAAATGCATGCTGAAGTCGGATGCACTGGGCCGACAGGCGCAAAATAAAAACCACAGTGCAACGCACACACGCCTTGGGGAATAGATAAATAAAGACACATTAGGAGTTATGGGTAACAATATCATTGCAAGGAAAAAGGAAACAAAAATTAAACATATGTTTCATTCTTCATCTTCATTCTTGTTTTGCATTTGTACATTATGTAGATATCTCTAGCACGAGGTCTTCTGTGTGTCTCATGGACAGAAGCATTCACTGTTTTGTACACCATATCTTTCATTGTGCTGTGTTATTTCTTTTATGGAATCAAGTACATGTTCTGTCTAATTGTATCAATAACAGCCATGCAGTCACTAAAGTTAGTTCTTTCATCATGTTTTTAACTCTCTATGGGATTCGCACAATATGTTATGTTATAACGTCAATCAATTCAATTTTGGAAAAGTTTTTGATCATCGGAATCCTCAACTGTCTTCATTATTCAGTGTGATATTTATTACGTACGTTACTTTTCTCCCTGCTCAAAGTTCCACGTGATCAATTCAAGCCGGTTTTTGTGGTCTACGTCATTGACTGCTGTAAGCCACTGAGACCTAGTCAACTATCGTCTTGTCGTCAACATTACAAGGATTTCTCTACACAACCCGTTCTTATGCAGAAATCATGAAGGGAATCCATTAAATCTATGAAAATCATCCAGCAACAACAATAATTCACACCTCAAGGCGCAGCGAATTTCTAAATAAACAATACAGAGTGGAGGCGGACAGTGGTATGCACTACTGGAATGTAACACTGGTTGTCTACAGACTTTGCAGAGTCTTCTGGGCTTATCGTGGTCAAGAGGTAAGGAAGGCACTTGCCTCCCAAAGCGATGAACATAAACGGTGGACTTTCGAATGCCACAAGTTTTATAGTTTAGTAAGTCTCACGGGAGGTGGGACCAGAGGGCCTGGACTCTGAGTTTCCTCTAGTCGTCTTGACTCATGTCTTGCAACTGTTCCAAGGTGCTCGGGACCATAGAGTGAGGTCGTTGACAGGCACAGTTACTACACCGCTATAATCCAAAAACAGCGATAAATGACATCACCAAGACAAACCCGTCTGTTGATGTGGCCTTCATCTCTTGCCATGGGCGCTCTAATAATAAAATCATTCTCTGCCTCAGATATTTCCATAAAGCCAGCGTTAACGTGGTCTTCCTTTGGCCTTGAATCCGTTGTATCTAAATAGCATTGCGTGTTGTAAGGGGGGGGGGGGGGGTGTTAGTAATTTTGTTTTATGGAACATTTATAGACGGATTCCTTCCAGTCGAGGGCCGATTTGTCCGATTAAGGGTTGGGCCTCGTGCAGGACCTCGTCGCTGTCTACATCGGGTAGTGTCTGTGAATCTATATTTAGTGGTTTATTTTTGCTGTTTTTTTTATCCGAACACGGTGTAGAGCTTTGCGAATTTTTCCTCCGTCTGCTCTCTCTGTCATTGTTGTACGATCTTCTTTCTTCAAGGCTGTCATGAAGTTCTTCTTTTGTTATAGTGTCTTTCTGCATTTGATTATACTTTTCCTTGTATCGCTTTAAGCTATACTGTTCCTATTTCTCTTTGAGTCTGTTTCTGATCTCCTTGTTTAGTTCACACAGGGCGATCGTGGTCAAGCCAACCTTTGATCTTACAAATTTTAAAAAATTGAAAGTTGTTGTATATCGTCATGATTGCGGTTTCCTGCTGCTGGTTTGACCATTTTGTCGGCGGGGTGCAGCTATTCAGAACGTGCATCAGTTCTTCCAGGTGGCGAGTTAGAGATTCGGTACACTGCCAATTCTGGTTTTCTTCTCTTCTTCTTCTTCGTTCATTCTCAATCTCCCGCTACCAAACCATGAAAGGGCTTAAGTAGCAGAATGTAGTCGAGAGAACGGAATGCGTTGTATCGTAGTTTACAGCTTGACTGCGATATTTGCACCTTTCGGTCAAACACATCAGACTTCAGCAAGCATTTTTTGAGTACTGGGTTAGCATTCCCTCTTCGATCCCTTCTCCTTAGCCAGTCTCTCCTGTTGCAGCCTGTTATCCAGGATCACCGCCTGGAGGTGAAGAAGGGTCTTGGCAGCTCTGGTTCGCTGGCCCTGACGCTAGCAGTCAGCTATGGGTCGCTGACCACTGCAGCTCATGCGCTGCTCAGCATGTTGATCCCCAATTCTGGTTTTGAATAAGGTCCGCAAACTTTGCAGCATCTAGTGTTGTGGGCACAATTTGAGTAGGGCAGTGTTCAGTTACATTGTTGCCGTTTTCGGCCTGGGGTCGCTGTCTATATTAAGTCGATGCAGTGCCTCTACATTAGTAACAAATGTAATGTAGTCGATGTCAGCCACGCTTTTCCAGTTTGGTGAGTGCAATGTCCATCAATTCTCAGTTGGTTTGTTTAAATATATGTTCATGACAAGTAGCATGACAAGTGAGCAAGCATCTCAATCATTTGGTTTGTTTTCTGAGAAGGTCCCCATTTTTTGTAAGCAGGCTGTTGTGTTTGTTTCTTTAGATTTTCGTAAGCGAGTTTTACTGAGTCTTCGTCGAACCAAATATGGGAGGCATAACATTAGACTAAGAGGAGTGGTACCACCTCGTCTATCTCTCGTAGCGTCAGCGAAGCGATTCTGGAGCTGGCTATCTGGACAGATTGGATGTTTGGTGTATGTTTACTAGCAACGATAAAGCCAACACCGCAAATGATGTACTGGCCTTTGCCAGCACTAATATGTAGTTTATCTTCTATAGTCCGACCATTTTGAGTGTGTTTCTGTCAGTGCACAAATCTCGCTGAATTTAATTATTGTCATACTTGAATGGTTTCAGTTCGGTCATGAGGAGGGTCAGCATGGGTGACCCAAAACCTCTTGGCATGTTGTATTGGAGGACTCGAAAGTTGGTTGTAGTGTAGTTATCATTTATGTCGGAATCCTCATAGGGCGCCTCCTGTCGCCACCGGTCAATCATGTGGGTGCGTATTTGACTATTTGTAGTTAGCCTGTGTGTGGTGATCGCTGAGCGGCTTACTAGTCCTAGGTTAGGTGCAGCTCTAGCGTACCCAGCCTTCAAGCTTCCCTCTGAACTATACCACCCAGTAATATGGGACCTGCGCTTTGCCCTGATGGCATTGGTGTCCGTAATGGGATGTCGTGTGACCTGCGCTTTGCCCTGATGGCAAAGTATTATATAAATGACTATTCCACGAAGGGATATTCTATAAATGACTATTCTATAAATGACTATGCTATAAATGGCTATTCTATAAATGATTATTCTATACATGACTATTCTATAAATGACATTCTACAAATGACTTCTAAAAATGACTATTCTATGAACGATTATTCTATGAATGACTATTCTATGAAGGACTATTCTATAAATGACTGTTCTATAAATGACTATTCCATGTTCGATTGCCATTTCCAATCAGTATTTCCTTTAGATCAGTCCGTTTAAGCTCCTTTAAATTACTGACAGTAGTCTACAGAGATAAACGCTGGAAAGACTAAATTAATGACCAACAACGCCGAAGGCTTCAACAGCAGAATAAAAGGTAACGGTCAGGAACTCGAAGTGGTTGACCGTTTTAAATATCTGGGGTCGATTGTCAGTGATGAAGGATCAAAATGTGAGGTGTTGGCCAGAACAGCACAGACAATAACGGCGCTTGCACGGTTTAACAACATCTGGCAAGATAAACGGTTAGAATTTTACACGAAAATCAGATTAATGTATACACTGGCCCTGTCAATATTTCTCTATGCTGTGAGACATGGACAGTTACAGCTGACCTTTAGCGAAGAATGCACGTCTTGGAGATGAAATGTTTCCGAAAACTTTTAAACGTCACCTACAAAGATCGAGTTACAAATTAAAAAATACGAGATAGAATTACAACAGCAATAGGGCCTTTTGAAGACCTCTTGGAAACTGTCAAAAGAAGGAAACTCGGTCACCGTCACATATCGAGATCAAATGGTCTTGCAAATACGATCCTCCACGGAAAGGTGCAAGGCAGACGACGAAGAGGCCTGCCTAAAAAGAGGTGGGAGGACAACATAAACGAATTGACCAATCTCCGACCAGAAGAGGCACAGGCAATCGCCGCTGACAGAGAAGAGCAGCGTGGGGTTGTGAGGATGTCTTCATGCGTACCCTAACGACCTCACCGATTACGGGGTGACCTGAACTGAGTCTACAGATGGTCGACGTGCTGGGTCTGTCACATCAGTGATAATGTCCCTATCGCCTGTAGCCTTTATCAATAAACCGTTACTTCTGCACTGTCCCCATTTATAACTACGAGGATGTGGTGGCTGAACTTTACGAGGTGAATGTTCATTAATTGTGTTGTATTCCTTGTCAATATTTTCTTTGTTGTTATTCTTGTGAATATTCACAATGAGTAAGTTTACTCTTTTGGTTGCCATGACAATGGCGTTAAGTGGCGAGTTGTGATGGCTTTCCACACATCCCGAGCGTGATTATGAAAATGGATCGGGCTCCTCCAGGCAGTAGTGCTACGCTTGGTTTTTGTCTGTGTGTTGCTCACTATTACGGGGATAACTTTGACCTCGTTAACCAGGCTTCAGAAAACAACAGGCCGTTTCCAGGGAGAACTGCGACGAAGGCGAGAAGAGGTCAGGGGTGTGGAAGAAGATCTTGGCCAATACATTCTGCCTGACCCTGACTAACTTATCTGATCAGTATGTTCTGCCTGACCCTGACTAACTTATCTGATCAGTATGTTCTGCCTGACCCTGACTAACTTATCTGATCAGTATGTTCTGCCTGACCCTGACTAACTTATCTGATCAGTATGTTCTGCCTGACCCTGACTAACTTATCTGATCAGTATGTTTTGCCTGACCCTGACTAACTTATCTGATCAGTATGTTCTGCCTGACCCTGACTAACTTATCTGATCAGTATGTTTTGCCTGACCCTGACTAACTTATCTGATCAGTATGTTCTGCCTGACCCTGACTAACTTATCTGATCAGTATGTTTTGCCTGACCCTGACTAACTTATCTGATCAGTATGTTCTGCCTGACCCTGACTAACTTATCTGATCAGTATGTTTTGCCTGACCCTGACTAACATATCTGATCAGTATATTCTGCCTGACCCTGACTAACATTGTCTAATCAGTATGTTCTGCCTGACTCTGACTAACATGTCTAATCAGTATGTTCTGCCTGACTCTGACTAACATGTCTAATCAGTATGTTTTGCCTGACCAGACGTTAGTCTTCTTTCCCCTAAAATGTGTTTAATCACGACATATGTTATGTGATTTCTGTATTGCAGTTTTTGTACTTCACTCAATGCATGTAAACGTCTTGTTATTTTGTGTCCCTTTCTACCTGGTTGTAGTCCAGTGTCGTGGTATTATGTTTTTCTCGTGGCACGATCAACATTTTTCACCTCTGTAAGTCTTGTTTACGTTGTGAATCCACCTTTCCCTGGGTAAACCTCTCGCCCCCCGGTAAACCTCACGCCCCTCTTCCTGAAGTTGTCCTATAGAAGGTTGCATTCACAATGTGGTCTGTTTGCATTCACAATGTGGTCTGTTTGCATTCACAATGTGGTCTGTTTGCATTCACAATGTGGTCTGTTTGCATTCACAATGTGGTCTGTTTGCATTCCTACAATGTGCATTTAAACATTTTTTTCTTCTTTTTAAAACTCTTAACTATAAGACTCAACTGCCAATTAACGAATTGAGAATATACAAGCACCCCTACATTATTGGACTTTCTGCTGTCCTGGCAGTAAATCTCTGCATCACTGTTTTCCTGGGAATTTGTTATTGCAGAATGCGCGGAGTATTTCGAAAAGGTAAGGTCATATGTGTGTGCAGTGTATGATGTATGTGATGTATGATGTGTGTGTTGTTTAGGTGGGCATGTATGTGATGTGTGAATGTGTATGTGTGTGATGTGTTGGTATGCATGTGTGACGGTAGCGAAGCGTAGAAAAAGATAGGATTAGCTGAGCTATCCCCAAACTTTTGTGAAGAATTAGAGGAGACAACCTTTTGCATAAAACAGATGTAAAATAAATTAGAAATTGAATATGTAATTGTCATTTTTGTTACAAATGTTGTAAACTGTCAGCTGATTGCTTCCAGCCAAACAAAATGTAGGAATTAGGTCAATTGATAGCTAGGAGACGGTCGTTAGCGCGCTATTTTTTCTCACAGCCCAACATTCATAAATGAGACCAGCCTTCATTGACTGGTTTTCTATTTTTAGAACAGGTGACCGGTTATCTGTCTTTGTGTCCATGACTCAGTTTACACTAAAAGTATCATCACACTTCGCTACTTCAAGTGTATCTGAATCGTATTTAATGTTTGGATGTTGTGTGCGTGATGTTTATGTATGTGGTGTGTGTGTGTGATTTGTGTGAGGTGTAATTTGTGTGATGTGTGATTCGTGTGATGTGTGATTCGCCTGATGTGTGTGTGATGTATTTGGGATGCGTGTGTGATGTATTTGGGATTCGTGTGTCTGATGTGTGCATTATGTATGTTTGTGATTTTTGTGTGATGTGTATATATGTGATGTATGTGGAATGTCTATGTATGTGTGTGTGATGTGCAAATGTGTGTTTGTTATGTGTTTTTACATATTATGTAATTCCTCCCAACATTCTCCCTAACACCATCCCCTCACACAACAACATTTATAACACTCCAACCCCTCACACAACATAATTTATAACACTTTATCTTCTTACACAACAAAGTATAACACTCCACGCCCTCACACAACAAAGTCTCTACCACTCTATTCCCTCACATAACAACATCTCTAGCTCTCCATCTCTTCACACAACAGTCTCTAACACTCCATTTCCTCACACAACATAGTCTCTAATACTCCCTCCCCTCACACAACAAAGTCTCTAACACTCCATCCCCTCACACAACAATGTCTCTAACACTCCCTCACCTCACACAACCAAGTCTCTAACACTCCCTCCCCTCACACAACCAAGTCGCTAACACTCCCTCCCCTCACACAACCAAGTCGCTAACACTCCCTCCCCTCACACAACCAAGTCGCTAACACTCCCTCCCCTCACACAACCAAGTCGCTAACACCCCATCCCCTCACACAACCAAGTCGCTAACACCCCATCCCCTCACACAACCAAGTCGCTAACACCTCATCCCCTCACACAACCAAGTCGCTAACACTCCCTCCCCTCACACAACCAAGTCGCTAACACCCCATCCCCTCACACAACCAAGTCGCTAACACCCCATCCCCTCACACAACCAAGTCGCTAACACCTCATCCCCTCACACAACCAAGTCGCTAACACTCCCTCCCCTCACACAACCAAGTCTCTAACACCCCCTCCCCTCACACAACCAAGTCTCTAACACTCCCTCCCCTCACACAACCAAGTCTCTAACACTCCCTCCCCTCACACAACCAAGTCTCTAACACTCCCTCCCCTCACACAACAAAACATCTCTAACACTCCCTCCCCTCACACAACCAAGTCTCTAACACCCCCTCCCCTCACACAACCAAGTCTCTAACACTCCCTCCCCTCACACAACCAAGTCTCTAACACTCCCTCCCCTCACACAACAAAACATCTCTAACACTCCCTCCCCTCACACAACCAAGTCTCTAACACTCCCTCCCCTCACACAACCAAGTCTCTAACACTCCCTCCCCTCACACAACCAAGTCTCTAACACTCCCTCCCCTCACACAACCAAGTCTCTAACACTCCCTCCCCTCACACAACAAAACATCTCTAACACTCCCTCCCCTCACACAACAATGTCTCTAACACCCCATCCCCTCACACAACAAAACATCTCTAGCACTCCATACACGACAGCAGTATCTGTATTTGACAACGTTTACCTCCACGTTACCCATCAGCCAAGAGATGCGTCTCCACTGCCCATTCAAACTCAATTCACGGAGCAGACAACACTGCAGCTACCGTCACGGAATCAGACATCCTGATGGATACTGTGGAATCTTACAATAATCATGATTCTAACTTGGATGCGTCCACATCTAACCTGGCCAATTGCAGTCCTTATTTCGAGAACGACAGACGTGCCCGTACTGTTCGACACGCATATGAGAATACCATTGAAGAAATGGGCGACGATTTCTATTAAAAATGGGAAATACATCTTTATCATTCACCTTGGCAGGTCATAATGACGACCAATTCCTTCTTCTTCTTCTTCTTCTGCGTACACAGTCAGACAGTAACCATTATTTTTTCGAAAAAAGCGGCGGTCATCCTGAGACTCTCGCCACTACCATAGAGCTTGTCTTGCAGTTCCACTGGCAATGGCCACATCTGCTCTCTCTGATCCTCGTATGTCGGGCAGTTCTGCAGCAGATGTTCAGCGGTCATTTTACCAGTACCGCACGGGCATTCGTCGGTACACCCTATCTTCAATTTGTTGAATAGGTGGTACCTCAGTCTGTTGTGGCCAGTGCGAAGTCTGAAGACAACGACCTGCTCTCTTCGGTTCAACTGGTAATAGGCATCGTTTTTGGTGTAACCAGTATGTTCGGTTTCCCATTTGACCAATTCCTTCGAGAATCATCTTATCCTTTGACCGTATTTGCACTTCAAGCCTTCCTTATCTCTCACCATTTTCTTGTGTCAAGCAAGATCTTTTTGACTGTCTTCTCAAACTCTTTTGTCCTCGATTTCTTGCCTGTTACAATGTTTCCCAGGTCCTTATTTCTGAGCAAATGTCAAATGGAAAGTGACTTGTCTTTTTTATTTTAGTTAATAGTTCAGTTCAAGTGCCGTATTCATATCAACGGGGATGGGGGGGGGGGGGGGTGGTGATGTGAGGCTGTAGCGAATCTTTAGCATTTTTTATCTCTTAAACTGATAATACTATCTGCCAAGCTTTTACCATCCATTTTATTTTGTTATCCTCCAACTTATAATGGTGTTCCTCTTACATGTCTGCTCTCCACTTTTCCTTCTAGCATTGTTTTCAACGTATCTTCTTCTGATCTGACCAATACATATTGTCTGTCTGACTCTGATTTCGTTCATCAATTCTTTCTACGTCCCTAATTTTTCGGAGACTTTCTTATTTGTTGCATTTTCTTTCCACCAGATGTGCCCCATTTCTTCTATATAACCACATTTCAAAGACATCATTTCTCTTCTCAAACATGATTTCTCTTCTCAAAGACACAATTTCTCTTCCAAAAAACATAATTTCTCTTCTCAAAGACATCATTTCTCTTCGCAAAAACATAATTTCTCTTCTCAAAAGCATTATTTCTCTTCTCAAAATGTTTATTCACTGTTCAATTTCCTGCACCATACAGTAAAGAGTAATATATGTATCACATGATCACTTTATCTGATAATTTGTGAGTGACTTGTATGGATGTCGATATTTGACTCATGTTTATTAAAACAATTTTGGCCATCTCTGTTGTCTTCTTTATTTTCATTATCATAGTTTTGCTTTTTCAGTGCTAATAATTCAATCCATTTATTTGATTTTTTAAATTTATTTCAATCACCATTCCTGTAACTACTCAACTAAAAAGACGGTCACCTGCATACCTGTTATTATTTATTGATACTCCGTCGATGTCCAAGGAAGTGATAGTCAAACTGTATAAAGCATTAGTTAGAACAAGTGAAACCCTTTGAGATGCATACGGATAAAGCAGTTATGGAAGTTTATGAGCGAAGAAGCAGAATGAAACGGGATCATTCCAACAGATTCCTTGTGAAAAACTGGCAGCCAAAATGCAGAATTAAAGAAAAATATATACTTCGCCATGTTAGTGAAATCAAAGACAGATAGCATTTACCAGAAAGAAGACAAGAGTTACAGAGAGTAGTAAAAGACATACATCCACAAGCTTTCCTTAAAACATCATAAATGCAACGCGCAAAATTAATAGATACCACCAAAAGTTCAGATCCAAGTACTCTCATTCGAGCAGCTCAAAGAACTATTGATGCCTATCCCGATGAATGGATACATGGATATACTGATGGATCTGAGTTTAAAGCCACCATCAAAGCAGGTTATGTCGTTTATATAAAATACCCGGACAGATCCTCTGATGAACTGTCTAATGCTTGCGGGGAGGTTTGCTCCAACTATGAAGCCGAGATCACTGCACTTGAAACTGCTTTGTACCATCTCAGGACCGTTTTTGATGCCTTTCCTTCAAAACACTGTTATTTTCACATACTCAATGTTAGCTATTCAAGTATTAGAAGTTGCTGGTCATTGTAGACCTGACCTTATCAAAATATATCTAGACATTAACCACATTATCTCTTCAAGTGATGTCAAAAGAATTCTGCAGTGGATCACTGGACACTTAAGTAAACCTGCCAATAACAAAGCAAACAGACTAGCAAGGGAGGTATCAAGACAAGAACAGCCACACACAGCAACAACTTTAAAAACAGCCAACCAGCTCATAAGATCAGTGAACAAAATCTTTAGCTGAACAGATGGGCCATGGGAAACACAGGAAGGAAAATCTACAGACATATGGCAAGCCCCAGTTCATATTACAGTGTACATCAACTCACAAAAAAGGATCAGATCACCATTTTATGACTGAGAATCCAACACATGTCACTAAACAAACACTTGAACAGAATCTAGCCACAACATACTCCTGAGTGCCAGCTGTGTACACACCCATATAAAACCGTTGTTCATCAACTCTTTGTGTGCTCAGCGCTCAATGATTTTAGGAAAATGCTTCTTCCTCTAAGGCTAGATACATGGAACACTTTGTATGGCACTAGACAACAGCTGATAAACCCGTGCAAATACCATTACATGGCATTGGGCCAAAGGGCGATGGCCCGGATGCTGCTAGTTCCGTAACAACAACATCAAATTGACCCAGTTGTAAATGACTACCTAGTTTACTGTCAGCGAATGAAATGAGATAAATGATCTGGCCTCCCTACCTCAAAACAAGTAAATATAACAAACGTGTCGCTCGGTAAGACATTTTATTTATACCAAGAGAATTTTTGTTTTTGTTTTTTTGGGGTTGTATGGGCATAACTGAGACGAACTTCGGGCCAAAACGTTATGAAACTGCGTCGTGGCTAGGAATGAACAAGACTATGAGTGAGTGGAATATAGATTCATTATCACGTAGCTTGTCCTATGTTGTACGTCTCTCCCATCACAGCCCAACTGAAAGAAACTCGATCTCTTGCCAAATCTTCAGCCTGCTCCAGAGTCATGTCAAGCATTTCTTGACATTTTGGGGTCGTCGCCTTCTTGGTATGCCAGTGCCTTTCTTGTCCGGCACTAGTATGTTCCATTACCGTTCTCTTGAGTCCGCTGTGTCCATTGAGGTGGCTAAAGTATTAACATTTTATGTTCAAGATGGGATTTATGAAACAGCTCTCATCTTTGCCTAACTCTTGTCCAATGAATGCATTCTTCTTGTATCGGTCCATGCTGGTCTCAGCACCCTTCTATAACATGTCGACTTGAAGGGCACGATTTTCTATTTCTAGTTTTTGGTAAATGTCTATGTTTCTCAACCGTATGCTGCCATGTGAGAAATACATGTTCTTAAATTTCTCACTTTTGTTGGTTTTCTGGCATTCTGCCAACATATTCTCAGGTTGTGTAGCCTCTGGTATTCTGCCAACATATTCTCAGGTTGTGTAGCCTCTGGTATTCTGCCAACATATTCTCAGGTTGTGTAGCCTCTGGTATTCTGCCAACATTTTCACAGGTTGTGTAGCCTCTGGTATTCTGCCAACATATTCTCAGGTTGTGTAACCTATGGTATTCTGCCAACATTTTCTCAGGTTGTGTAGCCTCTGCATTGCTATTGTCAATCTCCTTCTGATTTTCTTTCAGCAAACGTCATTGTTGTTAATTCTAGAGCTCAGATACTTGAATTTCGTGACATGTTCTATTTCCCAATTCCAAAATTAAATTTTATGTCGACTTCTTGTTTTGTGAGTGGTCATTATCTTTGTTTTGTTTATGTTTACAAAGGAGTAAAACAAGGATGTGTACTCGCCCCGACTTTCATCAGCATGATGTTCGCGGCCACGATGACAGACGCCTTCAGATCATTGGAGCTTGGAATATCCATAAAGTACCGCACAGATGGCAAATTACTCAATTCCAGAAGGATGAAGGCCAAAACCAAAGTGGCTGGCGACATAATCAGGGAACTTGTATTTGCTGACGACTGCGCTCTAATGAGCAACTCAAAACTGAACATGCAGGTTGGAATGGACCAGTTCTCTGCCGCATGCAAAAATTTTGGCCTGACCATAAATGCCAAAAAAAACAGAGGTCATGTACCAACCAGCACCAGGCATGCCATATACAAAACCAGAGACTACAGTCAGCGGGCAGACGTTGAATGCCGTAGACAAATTCACATATCTGGGCAGCACGCTGTCGAGATCTGTCAGCCTAGACGATGAGGTGGCAAGCAGAATAGCAAAGGCCAGCACAACCTTTGGTAGAATGCGCTCGATGGTCTGGGCACGTCGTGGCATCAGCGTCAAGACCAAACTCAAAGTCTACCGTGCAACCATCATTCCATCCCTACTATACGCTTCCGAAAGCTGGACTGTATACTCTGGACATGCAAGGAGGTTAAACCACTTCCACACAGGTTGCCTGAGGCGAATATTCCACATCCGATGGCAAGATCGTGTCACTGATATCGAGGTTCTCTCGAGGGCTAACATGCCCAGCATCCATGCACTGCTAGAAAAAGCACGACTAGGATGGGCCGGACACCTCGTCCGTATGTCAGACGAGCGGCTCCCAAAGAAGCTTCTCTACGGCGAGCTGAGAGAGGGATGGCGCGAGAGAGGGCGCCCAAAGAAACGTTTTAAAGACGGTCTGAAGGACTCACTAAAAAGTTGCCAGATAGACATCGACACCTGGGAATGTCTTGCGCAAAACAGATCTGACTAGAGAAGCGCAGTCAAATCGGATGTAGCTGCCGATGAAGACGACCGTGTTGTGAAAGCCCAGAGCAGACGCGAGACGCGGAAATCCCGAGCAGCGGGAACACCATCCCCTTCTACAAACCTCGTGTGCCCGATATGTAGCAGATGTTTTCGAGCTCGCATTGGCCTGTTCAGCCACATGCGCACCCACACTCAACAGGGAAATCTGTGACAAGGATAATGTCGGCGGTCCTCATCGACAACGATGGACAGCTATTATGTTTACCAAGAAGCTTTGATCTTCGATGCATCTGATAATTATAATATAACATATGTTTACATAATAGTAGATATAAAAAAATAACTTTTATCCGTAACAACTTTCGAATGACCTGTCCAGTATCCGTCACTATTGGAGACTAGTAGAGGTTGGAGTAAACAATGTCAGCTCCTTGGGTTGGTTAACGGGTGGCACTAGTAGAGGTTGGAATAAACAATGTCAGCTCCCTAGGTTAGTGGGACGTTGGTTAACATAGGAAAAGTATAATGCAACACCGCTTTCCCTCCCCTCTCTTCCGAGAATGCCATCCCCTTGCCGAGGTTGGGGAGTGGGGGAGGGGGGGGGGGAATTTGCGTGCCTCGGGGACACAGTGAGCTTTGCCAGCGGTAACGTATGTTGTTCCTTGTAGGGCCAACCATGCCGGACATGTCACTGGAGAGGGGCCAGACTAAGAATGGTAGCAGACGGGTGATGTTCAAGAGTCCAGAAAGACAGGCCACTTAGGAGAGGAAACTCTGGAGCTCTGGCACATGATGTTCACAACCAAGGAGGTCAGGACAATCAAGGACTTTCATCTAGCGAGCCCAACCCATCAGGTCAGGACAACCAAGGACTATCATCTACCGAGCCCAACCCATCAGGGCAGGACAACCAAGGACTATCATCTAGCGAGTCCAACCGAGGAGGGCAGGACAACCAAGGACTATCATCTAGCCAGCCCAAACAAGGATAAGTCCGAAGAGAAAGCCATTCCTAGACCTTAATATCTGACCAAAATTGGCCAGTCAATGAGCGAAAATTATTCCTAGACCTTAATATCTGACCAACATTAGCCCCAGTCAATGAGAGAAATTGACCTCAAGTCCACTGTGTATCGACGTGCTAAAGGACTGCATGGCTGCTGAGAGAGCAGTTATGAACGTGAGAGTCTAGTGGACGAGAAGGGTGGCGCCAGGCTCATGGACTCCAAATAGGACATCCCCTGCCTCTTCCCTGACAAAGGGCAATTGTCAGGGTGACCGAATAACTACCCCATCAAACCATATATAAACATGGTATCAATAAATAACCTCCTGCCTTGCAGATTTGGCCGCCAGGCCGGTTGAGGAAAATCAAAGGCTAGGGATTTGAATCTGCAGAAAATGCTTGCTGAAAACGCAAGTGTTGGGCCAAAAGGTGCGAATAAAACAGCTCGTTGCTGAAAACAACGACACTACGTATCTCAAACAAGGATTATCAAGGACCCGGACTATACAGAGAGACACTATGAGGTACCCGCACAGACAAAGACAATTTTCTCCCACTAGGGACACACTGATACATCTGCCACTCAAACCCAGCAGGTGTTGCAAAGCTAACGCTGAAAATATATACAACAAAAAGGAAGCGTTGTCCAGAAGACATATTGCCTGCATTCAGTAAACATACCTTAATCTAAACCACAGATTGTGAATAAGTAGATATGAAACCCGTAGACTGGATAGGAATGGGCATAAGGTGTGGAGGGGGGGGGGGTGCTTATCCTCTCCAAAATGTCAATCCCATCAAAGATGGAAATAAACGTCCTCTCCAAAATGGCAATCCCATCAAAGATGGAAATAAACGTCCTCTCCAAAATGTCAATCCCATCAAAGATGGAAATAAACGTCCTCTCCAAAATGTCAATCCCATCAAAGATGGAAATAAACGTCCTCTCCAAAATGTCAATCCCATCAAAGATGGAAATAAACGTCCTCTCCAAAATGTCAATCCCATCAAAGATGGAAATAAACGTCCTCTCCAAAATGTCAATCCCATCAAAGATGGAAATAAATGTCCTCTCCAAAATGTCAATCCCATCAAAGATGGAAATAAACGTCCTCTCCAAAATGTCAATCCCATCAAAGATGGAAATAAACGTCCTCTCCAAAATGTCAATCCCATCAAAGATGGAAATAAACGTCCTCTCCAAAATGTCAATCCCATCAAAGATGGAAATAAACGTCCTCTCCAAAATGTCAATCCCATCAAAAATGGAAATAAACGGAGAAGCAGAATCAATAGGAATGGACACAACCTTAACGAACCAGAAAGTTAAAATGTAAAATACGTACTGACCGTCAACAACAAATCTGGCCCTAGAAACCATGACTATTATGGACCAGGCAACCATAGTGGTTGGAGACTTTAACAGCCAGTCTTAGAGGTGGAGTTACGCACAGACCAACGCAAAGGGACACGAACTTTAGGAATGGAAGTTTGACAACAACCTCTATCTGACTAACCTCCCAGACGATCCTCCCACTTTCTATTCAAGGCGATGGACGCCAACATCATCTCCTGACCTTGCATTTGCCACCGGCGATCTAAGTCAAAAATCCAAAAAAACAGTCCTCGCACCTCTTGCAGAAAGCGACCACAGACCCATCAAACTTGGGAAACATTCTATCAGACCACAGACCCATCAAACTTGGGAAACATTCTATCAGACCACAGACCCATCAAACTTGGGAAACATTCTATCAGACCACAGACCCATCAAACTTGGGAAACATTCTATCAGACCACAGACCCATCAAACTCGGGAAACATTCTATCAGACCACAGACCCATCAAACTTGGGAAACATTCTATCAGACCACAGACCCATCAAACTTACAATAGGCCTGGGAAACATTTCATCAGACCACAGACCTGGGAAACATTTCATCAGACCACAGACCCATCAAACTTACCCTAAACCTGGGAAACATTCCATCAGACCACAGACCTGGGAAACATTCCATCAGACCACAGACCCATCAAACTTACCCTAAACCTGGGAAACATTCCATCAGACCACAGACCTGGGAAACATTCCATCAGACCACAGACCCATCAAACCTGGGAAACATTCCATCAGACTACAGACCCATCAAACCTGGGAAACATTCCATCAGACCACAGACCCATCAAACTTGGGAAACATTCCATAAGACCACAGACCCATCAAACCTAGGAAACATTCCATCAGACCACAGACCCATCAAGCCTAGGAAACATTCCATCAGACCACAGACCCATCAAACCTGGGAAACATTCCATCAGACCACAGACCCATCAAACTTACAATAAACCTGGGAAACATTCCATCAGACCACAGACCTGGGAAACATTCCATCAGACCACAGACCCATCAAACCTGGGAAACATTCCATCAGACCCATCAAACTTACAATAAACCTGGGAAACATTCCATCAGACCACAGACCTGGGAAACATTCCATCAGACCACAGACCCATCAAACCTGGGAAACATTCCATCAGACCACAGACCTGGGAAACATTCCATCAGACCACAGACCCATCAAACCTGGGAAACATTACATCAGACCATAGACCCTTCAAACCTGGGAAACATTCAATCAGACCACAGACCCATCAAACTTACAATAGGCCTGGGAAACATTCCATCAGACCACAGACCCATCAAACCTGGGAAACATTCCATCAGACCACAGACCCATCAAACCTGGGAAACATTCCATCAGATCACAGACCCATCAAACTTGCAATAGGCCTGGGAAACATTCCATCAGACCACAGACCCATCAAACCTGGTAAACATTCCATCAGACTACAGACCCATCAAACTTACAATAGGCCTGAGAAACATTTCATCAGACCACAGACCCATCAAACCTGGGAAACATTCCATCAGACCACAGACCCATCAAACTTACAATAGGCCAGGGAAACATTTCATCAGACCACAGACCCATCAAACCTGGGAAACATTCCATCAGACCACAGACCCATCAAACTTACAATAGGCTTGGGAAACATTTCATCAGACCACAGACCCATCAAACCTGGGAAACATTTCATCAGACCACAGACCCATCAAACCTGTGAAACATTCCATCAGACCACAGACCCACAAACTTACAATAGGCCTGGGAAACATTTCATCAGACCACAGACCCATCAAACTGACAATAGGCCTGAGAAACATTCCATCAGACCACAGACCCATCAAACTTACAATAGGCCTGGGAAACATTATATCATACCACAGACCCATCAAACCTGGGAAACATTCTATCAGACCACAGACCCATCAAACTTACAATAAACCTGAGAAACATTCTATCAGACCACAGACCCATCAAACTTACAATAGGCCTGAGAAACATTCTATCAGACCACAGACCCATCAAACCTGGGAAACATTCCATCAGACCACAGACTCATCAAACTTACAATAGGCCTGAGAAACATTCTATCAGAACACAAACCCATCAAACTTACAATAAACCCGAGAAACATTCTATCAGACCACAGACCCATCAAACTTACAATAAACTTGAGAAACATTCTATAAGAACACAAGCCATTATCCAGATGGAACTATAAAAGAGCAGACTGTCAGAAGTTTGCCACAAGTACAAATCTTTACTGTCAGTCCATCAACACCCACCACAAGAAATTAGGCAACATGGTGGGAAAATGCAACCAGTGTCTTCTAAAGGCAGCAATGGAGACCATCTCAAGAGGCGGCAGAAACACTACAAACCGTATTGGTCACCTGAAGTACAACAGACGGGACTTCAACCAAAAAAGGTAAGATCGCACTAATGGGAGCTGTAGCAAAATATGGGAAAACAGTCAACCAAGCATGCAAGAAAAGCTGTCACGAGCATACAGAAACTCAACTTTGATAGAGAAACAGGAAGCTCAGGAAACAAGCAAAGGCCTTGAGTGACTATGCATCTCATAGTAAATATCACCATGACAAAACTTGAGACAGTCATTAGTAAACTCAAGAAGAGAAAAGAACCAGGAAAGAATGGCATAACTAATAAAAATGTTCTCTAACATGGAATAAGTAGCGAAGAATAAACTGCTACACATCTTTAACACAAGCTGGAAACAAGGAACTGTCCCCACAGTGTGGAAGGAGGTAAGGACTATCCCCATCCTTGAACATGGGAAGGACAACATGAAGCCAGGCAGTTACAGAGCTATTAGTCTACTCAGCTGTGTGGGGAAACTAATGGAACGAATAGTTAAGACTAGAATAACATGACATATGGAATAACAAAAAATTCCTTACTCCCCAGCAAGCAGGTTTTCGTAGAAACAGATCGACCAGAGTTTAGGTGACATATTTCTAGCACGAGATAGAAAATGCATTTCAAGAAAAAAGAAAACACTGGCAGCCTGAATAGACCTAGAAAAGGTCTTTGATAAAATATGGAAGAGCGGGTTCAAACTCAAACTACTGCAAATGGGTGTAACCAACAACATGTACAAATGCAGCAGTGGTTACCTAGATAACAGGACAGCAAGCGTACAACTCCATTGATACCTCAGAAAAAGATGAAAATGGAACAAGGAGATCCACAAGGTGGAATACTCTCACCCATGCCGTTCCTCGTATTTATATTTCAATGATATAATCACAGAAATCCCTTAAAAAGTACACAGTGCACTATATGCAGATGACTTGGCACTATGGACATCCGAAGAGCCTACACCTGTAGCTAGAAACCAATTGCAAGAGGCCCTAAATAAAATAGAGATATGGACAAACAAAATGGCAAATCACTATACACGAAATCAAAACGACGAACACAATCTTCTCCCTATCTCCCAAGCCCCAAGAAATGATCCTAGAAATCAAAACGACGAACACAATCTTCTCCCTATCTCCCAAGCCCCAAGAAATGATCCTAGAAATCAAAATCACGAACACAATCTTCTCCCTATCTCCCAAGCCCCAAGAAGTGATCCTAGAAATCAAAACGACGAACACAATCTTCTCTCTATCTCCCAAGCCCCAAGAAGTGATCCTAGAAATCAAAACCACGAACAGAATCTTCTCCCTATCTCCCAAGCCCCAAGAAGTGATCCTAGAAATCAAAACCACGAACACAATCTTCTCCCTATCTCCCAAGCCCCAAGAAGTGATCCTAGAAATCAAAATCACGAACACAATCTTCTCCCTATCTCCCAAGCCCCAAGAAGTGATCCTAGAAATCAAAACGACGAACACTATCTTCTCTCTATCTCCCAAGCCCCAAGAAGTGATCCTAGAAATCAAAACCACGAACACAATCTTCTCCCTATCTCTCAAGCCCCAAGAAGTGATCCTAGAAATCAAAATCACGAACACAATCTTCTCCCTATCTCCCAAGCCCCAAGAAGTGATCCTAGAAATCAAAACCACGAACACAATCTTCTCCCTATCTCCCAAGCCCCAAGAAGTGATCCTAGAAATCAAAATCACGAACACAATCTTCTCCCTATCTCCCAAGCCCCAAGAAGTGATCCTAGAAATCAAAACCACGAACACAATCTTCTCCCTATCTCCCAAGCCCCAAGAAGTGATCCTAGAAATCAAAATCACGAACACAATCTTCTCCCTATCTCCCAAGCCCCAAGAAGTGATCCTAGAAATCAAAACCACGAACACAATCTTCTCCCTATCTCCCAAGCCCCAAGAAGTGATCCTAGAAATCAAAACGACGAACACAATCTTCTCTCTATCTCCCAAGCCCCAAGAAGTGATCCTAGAAATCAAAACCACGAACACAATCTTCTCCCTATCTCCCAAGCCCCAAGAAGTGATCCTAGAAATCAAAATCACGAACACAATCTTCTCCCTATCTCCCAAGCCACAAGAAGTGATCCTAGAAATCAAAACCACGAACACAATCTTCTCCCTATCTCCCAAGCCACAAGAAGTGATCCTAGAAATCAAAACGACGAACACAATCTTCTCTCTATCTCCCAAGCCCCAAGAAGTGATCCTAGAAATCAAAACCACGAACACAATCTTCTCCCTATCTCCCAAGCCCCAAGAAGTGATCCTAGAAATCAAAATCACGAACACAATCTTCTCCCTATCTCCCAAGCCCCAAGAAGTGATCCTAGAAATCAAAACGACGAACACAATCTTCTCTCTATCTCCCAAGCCCCAAGAAGTGATCCTAGAAATCAAAACCACGAACACAATCTTCTCCCTATCTCCCAAGCCACAAGAAGTGATCCTAGAAATCAAAACCACGAACACAATCTTCTCCCTATCTCCCAAGCCACAAGAAGTGATCCTAGAAATCAAAACCACGAACACAATCTTCTCCCTATCTCCCAAGCCACAAGAAGTGATCCTAGAAATCAAAACCACGAACACAATCTTCTCCCTATCTCCCAAGCCCCAAGAAGTGATCCTAGAAATCAAAATCACGAACACAATCTTCTCCCTATCTCCCAAGCCACAAGAAGTGATCCTAGAAATCAAAACCACGGACACAATCTTCTCCCTATCTCCCAAGCCACAAGAAGTGATCCTAGAAATCAAAACCACGAACACAATCTTCTCCCTATCTCCCAAGCCACAAGAAGTGATCCTAGAAATCAAAACCACGAACAAACTTCTCCCTATCTCCCAAGCCACAAGAAGTGATCCTAGAAATCAAAACCACGAACACAATCTTCTCCCTATCTCCCAAGCCACAAGAAGTGATCCTAGAAATCAAAACCACGAACACAATCTTCTCCCTATCTCCCACGCCCCAAGAAGTGATCCTAGAAATCAAAATCACGAACACAATCTTCTCCCTATCTCCCAAGCCCCAAGAAGTGATCCTAGAAATCAAAACGACGAACACAATCTTCTCTCTATCTCCCAAGCCCCAAGAAGTGATCCTAGAAATCAAAACCACGAACACAATCTTCTCCCTATCTCCCAAGCCCCAAGAAGTGATCCTAGAAATCAAAATCACGAACACAATCTTCTCCCTATCTCCCAAGCCACAAGAAGTGATCCTAGAAATCAAAACCACGAACACAATCTTCTCCCTATCTCCCAAGCCACAAGAAGTGATCCTAGAAATCAAAACCACGAACACAATCTTCTCCCTATCTCCCAAGCCACAAGAAGTGATCCTAGAAATCAAAACCACGAACACAATCTTCTCCCTATCTCCCAAGCCCCAAGAAGTGATCCTAGAAATCAAAATCACGAACACAATCTTCTCCCTATCTCCCAAGCCACAAGAAGTGATCCTAGAAATCAAAACCACGAACACAATCTTCTCCCTATCTCCCAAGCCACAAGAAGTGATCCTAGAAATCAAAACCACGAACACAATCTTCTCCCTATCTCCCAAGCCACAAGAAGTGATCCTAGAAATCAAAACCACGAACACAATCTTCTCCCTATCTCCCAAGCCACAAGAAGTGATCCTAGAAATCAAAACCACGAACACAATCTTCTCCCTATCTCCCAAGCCACAAGAAGTGATCCTAGAAATCAAAACCACAAACACAATCTTCTCCCTATCTCCCAAGCCCCAAGAAGTGATCCTAGAAATCAAAACGACGAACACAATCTTCTCTCTATCTCCCAAGCCCCAAGAAGTGATCCTAGAAATCAAAACCACGAACACAATCTTCTCCCTATCTCCCAAGCCCCAAGAAGTGATCCTAGAAATCAAAATCACGAACACAATCTTCTCCCTATCTCCCAAGCCACAAGAAGTGATCCTAGAAATCAAAACCACGAACACAATCTTCTCCCTATCTCCCAAGCCACAAGAAGTGATCCTAGAAATCAAAACCACGAACACAATCTTCTCCCTATCTCCCAAGCCACAAGAAGTGATCCTAGAAATCAAAACCACGAACACAATCTTCTCCCTATCTCCCAAGCCACAAGAAGTGATCCTAGAAATCAAAACCACGAACACAATCTTCTCCCTATCTCCCAAGCCCCAAGAAGTGATCCTAAATGTAAATGTCCAGACTCTTCCTCTTGACATAAGTCCAACTTATCTGGGAATAACATGAAAAAACCAGTTTTAACAAAGCCACCAACAAAGCTAAGAACATAATAACTATAATTAGAATTATATCAGGCTCAACATGGGGAGCTGATACAGGCACCCTAAATAAACTCTACACAGGCTATGTGAGACCAGTGCTTGAGATGATAGAAACCAAAATGGGAATTGGAAAAAAGGAATTCAGACAGATTTAAAAAGGACATTCATTACAGAAGAATATCTTAGGAGAGTATGCCCACCAGATACATGGACACGTATATACAGATGGCTCATCTAACAAAGCCACATCCAATGGAGGTGGGGAAGTCTATTACAGAAAAAGGAATGGAGAATAACAAAGTCAAGTATTAACAACGAAAACATAATCTAATTACTTCCATGCAGAAGCAGAGGCACTGAAGGCCGCAGTTGAGCTTGTAATCCAGGATAAAGATATTCACCAAGAAAACATAGTATTCCTGAGTGATGCTGCGTCAGTATTAGCAGCGCTAGAACAACACAAAGATGAAGATCTCGAGCAATGTATGTTCTCCCTGACACAGCTCTCAGCAGAACACCCAAGGTTGGTCATACAGTGGATCCCATCCCACTGCAATATTGAAGGCAATGAAGCTGCAGACAAACTAGCAAAGAGTGGAGGAGCATCCCCACAAACAGACCTGAGTATCACATATAATGAGGCCAAGCTCATAATTAAAGCCAACTTCAGGGTAAAATGGGCTGATCAACACCCAGACTCCCAAAAAGAAGACAGCTACTATAACTTAACTAGAGAAGAGTAAGTCATCATCTTCAAACTGAGAACTGAGCATAACAAGCTCAAATGTCATCTTTACAACAAAATGAGGATTGGGACAGATGACAGGTGCCCATGTTGGGAGCATATCATGACCGTGGAACACATCCTACAAAGATGCATGCTCCCGCAGGAAAAGGGAGAACAATACTGGCCTCGCTATACAGATATGAGACAAACGCTGTATGAAGATAAAACAGCCTTACAAACAACGGTGTCTTTTGTAAGAGACACTGGGACCTTGATATGAGGATGAACGAAGAAGAAGAAGAATTCCACGCATCCGGAGAGCGGCCATGCCAAGTTAAATGAAAGCTTTAACAAAGCTGAGGTCTAAATACATTTACGTCTCTAACACTTCATCATTTACAAAAGTGACTGATACTTCTTCTTCTTCTTCGTTTTCAATCTCCCACTACCAATCCATGAAATGGCTTAAGTAGTAGAATGTAGTCCAGAGAACGGAATGCGTTGTGTCGTAGTTTACAGCTTGGCTGCGATATTTGCACCTTTCGGTCCAACACATCCGACTTCAGCAAGCATTTTTTTAGTACCGGGTTACCATTCCGTCTTCGATCCCTTCTCCTTAGCCAGTCTGCCTTGCTGCAGTCTGTTATCCAGGATCACCGCGTGGAGGTGTAGAAGGGTCTTGGCAGCTTTGGCTCGCTGACCCTGGCGCTAGCAGTCAGCTATGGGTCGCTGACCACTGCAACTCATGCTCTGCTCAGCTCTGGCTCGCTGGCCCTGACGCTAGCAGTCAGCTATGGGTCACTGACCCCTGCAGCTCATGCGCTGTTCAGCATTTTGATCCCGTGACTGATACGAGACTCCCTTGACCTTTTCTCGCCATCATTATTTACCTTACATCTACTTTATTTCTCCACCGAATAATTATCAGAGCAGTGTACATCTCTTTCTTTCTATCTATTTATATCAATTCATCCATCCATCCATCCATTCTTTCATCCTTCCATCTACCCACTAACCCATCCATTCAGCCAATTCCAACGCATCCATCCATCCATCCCCTCACGCATCCACTCATCCACTCATTCCTCCATCTCCCCATGTCTCTCTGCCTGCCTGCCTGATTGTTTGTATTTGTCTGCTTGTCTCTATCTGTCTCGCCTTATTGTCCATGTTATCTCTCTCTCTCTCGCTTCTCTCTCTCTCTCTCTCTCACTCTCTATCTCTAAATATATATATATATGGTATGAGCTGGATGTAGTGGGGAGAAGGGTGTCCTGCTTAGTGGGCTAGGCTCGATCAGCTTAATACTCCCCTGCGTTGGGTCTATCGCTTACGGAGTGTGGTTAACCGATGTGCGAGCTCATCTCAATAGACTCAAACTCTAGAGCCCACTAGACCCGCAGCCTGTTAGGCGCATCTATGCTGCTCTAAACAAACCACCATATATACTTATACTTCAATCATCTCGTTTCTTTGTACTGTCAACATTCAGTACAGAAAACAAAATAAACGAGTTACAACATGAACTATTGGGGGGATCAAGGACACCCCAATGTTCGCAGCTCACTACTCGCTAAGGGATAACAAATCAACACAGACGAGTTAAGCTCACGAACATCAACATGGCCTGTCAAACCACCAACAGGGGACGGCGTGGTCTAGTGGTTAAGTGGCACGGCTCACATCCGAGGGTGCTGGGTTCGATCCATATCACAGCACCGGCCGTTACCCCGGGGAAGCAAACCCTTAGAAAATGCAGACCCTTACATAAAATGCATGCTGAAGTCGGATGCACTGGGCCGACAGGCGCAAAATAAAAACCACAGTGCAACGCACACCGCCTTGGGGATTAGAAAAAATAAGGCGAACGCAAAAAAAAAAACCCACCAACTTTAAGGACTATCCATCCAACAAAAAACTACTGATTATATCAAAAATGATGGCAAGTAAAATGTTGTAAGGATATCAACTTTGTTAAATCGTTGTTAATGTATTCGTCAATTTATCAAAGTAAACAAAGGAAGTTGCATAACCAACTCTGATATATGTGATGTAGTGTTAGAGAATTCACTGGAAGGTGGTCTTAGCTGTTGTGAGGTGAAAGTGACAGGTCTACTTTCTCGATTGTTTGTCTTACAATACCCAAATAGATACATTTAGTAAAAGATGTTAGTCATGAAAGATTAGAGCCTTCATTGTTCCGAGACAGCAGATTTTATGAGACCCAGTTCGTTTACTCTCTGTCATGTCTTCTCTAATAATCAATAATGTATCCATCTACACAACGAAACCACGACACGAACCTTCGCATTAGGAGATTCTACACTAACATTGGTATATGGGTTTTACATACATGCTCTGTGGTCTTATAATGTTGTAATTGTTTTCGTGTACCATGTTATGCCGCTATGGGAACCAACCACATTTGTATCTGCTATATATCTTATTGGGCAATTGATGCTAGTTGTAGATAAAAGAAGATCAGCTAGATGTATGTAGTATATGTGGTGTGTTTCACATATCTTTACATAATCTACATACATTTTGTACAAGTTGGAAGAAGGAATATCGTTTTGGATAATTAAATTCGAACTATTATTTATGTTCAAAGGCTTTAAAACAAAGTATGCTAAGATATTTATTTATAAACTTATAAAGGGTTGCAACCACATAAATTAAATAAATTAAAGAAAACAAGAGTTATTTTTTCCTGAATGTTGTAAAAAAAAAAGTCGCAAGAGAGTCTAGGGATTATCCTCCCCGGTTGTAACTTCTAGGAGCGACACCATGACGATAGGGTAGATTGTCGCATGACCATATCCTGTTGATGCGTGTGTGCCCTGATTTTTCCCGGTTCCTGCGCCGTAGCTGACACACTCCGTCTTCGGCAGGTCGGGTTGAGTTTACTGTTTTGGGTTGTCTCCCATAGCCTTTCCATCTCCCGATGGCACCTGCATGGGAGTAGGTTGGTTTGTCTACCGTGGTTTCCTTCCCGTGGCTAGAGAAAATAGGTGCTCTTACCCGCTTGGTGTACCCGTCATAGGACACGTGGGGTATTTCAGGGGGGAAAGCAGTGCCATCTGTTGTCCCACCCCATCCTGCTGGAATACACCGCCGTTTGGTCCACAACTGCTTATTCGTCCAGTTATTATACCTGGCTTATATCGCAGCTGATGCTCCATATCTGGAGGTCGTTCCACTATCCGCCACCTGTGACGTGCCTGGTTGGGGTAGGTCGCCCCACTATCCGCCACCTGTGGACGTGCCTGGTTGGGGTCGGTCGCCCCACTATTCGCCACCTGTGGACGTGCCTGGTTGGACTCGGCCGCCCCTGTCCTCCAGGGCTATAAGGTGTAAAACACGGCACTGCACTCCATCTTAGAAAACGCGGTGAACGAGGATAAATGTGTGACCTTGTAGTAGTGTTTTCTCTAGTATTTCACTCTGTTTTTGTTATATGATTTATACTAGGTAAGTCAGTAAATAGGTCACACACTGATATGGAATAGCTGACAAATGTAGTTGGTGGTTTATAAAAGAGTCAATGGGGGCAGCAACATCCAGCTTTGAAATTTACTTAGGTAGCAGACACTAGGGGCCAGCAACATCCAGCTTTGTCATTACTTAGGTAGCAGACACTAGGGGCCAGCAACATCCAGCTTTGTCATTACTTAGGTAGCAGACGATATGGGGCAGCAACATCCAGCTTTGTCATTACTTAGGTAGCAGACGATATGGTGCAGCAACATCCAGCTTTGTCATTACTTAGGTAGCAGACGATATGGTACAGCAGCATCCAGCTTTGTCCTTACTTAGGTAGCAGACACTAGGGGCCAGCACCATCCAGCTGTGTCATTACTTAGGTAGCAGACACTAGGGGCCAGCACCATCCAGCTTTGTTATTACTTAGGTAGCAGACGCTAGGGGTGAGCAACATCCAGTGCACATCAATGATAGTGTGTTGTTGTGTAGTTGATTTAATTAGTTAATTAATTTATCTATTTATTTATTTAATGTATGAATTATCCTTTTTTACGGGGGAAAGAGGTGGAAAGGGGGGGGGGGGAGGTGTTCGCAAAAGTACTTCAAAGGATATGCTTCCTGTTTACGGTGAGAAGTGTTTGTCTCGTGCAGCTGTGGATAACAGTCGATACATTCACAAAGGACGCTAAAACATTGCTGATGAGGCCCAACCAAGTCGTCCTGTTGAGATTGCAAGCGAAGCATCTCTGCGGAGGATGTGGGAGATGAATCGAACTGACAGGCGATTAACGGAAGAGTGGGTAGCAAATGTATGAGGGTGTCTACAGCAAAATGCATGATCGATACAATTTCCGTAATGTGTTCTCACTGTGGGTACGTATATTACTAACTGACAAACACAAAATGAATGATGGGGGGGGGGGGGGGGGGGGGGGTCTTTTCCTTGCGCCGATAAAGAGATGGGATAAGTGTATCAATGTTTATTGTGTTAAGAAGTAAAGGGCAATCTAATTGAATCAATAAATAGTTTTCCAGTTCGTATCTAATTTCTGTTTTTTTTAAGTAGCCAATTGTGATATATTTACTGATTTGCGCTCGTATGTCGTGGAACATGTTCTTTAAGACTGCCTTATTGCGAGGAGCAGAACGAAAGCATAGCCCTCCATCTATCCGAGGAACAAACTGCATAGTGATCACGGAAGCCTGAGACAGACCACCAAGTTTAGAGAGAGATGTACAGTAGACCAGAGACAGACCACCAAGTTTAAAGAGAGATGTAAAGGAGACCCGAGACAGGCCACCAAGTTTGGAGAGAGATGTACAGTAGACCCGAGACAGACCACCAAGTTTGGAGAGAGATGTACAGTAGAACCGAGACAAAAACTAGTTGAAAGGTGACCATTTGGAACATGTCCTGCATCTTTGACGCAGCAAAATGATTTGTTGACATTTATTTTCATGTTTGGTTTTCAATATTTTATCATCTTTATTTGGATGTTCCGATGTGTTCTGATAAAAGTTAATCAAGTTATTTCTTTGTTACATTTTGAATAGTTTGTTCGGGTCACCGTGTATTTGTGGGTCCTCTTCTTCTTCTTCTTCTTCTTCTTCTTCTTCTTATGTATCTTTTTCTTCTTCGTCTCTTCTTTTTCTCTTTCTTTTTCTTCTAAGCTAATCAAGTTATTTCTTTGTTACATTTGGGTTCATATCATTTTGTATGCGTGCGTCCTTTTCTTCTTCTTCTTCGTCTTCTTCTGCATCTTTTTCTTCTTTTTCTCCTTTTCCATCTTCTTCTTCTTCTTCTTCTTCTTGGTAACCACTATCATACGAGATTACAGAGTTTCCTTAAGTCAATCCCACGGTCAAAACAATGCGCGTTTCTCCTTGTTGTCAAACAAACACGGAAAGCTCAAATATGAACCCCGTAGCGGGGCAGTCAAGCGAGATTGACGTGACCCCAACACGGACCTAGAACCTTGTCTGGGACAAGTTTTTTTTTAGTTTTTTTTTTGCGTTATTTCTCTATTCCTAAAGCCGGTGTGCGTTGCACTGTGGTTTTTATTTTGCGCCTGTCGGCCTAGTGCATCCGACTTCAGCATGCATTTTATGTAAGGGTCTGCTTCCTCCTGCATTTTCTAAGGGTTTGCTTCCCCGGGGTAACGGCCGGTGCTGTGATGGGGATCGAACCCAACACCTTCTGGTTGTGAGCCGTGTCACTTAACCACTAGGGCACGCCGTCCCTGGGACAGGTATGTATGGCCATGATTTTGTGTATATCTATTCGTTCTGTCTCGAGGAATGAGACAGGGATGTGTATTATCCTATTGCACAGAAGAAGAATTCAGACAGATAGCAGGAATGCCAGGTCTTGTCATTGGCAATGAATAACCTTAGATATAAGGATGATATCGTTTTTATAACAAAAAGTGAGCAAGAATTGCAAAAGCTTGTAACAACAAAATATACAAAATAGGTCATGAGTTTGGATTAGATATAAACATAATAAAAACAGAGACTATGATACTTGGGAAAAGTGACAAAAAACCATGTGAGAGAATAAAAAATATGAGATCAACTACTAGAAAATGCGGAGATGACACCCGAACTGAACCGAATTGTTTTAAAAGTTCCGTCTATCAATGAGAGAAGACTATCAGAAGTCCATGTGTACATTACAGAACAGAATAGGACCACAGACACACTGAAAGAATGAAGTTAGAAGAGATTGAGGGCTGAGTGGTACCCTTGTTGATACAAACAGACCCACTGGATTATTTCAAGCATGTCGATCACTAAAGATGGTCGTGCATGAACTAGCAACATCGTCATGTAAAACCACTACCGTTAAAGTTGTCAGTGCAATTGTTTGGATAAAGTTTGCATTGCAAAGAGACCGACTGGGACATTGTTCTTGTGCTTTCATTTGGAGCAAAACTGTGAATCAATAAATGGCACTGACAGCATGACACAAGAAGGGATAATAGTACAGGCTAGCCCTTCTATATTACAGTTTATCCCTTCTATAGTACAGTCTAGCCCTTCTATAGTACAGTCTAGCCCTTCTATGGTACAGTCTATCCCTTCTATAGTACAGTCTAGCCCTTCTATAGTACAGTCTAACCCTTCTACAATCTAACCCTTCTATAGTACAGTCTAGCCCTTCTATAGTACAGGCTATCCCTTCTATAGTAGTCTAGCCCTTCTATAGTAGTCTAGCCCTTTTATAGTACAGTCTAGTCCTTCTATAGTACAGTCTAGCCCTTCTATAGTACAGTCTAGTCCTTCTATAATACAGTCTAGCCCTTCTATAGTATAAAACTCAAAAACGTGTAACGTTGCACACCCCGTTATTCACACAAGCCAAAAGCCCGCTCAGTTTGGTGTTGCCATTTTGGTTTATCGAACTTTTCTGCAAACAATTCCATATGCATGGTACACCATTCTTCTCCTTCGTCATTATGGCTTTCTGGTGAACTGGCCGTCTCCAAGAAAATCTGTCCCGTATTATTTTGTCCAGTTTTTTTACAGTTACTCACAATTTGGCTCTATCATTTTCCCAGCGGCATCTTATTCTCTAACCATCCATCGTATCGTTGGAGCGACGGTCATTATACTCTTTTAGTGTGGTCGATATAGAGTCTGGGCTCAATATCTCGCCTACATCAAATAGATGTTGATGAGAATCTACAGTCTCTCACATCCAGGGATGCAGTGATCGCCGCGAAGGTGCTGTCTCTGGTACAATGCCTCTCCTGCACAAGCGTGTCCATAGCAACACCTTCACGTTGGTGGCCATGTTGTTTACTGAGTTTGCTATGGTGGTGACCAAGTATCTGACAGTATAGCCAGGCGGGGAGCAGTTTGTGGTCCATTAAGGTCACAGTGCAGTGCCCACCGGAGAGTGGATTGTGCACCAACTGTTACCAACCTGAACCCCACCCACGGTTTAAAAGTTTATTTCATCCGTCGTCTGCCTGTCTACACAACTTTTCTTTGTCTAAACTTGGAGAACCCTAATAATAATAGCTATCCATCGTTGTCGATGAGGACCGCCAACATCATCCTTGTCATAGATTTCCCTGTTGGGTGTGGGTGCGCAGGTGGCTGAACAGGCCAATGGGGGCACGAAAACATCTTCTACATATCGGGCACACGAGGTTTGTAGAAGGTGATGGTGGTCCCGCTATTCGGGATTTCCGGATCTCGCGTCTGCTCTGGGCTTTCACAACACGGTCGTCTTCGCCGGTAGCTACACCCGATTTGACTGCGCTTCTCCAGTCAGATCTGTTTTGCGCAAGACATTCCCGGGTGTCGATGTCTGGCAACTTTTCAGCGAGTCCTTCAGACCGTCTTTAAAACCTTTCTTTGGGCGCCCTCTCTCGCGCCATCCCTCTCTCGACCCTACCAAGAATTCAATTATGGTAGATGTACCCAGAGAGGGTCCGGGCCTAGCCCAACGTCCCCTTATGGTAGAGGTACCCAGAGAGGGTCAGGGCCTAGCCCAACGCCCCAGATGCAGAAAGAGAACAGGTTGATCTGAAATTGCACATGCTAACGGACTACGCTCTGACTCTAAGGATGGGAAGATGAGGCGAAGTCACTCCATCTCATTAGAAAGGGGAGCCGTTGAGGTGAACGGGTGGGGGAAGGGGGGGGGGGATTCGTGAAAACATAGTGGGCATGACGTGGCATAGACACTACGGCCTGAACACAGAATAAAGAAGTGTGATCTGCAGCGAGAGCAACTGTGGCTAGTAGGGAAAGTACTCTGTGAACACCACCTGACTCCCCAACCCACCCTCATCGGCTCACCGGTATCTAATAATGTGAAGGCTAAGTGAGGTGTTCTTCTTCTGTGTTCAGTCTCGATCTCCCGCTATCAAGCCCTTGGACAGGGCTTTGCAAGTAGCAGGATGTAGTCCAGAGAACGGATTTGCTTTGTGTCGCTAGTTTACAGTTTCACTGCGGTATTTGTACCTTTCGGTCCGACACATCCATCTTCGGCAGGTAAGTGAGGTCTATTTGGGGGTCTAATAGCTTGAGAGCTAAGTGAGGTCTATTTGGGGGTCTAATAGCTTGAGAGCTAAGTGAGGTCTATTTGGGGTCTAATAACTTGAGAGCTAAGTAAGGTCTATTTGGGGGCTAATAACTTGAGAGCTAAGTAAGGTCTATTTGGGGGCTAAGTGGGGTCTATTTGAGGGTTGTGAGGTCTATTTGATGGTTATGAGGTCTATTTGGGGGTCTAATAGCTTGAGAGCTAAGTGAGGTCTATTTGGGGTCTAATAACTTGAGAGCTAAGTGAGGTCTATTTGGGGTCTAATAACTTGAGAGCTAAGTAAGGTCTATTTGGGGTCTAATAACTTGAGAGCTAAGTAAGGTCTATTTGGGGGCTAAGTGGGGTCTATTTGAGGGTTGTGAGGTCTATTTGATGGTTATGAGGTCTATTCGGGGGTCTAATAGCTTGAGAGCTAAGTGAGGTCTATTTGGGGTCTAATAACTTGAGAGCTAAGTGAGGTCTATTTGGGGTCTAATAACTTGAGAGCTAAGTAAGGTCTATTTGCGGTCTAATAACTTGAGAGCTAAGTAAGATCTATTTGGGATCTAATAACTTGAGAGCTAAGTAAGGTCTATTTGGGGGCTAAGTGGGGTCTATTTGAGGGTTGTGAGGTCTATTTGATGGTTATGAGGTCTATTTGGGGGTCTAATAGCTTGAGAGCTAAGTGAGGTCTATTTGGGGTCTAATAACTTGAGAGCTAAGTGAGGTCTATTTGGGGTCTAATAACTTGAGAGCTAAGTAAGGTCTATTTGGGGTCTAATAACTTGAGAGCTAAGTAAGGTCTATTTGGGGGCTAAGTGGGGTCTATTTGAGGGTTGTGAGGTCTATTTGATGGTTATGAGGTCTATTCGGGGGTCTAATAGCTTGAGAGCTAAGTGAGGTCTATTTGGGGTCTAATAACTTGAGAGCTAAGTGAGGTCTATTTGGGGTCTAATAACTTGAGAGCTAAGTAAGGTCTATTTGCGGTCTAATAACTTGAGAGCTAAGTAAGATCTATTTGGGGTCTAATAACTTGAGAGCTAAGTAAGGTCTATTTGGGGGCTAAGTAGGGTCCATTTGATGCCAATCGAGGACTAAATGAGGCCTACTTGAGGTCTAATGATTTGAGCCTCAAATGTTTCACCCCTAGCTCAAACAGCCTTCACTAGTGTCTCAGTAGCAGCAGTCATAAAATGCCTCTGCCTAATCTGTCAAATGAAAATAAGGGATCAAGATGCTGAGCAGCGCATGAGCTGCAGTGGTCAGTGACCCATAGCTGACTGCTAGCGTCAGGGCCAGCGACCCAGAGCTGCCAAGACTCTTCTACACCTCCACACGGTGATCCTGGATAACAGGCTGCAGCAGGGCAGACTGGCTAAGGAGAAGGAATCGAAGAGGGAATGCTAACCCGGTACCCAAAAAATGCTTGTTGAAGTCGGATGTGTTGGACCGAAAGATGCAAATATCGCAGTCAAGCTGTAAACCACGACACAACGCATTCCGTTCTTTGGACTACATTCTGTTACTTAAGCCCTTTCAGGGTTTGGTAGCGGGAGATTGAGAACGAATGAAGCCAAGCCAAATGGAAATAAAATCTCAAAGACAGCATAAATTGTTATATATTTTTAATAAACTCTAGGTCATTGTCATTTTCCTATTGCTAACATTGGTGGCCCATAATGAAGCGTAAAGAACAGGTCTACTGCGCCATGATGTATATGTTGCAACAGGTGACTAACAACCACATAAACAATGCCTATATGAGTACATAAATGCCCTGACACAGGCTTCCTGTGTGGAAGCCAACTGTAGTGATGCTTCTCCTGGAGTGATACCGTACATAGCATGATGATGTATTTTCATTTCGAAACTCTTGATCATGTATAATTTATGAAAAGATTTTGTTCATTGAAAGAGATTGGCAGGTATCACAATGTGAGAGAGAACAGAATGGGTCTGAATGATTGAGAAAGATGTTCTTTGTGTGTGTGTGTTTGTGTATGAGAGAGAGAGAGAGAGCGAGAGAGAGAGAGATCTGTATACGAGAGAGAACAGAATGTGTCTATGTGAAAGAGAAAGATGTGAGAGAGTGAGATCTGTATGTGAGTGATAGATAGATAGATGTGAGAGAGAGATATATATGAGAGATATCTGTATGAGAAAGTTATATGAGAGAGGGAGATCTGTGAAAGGAAGATGAGAGAGATTTGTGAGAAAAATCTGTGAGAGAGAAAGTTATGAGAGATCTATCAGGGCAAGTCAGTAAATAGGTCACAAATTGCTATTTATAACAAAAAACTATATGATATACGAACTTGAAAAACCATTGTTACTTTTATCTCAATATAATTTCAATCAACATCGTTTTTTACAGGTCGCAGTGTATTTAGCGAAATGTCACAGCAAATAGGTAACGATGACATAAATAAACTTCATAGCAGAGATCAAAGTCTCAACTTTCAGTTCCGAACAGGACATACCAGAGTCAATAGCCACTTGAACCGAATCAATCCCCAGCACCTGCCCATGTGCAAGCATTGCTCTCATCCTGATGAAATAGTTCGACATCTACTCATTGAGTGCAAGGCGCTTGCGGACATGATGAAAAAATTCTTACAAGCACTGCCGACAATTGCCAACACACTGTACGGAGCAGTGTAAGAACTGAAGAAGACCTGTATCTATATAAGAGTGGCATTGGGCTGCCAAGAGCAGGCTTGCTCAGCAGCTATGGGATAACAACAACAACATCCCATCGTTTTATCACTGCACCACATTGGCACTTCACATTCAACCTCTTCATCATTCATGAAATGATTCTCACGAAGGTAGGATCATGCATTATGCTGTGGGCTAGACCATGTGAACATCCTTCTGCAGTTGCTACACTGTCGTTTGTTACTCACATGTCAGCTCAAATCATCTCCCCCACCCTCCGCACATGACAACCAGGTCGGGCTTCATCTGCAATCTTTTTAGCGTCCTTGAGACAATTTATCTACCCATTTGTGAAACAAACACTTCTCCCCGTTAACAGTAAGCCTTCCTTTATGAATGCCCTTTGCAGAAAGCTCTTTTTGCCCACAAAAAAAGTGAAACAGTATGCTTTTGTTGATTATACACACTGTGACCTCAGACGCCATTCTGTATCTGAAATGTGCACGTGCATGCGACACCTACAGTAATCACAAAACTGTATGATGGTGCCATCTAGTGACACCTTTAGAAACTTCTAACTACATTTTCCAGCTATCCTATATCATTGTGTGACCTACTAACCGACTCACCCTCGTATTTAAAGCATGCCCAGGAAGGGTATTAGAGATGACCATATATCAACAAAGATAGAAGAATCAATAAGCAGGACAAAATTAAGAAAATGGAAGCAAAAAATGATACCACTAGACATACGAAGCGTGTTTAAATTAAACCGGACCTAACTGCACCAAGTGAACATTCGTACAGTGCGCAGGATGGCGAAACTTCTGATGTAAACAGCACATACCAACAGGCAAGTTTGCAAAATTGAATTATCCTCCGACTCATAGTTTCCTCAGCAGACCGTTGAAAATATGGCGGGTCTTCTTCGTACGCTGGTTACAGCGATATACGTTACACTGTGTTACTTTGTTAAGCCTGTGGCCCAGAACATCCAATTTCAACAGGCGTTTCTGTAGGGATGCCCTCCTTAGCCTTTGGCTGTCCCCAGCCTATCTGCAAGGCAGCAGTTGTTTTTGGTCAGAGTTGTCTCTCTTAGGGAAGTTGTCTTGCAGGACTATCGAGTCTTCCCCACTCGTGTCTATAGGGTGTGTAAATGATATATGATATGATATAATGGACTGTACGTACTAGTTTTTCAAGTATCTCGGAAGAGAGGCAGTCCAATGTGTCTGTGTCCCAGGATCGTCACGTCCTGCCAGAAACATAGCATATGCATGTGAGTGAGGTATCTCCTTGCTCCTTTTATTTTCTCGGCTCATCTGTAGTGATGGTACGCCTAGCATTCCCCCCCCCCCCCCACCTGGGAGGTTGTCACAATAGGGCAGAGGTGCAATGTCTGCTGGCCTGAATCGATTCTGCTTCCATTGGGATGACTGATAGCAGACAGAGGTAAAGAGCGAGGCAGGAGTGCATTTAACCAGGGGACAAGCCTGGTCATGGCACGGAGATCTTGTTCGCCTGGTGTGCAGACATATCTCATGATCAAGGGCTGAGTCTCAACAGTTCGCAGTGAGGTGGCTGCTCTACTGCTTACGACACCCCGACCGAGAACTAAGTCTTCTACTAGTGGTTTCACACCTCAACGCTGTATGGGGTGAATATCGAGCAGCTTCCCGCCCGCTTTGATCGGCGGACGGCAGAGACCTCTTTCTGCGGCTCGACCAGGTCGGGCTGAGACGCGAGCCCCAGGTCCCAGCCATATCGTAGCCTCCCATCGCAGTGGTGCTGAGATTTAGTGCGGGATTCCGGCTTAGAGGCGTTCGGCCATAATCCCTCAGATGGTAGCCTCGCACCATTGGCTTATCAGCCAAGCACGTGGACCAAATGTCTGAGACCTGCAATTCCTCTCGACATGGCGGGTCTGATACGGAATCCATCCAGAGTTGATCAGCGAGTTATGATTCAGTTTCTAACAGCTGAAGGATGTCGACCAGTTGACATTCATCGCAGAAATGCAGGCAGTGCATGAGTACAAAAGTGTGTCGAAGACAACATGGAAGAACTGGACAACGATGTTTAAAGAAGGATATGAGTTAAAGGAAGATTTTCCGAGACCAGGCCAAGCGCATATTGTTGCGTCAGAAGCCACCATCGCCAAAATTGTTACAGCAATTGGGGTGGAAGTGAGCCATGTAGCGCAGTGGTTACCATGCTGGTTTCACATCTGAGTGGACCTGGTTTCATTCTCCAGTTGAGGCGGAAATGTTTTTTCAAATCGCAACGGGTCCCGGGTCGACCCAGCCTTAAATGCGTACCGGTTCAGTCCGGGAAGTAAAGACTGCAGACATGATGCTGACCACATCATCTACTAAGTGCCGTGGGTTACAAAACAGTATCGGCATAACACCATATTTCTTATGCGCAGCATGACGAGACGGGATCTTTACCTTTTTTACTTTTATTCGGGTGGACCATCGCCAGACCTTACGTTTGCCATACTTCTGTCACCATACACTGCCTGCATTCTGCGATAAATGTCAACTGGTCGACATCCTTCAGCTGTTAGAAACAATGACTGCTTGCTGATCAACTCTGGACGGATTCCATATCACACCCGCCATATTTTCAACGTTCTGCTGAGGAAACTATGAGTCAGAGGATAATTAAATTTTGCAAACCTGACGTTTGGCATGTGCTGTTTACATCAGAAGTGACATCTTGCACATCATATGTATGTTCACTTGGTGAAGTTAGGTCCTGTTTCGTTTGAACATGCTTTGTATATACAGGTCAATTTCATTACAAGAAAGAAAATATAACAATTCTGTTCTGCAGAAAAATTTTTCTTTTTACATGAACAAAATGTACAGTATATACAAGAACATTAGCTTATTGTTTTGGACATATTTGTTTGTTGAAACTCTAGACATAATTTCACAAAGTTGACCATATCAATTCTAGAAATAATTTCACAAAGTTGACCATATCACAGATTTAGATTTAACAATCTGTTGGTGAATTTGCTAGACTAACTGTATTTCTCTTTACAGTCTGGCCTAGTTTTTCAGGTTTCTTTCTTTCAGTCCAAGGTGGGCATCTTGATGACCCTTTCCTCAGAATAGCTGCAAGTCCCAACTTCGTCTGTAGCGGACCCTGTCTTGGGCCATGGAAGTACATTGCATGGTAAGCCCTCCTCCAGAACGTCTTGGATGTTGTGAACAGCAATGAAGTCTGACCAACGCATTGGAGGTCTTCCCTACAGTTTATTTTTACCTCAGGTGTACCAGAGTGCTGTCACTGTGCTCCATCGACCACCGCTTCATCGCAACATGTGACCTGCCTATCTATGTTTTGCTTTGTCTGCATAAATTAGCGCATCATTCACTGAACCCAATCGTCTGAATTGTGGAGATTTTTCATAAGATGATTCTGGAGAGTGATTCCGACCAAGCATCACTCAAGGGAGGCCTGGGTCACCCTCAATTTGTCCTCCAGTCTTCTTCTTCATCGATCAACTGATACTGTGCTTCTAGTCCGGCGAGGTTCTCGAAGGGGACTGTGTGTTTCAGGTCTTTGTCTGTCCCCCACTGCTTTTCGAGTCATGGTCACTCCCCCGGCCTAGACTGCCTCTCTTTTGTCTGCATAGGTAGGGCAGTCCTGGAGAATATGTTCTGGTGTTTGCTTCAGTGCTACACAATCGCATGTGTCAGTGTACTCCAGTGATTTTGTTAGAGTCCATGTCTCAGCACCGTAGCATATAGTAGGGAACACAGTGGAATTGAACAGAGAGGCTCGTAGGTTCTGGTCTACAATTTCAGTCCAAGATAAGAAAAACAATTGAATTTATGGAATAATTACTTTCAAAATTAAACTAATAATAATAAACACAAAGTGCTAAAGTCATTACTGTAATGGATTTAAAGATACATAACTAAATTGTCTATGACATGAAGTTTCTTGGTATCCAGTCAAGCCCTAACTGGTTGCTTAACTGTTTCATCCGGTTGTTTGTGTTATTCCATCTGCTTACATCGCCTGTTGTGGATTCATTATTTCTATAGCATGTCGCAAATAGTGGATCATATCCGGATAAGTTTTGTGCACTATTTCTATCATTGTGCTGTGTGTTTCACTTACATCAAATCAAATATATATTTTGCCTTCTTTAATCAATAACAGGTATGAAAGTCATTGAAATCAAAATTGTCGCTTCATCATTTTGTCACCTCTCGAGCGGGTTCACAATGGTCAGATCATCCCGTAACCGGTGAGATCGTTGAGGTCCATGACGACAACCCCACAACAACCTCTCTGTCAGCGGCCACTACCTGTGCCTCCTCTGGTCGGAGATTGGTCCATTCTTCTATGTTATCCTCCCACCTCTTTTTGACTCCTCTGGTCGGAGATTGGTCCATTCTTCTATGTTATCCTCCCACCTCTTTTTGACTCCTCTGGTCGGAGATTGGTCCATTCTTCTATGTTATCCTCCCACCTCTTTTTGAGATGAACTCCTTGCACTTGTCCGTGCAGGATCGTATTTGCAAGGCCGTTTGATCTCGATATGTGACCGCATCAAGCAAGTTTCCATCTTTTTACCATTGCCAAGAGGTCTTAAAAAGACCCTATTGCTGTTGTAATTCTCTCTCGTATTTCCTCATTTGTAACTGTCTTTGTATGTGACGTTTAAAAGTCTTTGGAATAATCTTATATCCAAGGCCTGTAATGTCCGCTGCAGGTAAGCTGTAAATGTCCATGTCTCACAAGTATATTATTATAATGACAATATTAGAAATAGATTCGTGCATAGGAGTCCACCATTGTGATCATTACGCAATGTGGTAGTTATTGTTTGTATGTTGCATTTCATCCTGCACGATACTGCACATCGTGCGTTCGAGCAGGTTTTTGTTGTCTACGCCATGGAATTATGTAGGCCAATGTGACCTAGTCAACTGCCACATTGTCGTAAATATTATCACTTTCGATCAAATGAGACTGTAAAGAGAAATACAGCAAGCTCTTGATATACATAATTGACATTAAAAAAGCATCAGATAAGTAAATATTAATACAAAGTCTTTGAAATCAGATATGTGATGGCCTTGAAACCCAACCACTGCAGACTAGACTGAAGCAATCTCAACCACGGTGGTTAGATCTCATGCCTGCAAAAAGAAGATTGGCTACCATGACAGTCATACGAGAAGGGGGGGGGGGGGGGGGGGGGGGGGCAGAAGATACATTTTTACTCCAGTAAAATAGATGGACATTAAAGAAAACTCCTTTCATTTTGTAGTGATAATCCATTCAAGGTAAGCCAGATTAACAACTAGATACCAGTCTATTAGTCATGTGGGCACTGATTCAAAATCCATAAGGAACTTCCTTTTTAACTCTTTACAGTCCAATCTAGTAGTGAATATATTTGTTTCTTAAGACACGAATCCTATTGTAACAGTTCCCGCCGGAGCAAGGGGAGTTTAGGACAGGGGTGATGTAGTTTCTGATACCTGAACATGTTAAAGCTTAAAGCTACCTGAATGCGTGTTAAGGTCACTCACCGTCTCAACAAAGGAGAACAGAGTCGGGGTAAGGAATGTGGACAGGTAGAAACTGACCACTGGCCTTCCGATTTTGGTAGGGGGAGATTGATTGACAGACGGATTGGCAGCGGGGCTTGCTGCGAGAGAATGAGTGACAGGTGTGCAAAGTGTTTCGTTCCAATAAGACTGAATATAGTGATTCCCTGAAATCCATTGGTCGAGCTCGGACTTTGCTTGAGTGTATATAACTCGAGAGAAAGTTTGGCTCAGAAGGCTGGATGGAGAGGAGGCTGGATAGAAGGTGAGAGCGAGAGAGACTGAATGGAGATAGTATGATTAGCTCACCGACTTAGATAGAGGAATGATTGATAGACTGGATCGCTCAAATAGGTGTGTGAGTTTTGCATTAATAGATAATCTGAACGTGTGTTTGTAAGCAAGGACACATTGTGAACGAGTTATGTCGAGATGGCCCGCCTGAGGGGATTTGAGTGAGGAAGAATATTTGATAAGGTGTGTTGAGGACGCAGTTAAGGCGAGGTGTGTGTGATGTAATTGCAAGGCAATAGAACTGGGTTTAGATAGTTGGGAATTCCATCAAGAGCTAATGCTTAAAATTCCAACGTTAGTAATATGTATATTAACATATATATAATAATAGAATACTTAGCTAAGATGATATGTATTGTATTGTGTTTGTAATTTCTCTACTCATAATTATAATATGAGTATTATATAATAAATATGCCACCTGCTGTGTGATATGTCATTTACTGAGTATGGTCATGAATGACGTGAATGAGAGTGAGAATGTTCTGAATTAGAATAACGGCCAGGGCAAACAGTGAGGTCTGTTACACTGCGAATTAGGCCGAACTGTAAAAGGTTAAGACCTGAATCTAAACAGTTTGGCAGGATAGTAAAGGTTTGAGACACAAATCTAATCAATTTAGGCTGGACTGTAAAAAGTTAAGACCTGAATCTAAACAGTTTGGCAGGATAGTAAAGGTTTAAGACACAAATCTAATCAATTTAGGCTGGACTGTAAAAAGTTAAGACCTGAATCTAAACAGTTTGGCAGGATAGTAAAGGTTTAAGACACTTCTTCTTCTTCTTCTTCTGCGTACACAGTCAGACAGTAACCATTATTTTTTCGAAAAAAGCGGCGGTCATCCTGAGGCTCTCGCTACTGCCATAGAGCTTGTCTTGCAGTTCCACTGGTAATGGCCACATCTGCTCTCTCTGATCCTCGTATGTCGGGCAGTTCTGCAGCAGATGTTCAGTGGTCATTTTACCAGTACCGCACGGGCATTCGTCGGTACTCCCTATCTTCAATTTGTTGAATAGGTGGTACCTCAGTCTGTTGTGGCCAGTGCGAAGTCTGAAGACAACGACCTGCTCTCTTCGGTTCAACTGGTAATAGGCATCGTTTTTGGTGTAACCAGTATGTTCGGTTTCCCATTTGGTCATGTATCTGGCGGTTTAAGACACAAATCTAATCAATTTAGGCTGGACTGTAAAAAGTTAAGACCTGAATCTAAACAGTTTGGCAGGATAGTAAAGGTTTAAGACACAAATCTAATCAATTTAGGCTGGACTGTAAAAAGTTAAGACCTGAATCTAAACAGTTTGGCAGGATAGTAAAGGTTTAAGAAACAAATCTAATCAATTTAGGCTGGACTGTAAAAAGTTAAGACCTGAATCTAAATAGTTTGGCAGGATAGTAAAGGTTTAAGACACAAATCTAATCAATTTAGGCTGGACTGTAAAAAGTTAAGACCTGAATCTAAACAGTTTGGCAGGATAGTAAAGGTTTAAGACACAAATCTAATCAATTTAGGCTGGACTGTAAAAAGTTAAGACCTGAATCTAAACAGTTTGGAAGGATAGTAAAGGGTTAAGACACAAATCTAATCAATTTAGCCTGGACTGTAAAAGGTTAAAAGCTTGTAAATTTGACATAACCGTTGCTCATTTGCTTTTATTTCTCCTATTTTAACTAACTTCCCCATAATATAGAGAGCTGAAATTGTGCACACAGCCTCGACTAGTAAGACATATTAATCTATCAAATTTTGACGAATACTGGTCAGGTCAATCTAAAGTTTGAGCCAAAAAACAAAGTTATTGTCTATTTACCGTTATAAATATATATATATATCAATATATATATATATATATATATATATATATATATATATATATATATATATATATATATACATATGTTCAATTTCATTCACTATTTTATTGTCTCATAACTTCTCACACTGCAGTTTCAGATTTTTTGGTTCGAAGTTCGTGGTGAATTGACCAGTAAAATCCCAGAAACAAAACACGACATAGTTTAAAAAAAAAGCTTATTAAAAAAAAAAAAGGTTTTTTTAATTTACTCGTTTCCTATCAAGAGAAAAAAATCTGTCTGCACACTTTGTGGAGACTGTGATCAAATCAGCCCTCTTTGTGGAGACTGCAATCAAATCAGCCGTCTTTGTGGAGCCTGCGATCAAATCAGCCCTCTTTGTGGAGACTGCGATCAAATCAGCCCTCATTGTGGAGACTGCGATCAAATCAGCCCTCTTTGTGGAGACTGCGATCAAATCAGCCCTCTTTGTGGACCCAGAAATATGCAGTAAAGACTTAATCTTAATTATGATTCACATGTTCTGAAACACTTGTGTTTCACACCACTACAGAATATGACAATAATACATTTATACTGAACAACAAATCTGGGAAATTCAGGCATTAAAAATCAAATGCAATGAACAGCATATGTTGTAACATAATGTCTATCTACATCAGCAGAGAAAACAAGAACTGAATACGAACATAAGAAATATTTTCAGCTATGTATGGTACGTATAGAGTTGATTTAAGCAATAAAATGTCAACTTTGTATTAAATTTTGTTAAGTTTATACACATATATATGTTAATAAAGCAAAGTTTTTATATATATATTTTATATATATATAAAGGGTGAGAAGAAAAAGAAAAAAATGTTATTTTAAAGAAGCTAATACAAATTCATCATAAAATGGTTATTAGTTTACGAAATTTAATGAAAATGTGTGCAGTTGTAGTTCCCTTTCTTTTTTCATTGGCCATGGGATCAAGATGCTGATCAGTGCATGAGCTGTAGCGGTCAGTGACCCAAAGCTGACTGTTAGCATAAGGGGCAATGATCTAGAGCTGTCAAAACCCTTCATCACCTCCACATGATGATCCTGGATAACAGGTTGCAACAGGACATACTGACTAAGAAGAAGGGAACAAAGAGGAACGACCAACACAGTACCTAAAAATGTTATGCTGAAGTCGGATCTGTAGGACCAAAAGGTGCAAACATCGCAGTCAAGCTGTAAACTATGAGACAACAATTTCCATTCTCCGGATTACATTCTGTTACCTCCAAAGCTCTGTTCAGGGCTTAAGACTGGGAGTTTGAAAACGAAAGACAAATAAGAATTGTCCATGTTCACATGATTTTTGGATGGCATTAATAGATCGATCTGCTCAAAAAAAAAGTGTTCAGTCCAGAAGAAAAACTCCTGATAAGTCTTAATTACGAGACATCTGCGACATCTGCTTTTATACCTCCAACACTGTGGCGGCCAAACAATCTCAACCTACATCTTGTTGGCCATGCAATTTTTGGGCCTAATAGTTCAAAATGTGTATTGCTCAAAGATATGAGACATCGCAGAGTTAAAGCGAGTTTGGATGCTTAGAATAAATTCTCTTAAAACACAAAACAAAGCAACAATCGCACAATGGCATAAGCACCTTAGGAATTGTGTTTCAACAAAAGGAGGATACATTGAACACAAAATGAAATAGTCAATATCTTTTTTGACTAATTTTGTACAACTGTAACAATTTTCATTAAATTATATCAACATAATCATTCTACAAAGAATTCGTACTGGCACCCTTTTTATCCCACTCACCCTATGTGTGTGTGTGTTAGATATATGAGGAGAGGAGATTAATGTCTGGTCAGGTTAAACATACTGATCGGACATGTTAGTTAGGATCAGGTAAAATATACTGGTCAAGACCCCCCTGCCATTTCTATATTGGTCTCCCTAGTAATGGGTTTTCATGACAGCCTGGCTAATAAGGTGGTGGATTGACGTTATCGTCACAGTAGTGAGCGACATACAGATCAAGCCAAGTATAACGCAACTACCTGGATGACCCAGCTCCACCTTCAACAGCACACTCGGGATGTGATGAAAGGTAATGTGACCTGCCACTTAACGCCCTTTTCAGGGCTCACATAAAGAGTAATCTTACTCTTGTTGATGTCGAATACTCAACAATGAGTAAGATTACTCTTTGTTGGGCATTCAACATCAACAATAATATATATATATATATAAAATGTGATTTGTTACAACAAAATCTTCCTGTAACATGATGCAAGCATTGCCCCTTATATTCATAACCTGAAATGCATTTTTAGTTAATATTTTGTATGTAGATTTCATCTGAACAGGTGCTGAGATTTTCACCTTATTCGTTTAGTTTAGTCGAAGAATCAATAACATTGCATACGGTTTAACCCATAAGTGCTCTGTTCTTCTTCATATTTTGGAGAATCTCAGCACAATGCACGAACTCCGTAGCATCGGCAAGGATTTCGTAATAGATTGGGTAGATTTTTAACATAATTTTGCCGGGCAGCAGCCGTTAAACCTATTCTTTTCAATTGCTAACTGTCGAGGGATTTTTAACGTGTGCAACACTGCACATGGCGTCCAATCTCTACTACCCAGAGATTCTGGAAAATACCAGAAAGTCTACGTGAAAATGTCCCAGTTTTCACCGTGATATGAACCCGCGACCTCCAGCACCCGAGGCCAAGATCTTACCTCGAGATCACTCAGTGCCCTTATTACCAATTCACAATACCCATTTTCATTTGCTCGTTATATGGGCAAACAATTTTGTCCTCGGTGTCAGCAGCTCCTGACATACATTATAAATTTCTCACAGTGCCAGACTGAGGAGAATTGTCTTCCGCAATTGGCAAGTTTGAGGACTATTCTGTCTTAACACTTTACAACACAAGTACGGCCATCTTAAATGCTCTATTGTACACTACATCAATAACAGAGTAAAGCATGATTGTTATTCCTTAACCCTACCAGACCGCTGTACCCATTTTTCGGTAATTTCCTTAACTGCCACTTTACCGCTGGACCGAATTTACGGTACTTTGGGTAGTACGTGAATAAAATGCGTCAGAATCTAAAAATAACCAACCAATCGTGGTCAAACCTCATGGTTAGTCATTGCAAATGTCTGCCCCCATGTTTGAATTGATTTTGTGGGGTTTAACGTGAACAAATTCGGAAAATTGACAATGAAACGAGCGGCTGAATGAACCAAGCACTTCAACAGGAAAGCAAAGTAAGTCTAGGCTTATGACAGTCCAACAGGTGATCAATAATTTGGTTGATTCAGACTCTGAGGAGTCAGAATTTAATCAAGAATACTTTTCCAGTTCAAGTGAAAAAGACAGTGAGAGTTCGATTGATGAGGAGAAGCTTCAACCTTGTAGATCTAGAGCAAGATCGATAGTAAGAGAGGGGGGGGGGGGGGGGGTGTGGTCCCTCAAACAGCTGATGGGGGAGATCTAGGTAGTGATGAAGGTCGGACAAGGAATTTTGTATCACCAAATACAGATCTGAATTTCAATGAGGATGAAAAAGGCCCAGTGAACATTCCTGGATATATCACAGAGGAGAGTGAACCGATTGACTTTTCATCCTTGTTTTTGGATGATACTTTCTGGCAAAATTTGACAGAGAAAACCAACCTCCGGGCCCACCAATTGCATATAGCAAATCCCAACTCCTACAATTTCAAGAATTACCACTGTGGAAGAAATGAAGGCTTTTCTTGGACTGAGGATCTATATGGAATACCTATGTATATAGCCCAGCTATCAGGATTATTGGACAAATGAGGGCTCTTTGTTGGGTTTACTCCCGGATTTCGAAATGTTATGACTCGAGACAGATTCTTGGCCTTTTGCTGGGTGGATTGGCACACAAAGGTGGAATATTGACGCTAGATGAAAGGTAAACCTATTTTCTACAATTTCTCCAAGTTACATCTTATTCTAACCACTTGTTTGCATGTAACTAACATTTTTCTATATCATGTTGGTTTTTTTTCTCTTTAATGCTCAGGAGCCCAGGTATAGGGGACAGTTAGATTCAGTGCCTCAGGTCTGGTAGGGTTAATACCACAATTATCACTAGCAAAAACAAGAATGTAAAAAAATATCTAGAATCTGTTAACAAGTTCTGCTTAATCCTTTAACACCTAAGCCATGAAACAGAAAACATATATTCATGACTTTTCCTGAACCATTGGCAAATAAAATTTGCCAGGTGCATTATCTCTGTATATTCACCAGTGTATTCATTGTGTTAACACAGATTTTGCTATAGAAATGGCTGAATCGAAAACGAGACCACTTCCACCCATTCTGATAACAATATGATAGCTTTTTTGTTTTACTAAAACAATTTTTAAACAATTGTTTCTGTTTCACATAGATTTGGAAGGTTATTCCATTACTGGGGGTGATGGAAGTTCAGTTGTTGCAAGGGACTTTTCTGAGGTAGGTCTGTTTAGTTTGTTTATGTAGAAGTTATAAATACGTTTGTAATGGAAACTTAACAGATATGGCGATCTGGTTAGGAACACTATCAATGCTTTGCAGTAACTTCATGGATTTGCAAGACAACTGGTGTAACAAAAAAATGGGCACGTCTAAACACTTGTGGCGTAATAAAACAATGAGGAAAGATTTTTGTTCCCAGATGATATATCATCTGTGATAGTTATATTAATTGAATTCGTACAGTATAAATAAAATGCCACCTCCATTAGCCTTGTCTCCAACAACCTATCCTGTCCTTAACAGTGTATATCCCTCTATTTCAAGTTCACTATCTGCAATGTCCTCATATGTCCATGATTCTTTTAACCCTATTATATCTGTTTGTTTTTCTTCTACATACACTTCCACTTCTCTTTTATTAACTATGCTTCTCATATTTGCATACACAGATTCTGCAGTCTTTAAAACCTGTATAAAGAGGTTAAGTTAACTTAGAAGGTAAATCAGAGTAGCTGTTTCGGTTTCCCTCAAAAATATACAGGCCAGCTTATGATGTAATGGGTTAAATCTCGATACCATTCTTTGGATCATGAGCATTGCATTATAATGAGGTTGAGCTGTGTATATGCATATTACGCCAATGTTGGGACGGCGTGGGCTAGTGGTTAAGTGACACGGCTCACAAGCTGAAGGTGCTTGGTTCGCTCCTCAATCACAGCACTGGCTGTTACCCGGGGAAGCAAAACCCTTAAAAAATGCAGTAGGAAGCAGACCCTTACATAAAATGCATGCCGATGTCAGATGCACTGGGCTGAAGCGCAAAATAAAAACATAGTGCAGCACACACTGCCTTTGGGGATAGAGGGAAAACGGCAAACTCCTAATGAAAATTTTTTTTGTAAATATCACGCCAGTGCTATCGGGACTTGAAAGTGGAGCAAAGAAAACTAATGCTGTAACCTGCCAGACAAGCCATAAGAAGCAACTAAGAAGGGTTTGGCATGGGGCCAGCTAGTCCACCCTGTAGAAACTTTGAAGCTACAAAAAAAATGACAGTTGTGGATAAGCGAACACTGGATGTGTATTTGTTGACAACTGATAGTAAAAAAAGTGTTGTGATCCATTGATCTATGCACATATTTAATACTCCTTAGAGTTGAATACTCTCCCAACTGATGGGACTGAACATCTTGAAATTCGCACAGGCCAATAGCCTGCCAAGGTATGGTGAAGCCATCCAGGTTTGTAATAATGCTCAGGGTCATAGGTCCTCAACCAGCAATGAATCCCCATTCTGGGTAGGTAGGAGCGCCTTTGTATCGCGTCAGTTTCATGACTCCTCAAGAATTCTGCATTGGTGTACAACTCTTCTTCATTCTCTTTATTAACTCTGCAGTTTAATCTGTTTACCCTTTACAGTCTAGTTCAAATTAATTAGATTTGTGACTTAACCCTTTAGTCTGATTCAAATTAATTAGATTTGTGACTTAACCTTTTAGTCCAGACTAATTGATTTGATTCGTGTCATAACTCATTACAGATCTGTCAAACTTACTAAATTTGTGTCTTGACCTCTTAGTCTGGCCTGGGGAGGAAGACTAGCGTCTAGTCAGGCAAAAAATACTGATCAGACATGTTAGTCAGGGTCAGTCAAAATATACTGGCCAAGACCTCGCCTCGGCTTCCTAGTAGCCGTCCCTGGAAACTGGCTGTTTTCATGGCAGCCTGGCTAATAAGGAGAGGGATGGACGTGATCCCCATAGTAGTGAGCGACATGCAGATGAAGCCAAGCATAGCACAACCGCCTGGAGGACCCCAGTCCACCTTCATCAGCACACTCGGGATGTGAGCAAAGCTATTTCAACCTGCCACTAAACGTGGTTTTTAGGACGCACAAAAGAGTAAACCTACTCATTGTGGGCATTAAACAACAAACAAACAAAAGTCTAACATAATTCTTCATCTTCTTCTTCTTCTGCGTTCGTTCTCAATCTCCCGTACCAAGCCCTGAATAGGGCTTTGCAAGTAGCAGGATATAGTCCAGAGAATGGAATTCATAAAATGTGTGTCTCAAGAAACAACTCTAATCAATTAGGCTGGACTGTAAAGGGTTAAGCAATTAGTTATAAAAAAATTTTTGGTAAACTACTTTTCTTCAAGTTTAAAAATCCATCAACATTTTCTTTTGCTATGAAATCTTGTAAAACACTATAAAAAAATAATCCAAGTAAATGTATATGTACTAATATAGACAAAATGCAAGACTGTCAATCATGTATGCATATTATTTTGAATGCACCTTTTGAGTCGGACAATCTCAGAAAGAGGTGAATGGCATTCTGACATATGGTGAAAAGAGGGGGGAAAAGAGTTGAAGACCCCTGCTTTAGATGCAACACCACAACTGATAAAATTAAGTTTTAGGTAGTCTATAGTAGATACTGCTGTTGGGGATGAAGTCTTAGAATTGTCATTGTATTTCCTTATACATGAGCCAGGCACTAACTTACAGCTGGGTCAACTGCTTGTCAATAACTGGTTGAAACCTAGTACTGTTGCATGGCCTGGTACCTGTAAGGAAGCCTGTTGGTGCAGATATAGAGTGGGGAGGGGGGGGGGGGGGGGGGGGGGGGGAAACCTGATGTGAATGATGCACTGATGTTGTAAAAGGTGACAAAGCAAAGTTGTTAATGGTTCCAGCAACCTCATCATGTCAAAGGGCTACAGGAACTACAAAATGAACAACACATAAATGCTTTGGCATAGTCTTCCTGTCAAAAGAGCTATTACAGTGGTGGTACCATGCTCATACTGCTGCAGCAACAGGAAGAATGGAACAGGGCTGAACATGGGGAGGCAACATCATCATGTAAAACAAAATGACCAGGTTCACTACTGCAAGAACACATTAACACCTTTACTACACGTACGCCAATTTTTCATATCACAAAAAATTTGCGCTTTACTTCTAATGATGTAAAAAGACGCAGGGCGATAGGAAAACTATTCTAGATCAATGCTGTTTTAATTTCACCGGCTGAACACGTGGGTATTTGGATCGAAAAATAGACACTTCTGCCATGGTAGATGTAAACAATAAACATAACAAAAACAATACACCCTAAAAGTTCTTTATCCATTTATGTCTCTACACTCAAACAAATAATATCTATAGACAATCAAATAAAAAAGATACAGGCTCTTAAAATTAACAACCTAGAAAAACGTGAAGCGCTGAAAAATAATTTAGTGACGGGGTAAATTGGTGAATTTATTGATTGTGGTAGAGGTTGATGCTTTAACCTTTACGATACCATCGCCACAGAAACGCGTCAGACAAAAATGTTCTTTCGGCCATCGAAACAGAAACATGGTAAAATGTAAAACGGCTGATCATTCACGGGTTTTCAACCAACAAAAGTATTTTGTGTTAGATTACAAATGGATTTGAAATGACTTATCTTATTCTTTTACATAGTTTGGGGCCAGCCAATTATTGAGAATGGTGAAGTTAAGTTGTTGCAAAAGATCGTTGTTAGGTTTAGTTTGCTTATTTGGATGCAATTAGATACGTTTTTAGTGTAAACTAACAGTTGTGCTCAGCTGATATTTACAAGAACAGTATCGATACTTCGTGATTTCAGTGGATTTATAGAGAAATTACATTCCTGAATCAGTGAGTCTAAATGCTTGTGCTGTGTTTTTATAAATTTTCACCTTCATCTTCTTGTATCTCAGAAACTAACACACAACAAAAACAATAACACCAACAAGTTCTTGATTAATTTATTTCTCTACACACAATAATATTTATTGACCAACAAACAGAAGGTTACAGGCTCTCAAAGTCAGCAAACACTATACAATGTTACGTGCCCAAAATATGTCGGCGGCGCTAAAGTTGCAATAAATTTTTAATGAAGTGCGATAAAGGTTAAAACAGTTTTCTTACAAGGAAGTCAAATAGTGGCCTAATGGTCCAACTGGTGTTAAAAAAATAAAGTGTTCATGGGGCTGGCAGCATAACTACGTACAACAGAGTGACCAAGAGATCACTGTATAATGCTTAAAAAACATGAGGCCACTGCCCAATACTCCCACTGCAGCAGAAAAGGAAGAATAATGATACATTTCATATGGGCCCTCTTCTGCGTCCAGAAGAGAAAACTTACCATGAGTCCCGAAAGGAGAGTTGGCCCTTCTCACGAGGAAGGTCTCATTTCTCTGAGATGTAGGTCGTCATAATGCTAAAGAAATTACTCAAACTACTTCATTCATTCCTCGTCTTCGAGCCGCTACCATGGCTTCAGTTTCATAACTTCCAGAAAATTCTGCATTGACATATGACTCTTCTTCATTCTCTTTATCAACTCGTGCTTGATCAGCTTCTGATCCTTGTACTTGTGGATCTGCACTCTTTGGATTGTCTTTTCCGTTGTCATTCTTTTCTGACCTAATCTTACTCTTTTCTCGCTCCCTCCCTACCTCATTATCTTCCTGAAGCCCAGATCTAGGCTCTCCCCTCTTCTTTTCTTTTCTTCTCTTTCTCCTCTCTCTGTGTCCTCTCGTCTCAGATGTACCTTCAGCCTCCTCTCCCCTATGTCTTGCAACATCTTCATCTCTCCTTGTTCCCTTGTCTCTGTCTGGTTTCTTGCGCTTCCTGTCTGGGCGGGCACCCCTCCTCTCCCCAGTATCTTGTATGTTACCGCTACCAGTCACAAGATGAGCCAGTGGAGCATGGTGTCCATATGCCATGTCCGAGATCCCAACACCACCCACAGCACCATTTTCAACATCGGGGACAGACGGCATGACTGGAGGACCTGTGTGCAGTGGAGCGGCAGCTGTGGTACCTGTATGGACAGAAAAAGGTATTCATCATCTCATCTGCCCAAAACACCTTAATATTACTATAGATAATACAGTTTAATTACTGTACAACAGTGCATCTATGCTGTCATACATCATACGTCACAAATCTAGTCATCGCAAGTCTAACTGCCACAAGTCTGTGACAGCTCTAACAGTCACAAGTCTAGCTATCAGAAGTCTATCTGTCACAAATCTAAGTGTCACAAGTCCAGCTGTCACAAGTCAAACTGTCACGTCTGACTATCCACAAGTCTAAGTGTCACAGGTTTAGTCATCACAAGTCTAGCTTGGAACGACAAATGTTCGGTAAATCCATAGCTTGATTTTCAGTAGAAGTCTCTGCTGGTTCCAGACACAGTACAGGGCATTTGTGGAGACGTCAGCTAGGCCGACTCTGCGAAACATGTCCGGACGGCTTTGAGCATTGGAGTTTTTTGTTAGCTGTCCAGGCAAATAAAATGTTTAGTGGAGTCGACATGGCTGCCAGCAACAATAATTCCTGCCGTTGGTTTTTGCCCATGAGATGTGAAAGCCTACTCTAGATGTAAGGTCTTCTAGGTGCTCCAGTGGTTCCATCGGTGCCTGAGGATGGGAGCCTGCTATACTGAGTTTTCTGTGCAGTTGAGGTCGCTCCCATGAGGCTGTCTGGTGGTGATTCCTGGGTTGTGCATATCTAGATGACCGAGGATCCATGGCGTGGCAGAACAATGCTGGGGCGAGGACACATCCATGTCGGATACTGTTCGGATATAGTGTTTTTCAACCGCTGGTCCCTGGACCAGTGCCAGTCATCAAACTATGGATTGTGGCTTAAGCCACACACTTCGAATATTGGCATTATGCGAGCTATGCTCCGATTGGCTGTTTAAACTGAAATCATGTCAGCTACACAAGCACCTGTGCTTTTCCAACACAAAAGCTCATCTATATTGTATATTGCTTGTTTAGCAAAGTAAGTGAGGTTTTGTTGGTACTAATGGGGGGGGGGGGGGGGGTGTTGTGTGTGTGTGTTTGGGAATACCTGCAAATATCAAGATGCATAAATTAGGTCATTCGAAAATTGATTAGACAAGTTCTGGAGCTTAATTTTTCTGCTAATACTGTGTTGTGGTATTTTGGAAAACAAGTTATTTGTTTTTTTATTGTTGTGTTATAAAATGTGAATCCCTGCAAGACGGAGAAAAACAAATATAAATAAAACATCAAGAACATTCTTTAAATTTGTCCTATTTTCACATCTGCGAAAAATGTTTCCCATTTTTACCGGTCCACAGTTAACTTTACATCTTTATACTGGTTTAGAAGACTCTGCAGAGTCTGTATACAACAAGTTTCATTTACATTTCCTTGCTCTAAAGTCTATACGCATTCAATCTATTCTTAAATGTCCTAATTGTCCTTGCCTCCACTACTTCCTGTGGCAATGCATTCCATTATTCACCACTCTCTGACTAAACAGATATTTCCTAACATCTAATCTGAACCTTTCTTTAGTTAATTTGTAGCTATGCCCTAATGTTCTTGTAGGTGGTTGTATTTTGAAAAAATTTGTTATAGTCTAATATATCCTTTATCCTTTGGGTGCTAAAAGGTTGAGAAACATTGGAATAGAAAACCTGTCGAAGAATTGTGACTACAGCATGTGAATAAATTAGAGCTCTCTTTCCAGTCCTGAAAACTATCTGTAAGCGAGGTGTGCAAAAGGGAGCCTTCTACACTAAAGAGATTTAATGCAGAAGTTAATTATTACCTGTAACCCTGTCAAGAGACTGATGACTCCGTGGTGGCATAGTCCTTCCACTGAGGAGAGGGGTGATCTCTGAGCCTCCGCCAGCTGCCCCTCCAACCTCTGCCTCCGAGCCAGATTCAGAATCTGCATCCCTGCCAGGAATAACACGGCGCTTGCAGACAGGACATGTCTTCTTGTTCTTTGTTAGCCAGGGATCAATACACTTCCTGTGGTACACTGAAAGTCAAGACAAACAATTAAATGCTCGGGAAACATGAAAAAAATGCCTACAAAAAATATATGCTTTGCAGGAGCCCATAATGTTAGACAGCAGGGCCTCAGAGTAGGAAGTAAAATTAAAGATAGTCCCATTGTACAAAATGATACCATAAAATCGTGCGTATAATATGTAGGTACTAAAAAATAGAGCACTTGCTTTTCATGGCACCTCTAATCAACCCAGCTGTAAATGGGTACCTGGCTAACGACTACGGAATGAAAAAGGCAGCGAGAAAGGGAACTGGCCAGCCCACCCCACAAAGCTGTGGCTTAGTACAATGAAGGCTCGAACACTTTCCCCCCAATGACAGTGCCTGCTATAGGACTACCTTTACATTCTTCTTCTTGATGACCCTTCTTCAGCATAGCTGCGGGTCCTAACTCCGTCTCCAATGAACCGTCTTGGGCCATGAAGTCCAGTGCATGGTAAGCTCATATCCAGAGGTGCATCGGATGTTGTTGAATACACCAAGGCAGTCTGACCAAAGGATTGGAGGTCTTCCCCACGGTCTCTTATCACCTTGGGTATACCAGACTGCTGTCACCGTGCTCCATTAACCATCGTTACGTCGGGACATGTGACCTGCCCATCTATGTTTTGCCTTGTCTGCATAGATTACCACATCATTGACCAAGGACAATCGACGCATGTCGGAATTGTGGAGCTTTCGTATACGTCGGTACTTGAGAGTGATTCCAACCAAATGTCTCAAGAGAGGACTGGGTCACTCTTATTTTGTCCTCCAGTGATTTTGTCGATGTCCACGTACAGCACCTTAGTTTTACTTAGAAAAATACATCATTTTCGATATCGAAAGTAGCCTACATTGGAATTGAATGTTTGTTGCAATTTGACAGTGGAAAATGTACGAAATTGAATGTGATATGTGTTGGACATTGTTGCAAAATCCATTTCGCACTATTGGTCATCAATCTGGTTTTAAATTGCATTAGTTGTGAATTTGTCATTTGATTATTTTGAGCCTTATAAATGAGTTCGAGAAAATGTTATTGTGCAGCAGAAAAGCTCTTTGTGATCAAATATGCAGAATCAAAATGCAATTTCTATCAACGAGTGCAACATTCAATAATGGCGAAAAAACAAAGTCGTTCTGCAAGTATTGGCTAGTAACAAAGAGGTGAATTCTGGGATATCACTAGATTTTCCAGACCTTGAAAAAACGGAAGTCTTCTTCTTTTCGCTTATCCTGTTTTTCCTCTTCAGCGTCAGGTTATGAAGAGATCTTCTAGAACGAGCCCGACTGTGTGTCTCATGCTCAATGGCATTCACTGCCTCGGATATTTCCTCTGAGACTTTTTTTCGTGCTCAACCTTTGGCTTTGAATCTGTTGAATCTCAATAGCGTTGCTTGTTGAATGAGAGAGAGGGAGTGCCTGTGATGTGTGGCGGTAATCTTGTTGCATGGACAAACATTTATAGTTGCTGTCTTTTGTTGTAGTCTAATACTGATGTTGTTCCCACCAGTCTCCTGATGTCATCATTTCTGATCATGTCTCTTCTTGTTTCACCCAATATTCTTCACAGGTATTTCACTTCTATTGTTACAATTTGTCATTTTTCAATTGATGTTATTGTCCAGTTTTGACATTGGTAGCACAGTGTTGGAACGAAGATAGTGTTGCTCTTTTGGTAGTTACTGTCATTTGCTTGCAATCAAGTATTGGTGTTAATTGCCCAATGATCTGATTTGCCTTAATGCATCTTTGTTGGAATTCTGCTGTGATTCTTCTGTCTGCTGATAACACGCTCCCTAAGTATGTGAAATCTTTCACCTCTTTGATTTGCTGCTCTATAACGAAGATATTAGTTTGTCCTGCTTGTCTAGATATTTTCAGGACCTCAGTTTTTTCTATGTTGATTTTCATGCTGCATTCTTTCGAGTACCCCCTCCAATTGTTTTCCCATCCACTTTACACCCTCTTCCAGACTTCCTGTCTTCAGAAAATCACCATGCTGCTGAGTCAATGCCATCTGGAAAATAACCAGTTGAAGATGGCATCACTGTGGAGGTCATCCGTGATTGCAGTTTACCCCTTTACCAAGCCCTAGCGCTACGTTTTACATGTTATTTTCATTCGGGCCTGGCACAACTCGAGGACAACACTCTTGCACAAAAAGGGAAACAAAGAGGATCTAGAAAACTATCGTCCAATTACTCTCCTCCCGGTCACTTACAAAATGTTTACAAAATGCTTACAAAATGCATCCTTGCCAGAGTCCACACCACTCTTGAAGAATCGCAACCAGTCGAACAGGCAGACTTTCTGCGTTTGTACAGCCCAATGGACCATATTTCAACCTGCGGCCGCCTTATTGAAGCATCCCGAGAGTTCCAGACGACCTTGATACTCACCTTCATCGACTATAAAAATGCTTTTGATTCGGTAGAGCCACATTTTGTCTGGCGTTCACTGTTGGAACAAGGTGAAGATCCTGGTTACATCAGAGTTCTCACCAACAGTTATACTAGCTGCACTACCACATTTCGTCCCTTCCAACGTCTAATTGTGGTACCAATTCAAAAGGGGGTCCGCCAGCGCGATCCTATCTCACCAAACCTCTTCTCTGCATGTTTGCCAATACAACTGGGACACCTTTGGTATCCTTATTGACGGCAGACGCCTCAATCACTTTTGATTTGCCGATGACAAAGCGTTCATCACAGAGTCAGCAGCAGAAGCCAACCAAATGATGCAGCGACTCGATTGAGAGGGCAAGAAAGTGGATTTGGAAATTAATGCCTCGAAGACAAAAGTGTTGCGCAATCGCTTCGCCACTTATGATCCGGTCTTCCTTGGTGAGGTACGATTGGAGGACATCTCCTCAATATGGAGAATAACCTGGAACCTGAACTGACAAGACATACCGCGCGGGTTGGGCAGTCTTCTCGTCTATTAACACAGTCCTAGATGGTTGCCATGTCCAAGACCTACAAGCGTCCCTCTTCAGTTCCACTGTACTTCCTGTGATGTGCTATAGTGCCAAGACGTCGACACTAACAAAATCACTAGAGGACAAATTGAGAGTGACCCAGGCCTCCCTTGAGAGACACTTGGTCGGAATCACTCTCCAGAACCAACGCATGCAAGGTCTCCATAATTCTGACATAAGACGATTGTCCCTGGTGAAGGATGCGGTAATCCATGCAGACAAGGCAAAACGTAGATGGGCAGGTCATATGTTGCGACGAAACGATGGTCGATGGAGCGTGGCGACAGCAGTCTGGTACCCCCGAGGTAAGAAGAAACCACTGGGGAGACCTCCAATGTGTTGGGTCAGACTCCCTTGTTGTACGCTGCGACATCCGAGATGCCTCTAGAGGAGCACTCACCACGCACTGGACTTCCGTGGCCCAAGGCAGGGTCCGCTGGAGACGAAGTTGGGACCCGCAGCTATGCTGAGGAACGGGTCATCAAGATAAAAATTCTTTACATGCTGTTTTTTGTTTGTCAATATGTTGTTGCAATTGTATTTCTGAAGCTGCTTGGACAGCTTGATCGTCTGCAAAAAGAAGTTTGTTTAAGAGTTCACCGATGTTGTTTCCTTCATTTGTGTTGGATGTTTCACATATGTGGTCTGAATATGTGATGAACAGCAAAGGGGATAGCACACATCCTTTCCGTACTCCAGATTTGATATTAAATTTGTCTGGCTATTGTTCTAACAGAGCACTGGCTACTGAAATGGGCAGTGGATAGAAGAAAACAAGGCATCAGTGTTTCATGCATTAAATAAAACTTAAAGCTCTTAATCATAAAACATCTCGTACAGGCACAACAGCATTTAAAACATCATATGAGTGTACCGTTTTATGATCCAACATGGTCTTTCAACAAGGCTTTTATGATCCAACATGGTCTTTCTTCTTCTTCTTCTTCTTCATACGCAGTCAGACAGTAACCATTATTTTTTCGAAAAAAGCGGCGGTCATCCTGAGGCTGTCGACACTGCCATAGAGCTTCTCTTGTGGTTCCACCGGTGATGGCCACATCTGCTCTCTCTGATCCTCGTATGTCGGGCAGTTCTGCAGCAGATGCTCAGCGGTCATTTTCTCGGTACCACACGGGCATTCGTCGGTACCACCTATCTTTAATTTGTTGAATAGGTGGTACCTCAGTCTATTGTGGCCAGTGCGAAGTCTGAAGACAACGACCTGCTCTCTTCTGTTCAACTGGTAATAGGCATCGTTTTTGGTGTAGCCGGTATGTTCAGTTTCCCATTTGGTCATGTATCTGGCTTTAATAAGCCGTTTTGACTCTTCGTACGTCAGACTAGTATCTGTTTGTGGTAGTCTTGCACCTTCTTTTGCCACAACATGGTCTTTCAACAAGGCTTTTATGATCCAACATGGTCTTTCAACAAGACTTTCATCATCCAACATGGTCTTTCAACAAGGCTTCCTCAAATAAACTTGATGACAGTGAGGATGAAGCTCTGTGGAAGAAAGAGCAGAGATGTCTTCTTCTTCATCCTCAAACTCCCGCACCAAGCCCTGAAAGGACTTTGCAAGTAGCAGGATATTGTCGGGAGAACAGAATGCGTTGTCATAGTTTAAAACTTGATTGCGATATTTGCAGCTTTCAGTCCGACACATTCGACTTCACCAGGCACCAGGGTTAGACTTCCCTCTTCAATCCCTTGTCCGTAGTCAGTCTGCCCTGCTGCAGCCTGTTATCCAGGATCACCGCGTGGAGGTGTACAAGGATCTTGGCAGCTCTGGTTCGCTGGCCCTGACGCTAGCATTCAGCTTTGGGTCGCTGACCGCTACCGCTCCGAACAGAGGTGTCATCAGATGAAGATGACAACAACATTTATTATGATGGTACCAATAATAGAATTAACTCAACAACACTAAAATGAGCTTCTCTTTAGTGAAAGTGATAACGAGAGATCCCAAAGTACCAACCACGTAGGTGTTGCACACCTATTTCTGTTTGCTATAATACTTGCTGTTCTTTAACAAATCTTCCATCAAAAACAACCTTGAAAAACCATGATGCGTAAATATACTGGAATTTTCATTTTAGTAGAATATTTTTGGCTAAATCAAGCAAGCGTCTTACGTACAAATTTTGATTTTTTAAAATAATTTATCAACCCAGCTATGCACTGCTTTGCATAACAGACACTTCTTACCACAAACAAGAATCATTTCCTTGTGAATATTTTTTACAGAAAGCCCTTCTCTCCTTTTTCTCCCCCCCCCCCCCCCCCCCCCCCCCCAATATATCTACTTCCGCTTTAGATGAGACACTACTGTATAGTTTTGTGTCATCATCAAATTTTGTAATCATGGAACTCATTTCAATGTCCAAAACGTTTATAAATATATCCAGAACAAAATTGGTCCCAAAACTGAGCCCTGTGGCACTCCACTTTTTACTTCACACCACTCAAAGTACTCCTCATATATGCCAACCATCTTCCTTCTTCCCGTTAACCAATTTTCAATCCATTTGGCAACTTCCCCACCTATTCCATGTGATTTTAACTTTTCAAAATAATCTTTGATGAGGTACTCTATCAAAGGCCTTTGCAAAATCTAGATAAATAACATCCACTGGCTCCCCTTATCTATCATTTTAGTAACCTCCTCCATGAATTCTAATAGATTTGTTAAGCATGATCTCCCTCTAGTAAATCCATGCGACTATTTCTTAAATTAAACTTGTCTAAATGCATTACAATGTTTTCTTTGAATATTGAACAATTTACAGACTATGCTCGTTAAACTTACCGGTCTATAATTTGCTGGATCCGATTTTTTGCCCTTTTTGAATAAGGGGATGACTCCTGCATCTTTCCAATCCCATGGAACAATCCCTTTTGCAAGTGATTGATAACATAATATAGCCAATGGTTTTGCTAGTTGGTCTCTAATTTTAAACAGCAATTTTGGATGAATACCATCTTGACCTGGACATTTATCCACTTTCAACCCCTCCAAATATTTTAAAACAATTTCCTCTGTAATACAGATTGATCTTAATCCCACTGAATCCATGTCTATAGGCTCTGGGATATTGAAGCAGTCCTCTTTTGTGTAGACTGTGCCAAAGTACTGATTGAGTAGATTAGATGCCTCCCTATTCTCACTTATTATTTTTCCTGTACTGTCTATGAGAGGGCCTACTTTGTCTTTCGTTCTTTATTTATTGCTAACATAAGAAAAGAAGCTTTTACTATGTCTTTCCTCTGAGCAAGTTTTTTTCAAAGTCTATTTTTACTGTTTTATTCACTTTCTGGGCTATGTTCTACTTGTCCAAATATTTTAAATGTTTCTTTTGATTTACCTGCCTCTATATATTTTTTCCATGCTTTACTTTTAGCTCTTCTACATTTAACTACAAATCTAGTTATCCACTTTTAAGCTTGCGGTTTACCTCCCTACATGGAACACATTTCTTTTTTAGCTTTTCTAGAACTGTTTTAAAACTCTCCCACTCTTGTTCAACATATGTTACATATGTATATGCGACACCTATCTATGTTACGTATGTACATGCGACACCTATCTATGCTGCGTATGTACATGTGACACCTATCTATGTTACGTATGTACATGCGACACCTATCTATGCTGCGTATGTACATGTGACACCTATCCATGTTACGTATGTACATGTGACACCTATCTATGTTACGTATGTACATGTGACACCTATCTATGTTACGTATGTACATGCGACACCTATCTATGCTGCGTATGTACATGTGACACCTAACGATACTACCTACACTAATCACAAAGCTGGATGGTGCTGCCATCTAATCACACATTCAGAAACAGTCAATTACATTTTTCAGCTATCTCATATATTTATGACCTACTTACTGACTTACTCTCACATTATATATGAATATACAAAATGGTTAACAAGAGAGAACAAGAGGAGGGAGAGGAATTAGTGAGACAATGTGTAACTTTACCATGGTCACATGGCAAGACTCGTATCTTCTCTCCTTCTTCGTACTCATCCAGACATATTGCACAGGTGTCATAGTAATCACCTGAAACAATAAGCAAATAAATAAGCAGGTATTAATTGTTACAAAATCACTGTTACAAACATGGTAAGTAGGAAAACAAAAGGAAACATTGGAGGCAATAAATTTGTAAACTTCTTCAACATCTCCTTCGCCTTCATTCGCTATTCAATTCTTCTTGTTGTGTCCTACTGCACTTGCCTTGTGACATCACAGGTGAGGTATGTGTAGACTTCTGGTGTGCGCCAGGTGAGAAGTTTGCGTGCTGATATGCTGAACTTTGGAGTTTCTTTGATCCCCTTTTTTTTCGTCTTTCAGCTCGATAAAATGCAAGTCACCTCCAGTGCAGTCGACTTCTAGTTCTCATTATTTTATCAACCTGTCTTTATTAATTAAACATATTTGTGTAAATCCAATTCTTAAAATTATCTCCATTATATGTCCTTTATTCTATTTCCTTTTGGCAAATAATTACCTCCATTCATCCCATATTTTATCTCCTTTTGGCAAATAAACACCTCCATTCAACATCCGATGTTCCATCTCCTTTAGGCAAATAATTATTGCAATCAAACTAGTGACAATAAGAGTAGATGTAATATAAGTCTCTAATGAACCAAATCCCCATAGCCAATGTCTTTCTTTGCAGCTAGTCATATTCCTCATCTGAAGGTCTTTTGTTCAAATCTGGAATGCCTTGTGATTCTTTTTTTTTCTGTTGTCATGTGTGTATTTTTTCTGTGATATAAATATTTGTTGTTGTCTGGTGTGTGCATTTCTGTTGTAAATGTTTTCTGTTGTCAGGTGTACATGTTTTATGTTCCCTGGTGCACATGTTTTCTCAGTAATTACAATATACTTGCCTTCACAACTGATGTCACTACTCTGTTTACTTGTATACTGGTCTCAGAGTCTTCATTTGTTGTATTACTATCTCTATCTGACCTATTATTTAGCATAGCTACATCTTGAATAGTTTTCATCTAAATTGTTTACATCAATTAGTTAGTCTCATCTGTATTGTCATGAGTCCCTGATAAAGGCTGTTTCGTCACAATGTATGTCACTTTATGTTGGTGCCCATGTAGAGCTGACTCATAACTTGTCTCAGCATTTGCCACTTTATCACACACCATCAAATCACCAGTACCATCTTATCGCCAATCAATCCAGCCATACTACCACTATAATTACTGTACCACCAATTGCACCACCTTATCAACCACCTATCACAAATGTACAACTGGCTAGAAGAACAAGCGGGTACAGCTACAAATTATTTAACGAAAGGTCCAGATTAGATATTAGGAAATATTTTTTTAGTCAGAGACTGTTGAATTCTTAGAATGCATTGCCACAAAAAATAGTGGAGGCAGGGTCAGTTAATGCATTAAAAAACAAATTTTATGCCCATAGTTATTTTTAGATCACATTAGTAGAAGAAACTGGTTGTCCACAGACTCAGCAAAGTCTTCTAAACTAGTATTTTAAGTAATCATCAACCATCCGATCACCAGTACCACCTATATCACCACTAGGACACAGCTGTTTCACACATGTCATCACCTCTCTCTGAAGTCGAGAGGTAAGGCACTTGCCTTTCAAAGCGATGAATAGAAATGACATGGGTTTGAGTCCCGCAGGTTTCAAGCGACCCCTGGTTTAAAATAAAGGGGGACCAGAGTGCCTGTATCCTGAATTACTTCCAGTCATCTTGACTTATGTATTGACACTGGCCCAAGGTAGATCGGGACCAGAGAGTGAGGTAAGATCAGCGCAGCTTTTTCCTCACTATAATCTAAATACAACGCAAGTTACATCATCAAGACAAAACCATCTGATGGTGTTGTCATCAGCGCTTGCAATGGGCAACTATCACTTCTCTCTTCCCTAAAATTAAACTCACCTTTTTTAAACTTCCGAATTGGAATTTTCTTGAGGTGTTTATTGGACAAGCGGCTCAATCTTCGGTTTGTATAATCTCTCAAGAACTTCAGCAGCTAGATGAAATAAAGGGTGGTTAGTTATGTATCTGCAAAGTTTTCAAAGTGTTACAGCAGTTACAGGGCTTGTCTGCTCCAGTAAATTGAGCAGTTTGAGCCCTGATTTTGATGTGTTCCAGTCCGGGAAGTAAAAGCGGCGAGGGAGAGGAGATGGCTACTGCCCTCATATAGCCGAGCCTTCGAAATGTGAGATCGCTAACACCTCACACCCCTACGGCAGTAATGCTATGGGATACTTTACTTTACTTTTACTCTACCTAACTGGCATTTTTTTTATAGTTAGGGAAGACACCCCCCAATATTAGACAAAACATTTGTTAGACAAAACGTTTGTAAGGCCCAAGTATGTGTCAACCATCTCTGAAACAGATAAGCAAGAAGAAAGCTACAGATCAGATGGCGGAGACAGAAACTGGAGGAAAGTCTAGTTCCTGGGGAGATGGGAAATACAGAAAATACACGCGAGAAATGGTATCAATCAAAAACTACCTGACGCGGCATGGAGTATAGAGCTGGATGTACTCATATCGTAGGCGCTCGCCCTGCGTTGCTCCATAGCTGAAGGATGGATAACTAACGTCTGGTCATACAAAATATACTGATCAGACATGTTAGTCAGAGTCAGGCAAAATATACTGGCCAAGACCCTCACCTCAACTTCCCCTCAGTCCTTTCTGCAAACAGGCTGTTTTTATGGCAGCCTGACTAACGAGGTGAGGGGTTGACGTGATCCCCGTAGTAGTGAGTGACACGCTGATGAAGCCAAGCATAGCACAACCGCCTCGAGGACTCTAGTCCACCTTTATCAGCACGTTTAGGATGTGAGGTAAGCTACAACACACTGCCACTAAATGTCATTTTCAGGACCACAAAATGGTAAATCTACCCATTGTGGGCATTCCTTCAACAACGACTCCGTAGCTGAGTGCGCCGCATCAGTCTGGAGGAGCTCGGCGTATGTCAGGTTTATTGATACAGTAGTGAATGAGACAGGCCGGATGATCACTGGGTGCCTGGGACTTACACCAACTGAGAAGATTTACCCAATGGTCAGAATGGCGCCAACTGAGACACAAGGATTTGTCACGGAGATGAAGCGAGAGGGACAGGTAAGTAACCCAGGGCATCCTGTGTTTGGGCATCAGATGCAGCCCACAGGACTGAAATCAAAATAAGGTATCTTGCAGTCAGCCCAGACTCTGCGTACCTGTCCTTGAGGGCACTGCATCGAGGGATAGAGGCGGCTGGTCCCCTGGATCGAGTTACGAGAGTAACCTCGCCTGGACATCACCTGCCTTGCGCAACATGGAAGCTACTGAATAGACTTTGAACTGGCGTATCAGGATGAAGGAAAAAAAATAAAAAGATGGGGATATAAGAATGATGAAACATGTGAATGTAGAACAACACAAGACCACCTAATGACCTGTCCAAACCTCCTGAAGAATTGCAGTATAGACGACCTGCTGAGTGGCAATGACAGTGTAATCTATGTGACTGAATTCTGAAAGAGTGATGTGTGACGTAGTGCCTGGGACACGGAAAGTAAGTTAAGTAGGTCTACCCAATGTGACATCTGATGTACCTTTCTAAGTTAAACTGAAACTAGGTCATGAGGTACTAAAAGAGAAGAGCCCTGCATATCTGGCTAACCTGCTTCTTCCGCGTTCATCCTAAAAGAACGTGTGACATTGTATTGTAGTTTGGGATCAAGATACTGAGCAGCGCATGAGCTGCAGTGGTCATCGACCCATAGCTGACTGCTAGCGTCAGGGCCAGCGAACCATAGCTGCCAAGACCCTTATACACCTCCACGCGGTGATCCTGGATAACAGGCTGCATCAGGGCAGACTGGCTAAGGAGAAGGGATCGAAGAGGGAATGCTAACCCGGTACTCAAAAAATGCTTGCTGAAGTCGGATGTGTTGGATCGAAACGTGCAAATATCGCAGCCAAGCTGTAAACTACAACACAACGCATTCCGTTCTCAGGACTACATTCTGCTACTAACCCTTTCAGGGTTTGGTAGTGGGAGATTGAGAACGAACGAAGAAGAGGAAGAAGAAGTATTGTAGTTTGCAGCCTAACAGCTATATCTGCGTTTGTCAGCCCGACACATCCGATTGCAGCACAGTATTTTTGAGAGAAGGTTTGCCTTCCCTCTTCGATACCTAACGTTTTGACCAGGCTGCACGGCACCACTACTTGGTGGCGGAAAGTGGGTTTTAGTCAGTTATGGGTCACAGCCCATGATGCAAGCAGACAGCTATGAGTCACTGGCTACTGTCGGCTCATTCATTGCTGCATCTTAAGCTCCTGTTTGTCTAGGTATAATAACGGACTATACATTAACATTGATAAGTCAAGTTGGAAAGTGTCAACAAAAAAGGAAAACAGCGAATGATTCTAATGGTAAAATAAGTGGGAACTACATGGGATGCATGTTCCAACTAAATGTAAATGTAGACAGCATGTTCTCTGTAGAACGTCGCTTCTTTCAACTGCCAACCTAGTTTCTGTGCAGGTGGGCAGTATGGTAGCTTGCTATTAATTTCCGTATGTGGAGCAAATAATGAGTTGGTGAAGGTTACAGTCGTTTTTGTTTCAAACTCGACAGACAATCGGAACTGTCATAAAGAGATAAACGGTCATATATTTACAGAATGGATGGAGAAAACTGTTCTTCCGCCCTTAGATAGATCCTCTCGTCTAATAATGGACAATACATCATACCACAAAGTCCTGACATCATCAAGCACAAAAGATGCATTAAAGATGTGGCTCACAAAGGAACACATTCCGTTTAACTAAATGAACATAAAACCAGAATTGATGTCCCTTGTTGATGTCCCTTGTAAAGCAGACACACAAAGACAAAGATATTTCATATTAACAAGGTAATAGAGGAGCATGGTCATAGGTATTTGAGACTGCCACCTTACCATTCACACTTAAACCCAAAAGAACTAGTTTGGGCAAGATTTGAAGGACAGGCAACATCTGAAAATAAAACTGTCTTTCTATGTGTTGTCAAAGAACTTATATATGCATACTTGAATGCTGGTATTCAATCAAGAAAGGTTGCCTGGTGCCAGGCTAAATGCTGCTTTAATCTGTGTCTGTGCTTCGCCCTGGAGTATCATGATGGTCCAAGGGCGTAGTGCAGATCATCTCTACATCGTGTTGGCGGGTGACCATATGGGTGGTTGTAGTTGTATGGCCACCAGAAAGACACCCTCCTCGTCCATCTATCATTAGTCATGCGGACCACATGGCCAGCCCATCTGAACTTTCACATTGAAGCAGAGTCAACGACATTCCGGAACTCTGTTTGGTCGCAGATGTTGGTATTTCTGATATGGTCTCAGGTAGATATTTAGGACTCTTTGCCCCTTTGATCTTTCGGTAATTCTGAGCTTCTCTACGTCTGATTTGTGCAGACTCCAAACCTCACACCTGTATACCATTGCTGGAATACCCATGCTATTGAAGGTATAAGCCGTGACCTTGATGCAGTCATCAGCTAAAGTATCGGTTTAATACGGTTTAATATGAGCCAACTCGCCGCTCTCCTGCATGAGATCTTCTTATTAATGTTACCTATGCTGAGCTATGAAGAGAAATAGACTCTATTACACAACTTTCAACAAACAATGTTTTTTGTTCTTTCTTAAGTATATCTGCAAGATAGAATTATTATACATTATTTTGTGACAACTGCAGACATCTCAAGCAACAATTGAAGATAAGGAAATATTTTGTGGTTTTCCATTTGAATTAAATAGTTTGTTCATTTTGTGGTGCTTTTTCTTCCAATAATCCTGACATGGTCATCAAATATTTGAAATAATATTTCAGTTACCCTGTTTCATATTACCACTGTCTAGTGCACACGGTTGACTCACAAGATCGACTCCCTTCGCTCTATTTGCTGACAGTACCTGTTTTGGTGTGACTTTGAAATGTACACACAGGCCAATAATGGACTACCACATCGTCTGGGAGAGATTGGGTCCTGCCCAGAAGCAACATGCCTGAGACACATTGCTTACACTCTGAGTGATGCCCTAACAACCTCTTGGGGTTATGGGAAGGACAAGGAGTAGAACTGGTTTTATACAGACTCTGCAGTCTTCTAAACGGGTATAACGATGATAAGTTAAGTTAAGTAAATGAAATCTTTCACCTATTTGATTCACACATAGAGTGCACGCAGAATACAACAAGAAACAGAAATTCTCATATGATATTCTCAAACCATAAATATCCCAGATGTATAATAACACTAAGTATTTATTCTTATATAAGACACACTCTCAGAAAGAAACATAATAACATAACCAGACATGCTGAATTGAAACCCACAGGGGAAGAGAAGAATTGGGAAGCCAAAGAATACCTGGCAATGAAATGTGCAAGAGGAACGGGAGTTCAACTAGATAGCCAAAAATAGAAACCAGTGGAGAGTATCTCTTGTAACCTGTGTTCCTAGGGGAGCCTAAAGGATAAAATCAAGTCAGGGGCTGAAGATGCAGCACAGTAAATGAGCAGACAACAACCAAAGACTAATTGCTGGCTGCTTGCATAACCAAGACCCTATTCCGCACTTACGTCGGCCCTGGAAAAAGTCTGCACTAAGTCTGGCCAAGAGAATAGGGGCCGCAGTAGGAAGGCAAACCCAAAAAAGCCAGCTGAACTCAAATATGTCAGCCGTGAGGATCAAGATGCTGTGCAGTGCATGAGCTGCAGTGATCAGCGACCTATAAGAAAGACCTAAGGAGAAAAGACCAAAGAGGGAAGATTAACCCAGTACCCAAATATGACATGTTAAGGTCAGATGTATCGGACCAAAAGGTGTAAATATTGTAGCCAAGCTATAAACTACGACACAACGCATTCCATTCTCCGGACAACATCCTGCTACTTGCAAATCACTTTTCAGGGCTTGCTAGCGGGAGATTGAGAAGGAACGAAAAAGAAGAAAAATTTGCCAACCCGAAAGACACAGCTATCGCCATCTCTATGTAAACTACAACTTAACAACCTTTTCAGGACGAAAGCTGAAGAAAAAATCAAGTTGCACCTATGGAGGCCATAAATAAACTGCATGTAATGCACACAGAACAGAATATGAAGATTGACAAAAATTTACAAAAGACAGTACACTGACAATAAGAATATGCATAAATTCTAGAAAGGTGGGTGCATAAAAAAGAATTTGTGATAAATTCCCTTATAATACATATCTAAACATTCCACATACATCCCATGCAGCTGTTTAAAAAACAAAACAAAGAAAAGCATACCAGACACCCCCCACAACACTCACCATAAACAATATCATGATTAGACTACAAATGCCACCAATAACAGCAAACCGGAACAGGTACTGTCGAATGTCTCTGCCGACATCCACAATCCTGATAACATACTCCCTGTGGAGAGTCATAGATACGATAAACACTAACAGGACTCACCAGAAATACCATGACCATAAGAATGCATATTGCCATAACCAGCAGGAACGGCCACAAGTACCCAGTGTAGTCCCCTGACTCATCCTCCAAGATTCTGATCACGTACTCTCTGAAGAATATTACCAAGTGTAAAATCTGACAAATATTTATAGACTAGTGTGTAAGCTCGGGGCTGCTATTGTGGAGAGGTAAGGTGCCCGCCCGTCTCTCAAGAAATGTACGAACAAAAGGGTGGGTGTTTGAATCCCACAAGTTTCAAAGGAGGTGAGATTGTCTGCCTAGTCCTACCAGAGATAGGTTCACTGACCCTGATGCAAGCAGTCAGCTCTATGACTGTATTGCATCTTTGGCATTCTCTCTACTTATTACTTTAACCTGTCAAATACTGTTATGAAGTATGAACATTCAACTTTACGAGGGCTGTTCATTAAGTTCTAGGACCTATTTTTTTTCCTCGAAAACCATAATATGTAGCAAAGCAACAATAAGAGAGTGCAAATAACAACTATGTACCAATGTCCATGCCAAACCGGAAGCCAATATCTCTGTGCACACACTGTGTTGAAGTCTATAAGTGATCGGTCCCTTGAAGTGTTCATCAGATTTTTTAAATAAGCATTGACATTCAGCAACATGTGTGCATTGGTTTCTGCTTTTGTCTCGGGACAACTGGTTTTGAAACCTTCAAAATGCTGCATTCAACTTTCAGAGAGTCCTGCATTAAGTCGATCAAATACATTTATGCAGTATTCTCGTTTCAAAAGTGGACGCTGATAATTTGAAGATAACCCCCTTCAAGGCAGACCATTCACCTGTCGCACTGATTAAAACTACACGTGTGCAAGAAATCATTCGCGCTGACCAACGTCTGACTTTCAGAAAGGTTGCAGAGGGTGTTGGAATATCAATCATCATGTGCCATAAAATCATAACTGAAGATATGCAAATGACACGGATGACAGTGAAACTCGTACCGTTTCCTGACAGTGGAACAGAAGAACGAATCACTTGTCAAATTTAAACTGGCCTTCGTGAGCAAGCCAAAAATTATTAAAACTTCATGGCCTCGATAATCACTGATGACGAAAGCCAGGTGTACAGATATGACTCGATAACAAATCAAGGTACTTGTGCGTTAATTCACCCACGGATTATAATAGGTCAAATTTAGTTGAATATAGCCACACAAAGCACCATACTTTTCAATTTGCGCTTCTTCAATTCGCGCAGTAAACCTATGTCCATGTCATTCTCAGATCTAACACCGTACATGGAAGATGGATTTATTGCAGTTGTCACACTTGACACGCAAGAAAATAAATTGTGTGCAGTTTTTGCAGGAAAGACGAATTATACACACCGTCCGACTGTGTGCTAAAAATCATTAGAAATACAAACACCATACATCATTGATATTGCTCCATGTGACTTCTTCTTGTTCCCACAACTTAAGAAAACAATTTAAAGTCACCAATTCAATGACATTTAATAGCCACGAGACAAATGAGGGCTATTACAAAAAGTGCCTACCAGATGTGCTTTCATTATTGGCAGGAACACTGGAATAATTCCATATACTCCCAGAACTTGGTGAACAGCCCTCATTCTTGGAATTTAACTAAAATTATAATGATGAATATTACTCTCTAAAATAGACAAAGGCCGCACAATGAGTGAAGATTATGTTGTCCGGGCATGGAGTAAGCCAATCCCTGTGGTAACCAGGGTGGAAAGAACAAGACCAATGTAATCTTCCAAGAATGTCATATAAAGTGACAAAAAAAGGTTGTGTGTTGGGGCTAGCAACCTCATCATGTAACACCATTATTAGTCAACCGTCACAGCTTGGATACATGCTTCCTGTAAAGTGGATCAGCTGTAGCTTTGACCCTATGCTTCACATGAAACAAAATGACAAAAGAAAAAGAGTCTTTACAAAATCTTTACTGACAGACTCATCTGAACGAAAAACATGTCATACTCTAATTATAGTTACACGATCCATATTATACATGTATTGATGAAGTTGAACAAGATATTGGATTGGTTTATGGGAGTGTTCTATGTGATAGCAACAAGAAGAGTACCACTGCCACTTAGGGAGAATGTCATAACATACTTCTTCTTCAGCATTCATCCTGAAAAGGACGTTGTGACATCTTGCAGTTTACAGCGATATCTGCCCCTTGTAACCAAACACATTTCAGCTGTCCTTTTTTGGGTACCTGGTTTGCCTTCCAACGACGATCCCTATTCTGTTAGCCAGACTACACTAGTGCAGCCTGCTTCCCTGGCCGCCGCTTGGAGGTGGAATAGCGCCTTGGTCAGCTTCGATTCAATGACCTTGATGAAAGTAGCCAGCTATGAGTCACTGAATGCTATCGCCTCATTCACTGTGCTGCATCTACGGCCCTAGATCATATGATACAAGTACCAATTTATCAGAGTGGTTCCTGCAGCAAACAGAATAAGAAGGTGGCTGAAGGTGCAGCAGTGAATGAGCTGGACAGCAGTCAGCAGCTCATGGATATCTGCCTGTATCGGGGCCGGCGAACCAGAGCTGACCAAGCCCCAAATTCCATCTCCAAGTGCGGCCTTAGAAACAGGGCTCACAGTGGGAAAGCAAACCCAGTACTCAAAAAAGCGGTCAAAATCAAATGTGTCAGGCCGAAAGGCACAGATATCGCAGCCCCACTGTAAACTACATCACGTCTTTTCAGGACGATTACAAAGAAGATATATATATTATTTGGAACGCACACCTTTTGAGTCAAGTAATCTTGGAAATGGGGGGGATGACATTCTGGATTAATAGTTAAATGGGTACTTGGAATCCTGCCTGGTATTCTTATTCTTCTTCTTCGTTCGTTCTCAATCTCCCGCTACCAAACCCTGAAAGAGCTTAAGTAGCAGAATGTAGTCCAGAGAATGGAATGCGTTGTGTTGTAGTTTACAGCTTGACTGCGATATTTGCACCTTTTGGTCCAACACATCTGACTTCAGCAAGCATTTTTTTAGTACCGGGTTAGCTTTCCCTCTTCGATCCCTTCTCCTTAGCCAGTCTGCCCTGCTGCAACCTGTTATCAAGGACCACCGCGTGGAGGTGTAGAAGGGTCTTGGCAGCTCTGGTTCGCTGGCCCTGACGCTAGCAGTCAGCTATGGGTCGCTGACCACTGCAGCTCATGCGCTGCTCAGCATCTTGATCCCAAATCCTGGTATTCAAACAGGCATGTTTTAACATCTGTTGCCAGGTAGCCAAATGATTCGACTATGCCTAGTAGGTATTTTAGAACTTCCTGCGGTTTACTAGGCCTGGGGGAAGGTACAACTAATTTGGGTAGATTTTTAACTAGAATCTTTGTCCGGGCAGCGGGCGTTTAAGCCCACTCTTTTCTATTTCTAACTGCCAAGAGATTTCTAACGTGCCTGATACTGAACACAGGAGTCCGATCTCACTACCCAGAGATTACGGGAATCTTTACCAGAAGATCCACATGAAAAAATCCCGGTCTCCACTGTGATTCGAACCCGCAATCTGCAGCCCCCGAGACGAACACCTTACCTCGAGACCACTGTGCCCCCAGCTAACATGGGTACATAGGGCAAAAACAGGTTGAGAATCCTTGCTCTAGTGAAGCAAAGGCTGTAAGGTCTCCAGCTTGTTCTGACAATAACACCTGAACTGAGCACTTACTCATGTGTATAAAAGCTGTACAATTTCTGCAGTTCCATTCCATCTTTCCATCCAACAAATGTTGAGGGTATTGTCACTTTAGAACCATCTGGAAGCACAACAGTTAAAGACATGTTTAACTTTGTCATCTGTTTATTAGATATCTATTTTATTTTACCTTATCCTATCCCATTTTATTTTGTCTTATCTTATATCTTAGTGACTTTGTGGCCAGGGGCTGAAACCCGCTCAGTTTTCACAATCCCAATGCACCGGGTTCGATTCCCATCATGCTAGTTTGGCAGACACTGTGTTTTTGTTTTTTTCTCGGGCGATAGCTCCTCCACGTACGAAAATTAATGGCAACCTACCAAATTGCACACTTGCCAAGAAACTTATAACAGCCAATTAGGTAGCGGTTGTAAGAAGCGACGTTCTGTAAAGGACATGCTATTTACTATTATATTCTACCTATCCTGTTTTATTTTATCTTATTATATGCATCTTATTTTATCATATGTTACATAATTTTATCTTATTGTATTATCTTATTTTACCTAATTTTATTGTATCTTACCCTATCTTACTTTATCTTACCTCTCTTATTCTATCTTATCTTACTTTATCTTATCTTACCTATCTTATCTTACTTTATCTTATATTACCTATCCTATCTTAATTTATCTCTTTATCTTGTCTTACCTTATCTATCTATCTTATCTTACTTTATCTTATCTTACCTATCTTATCTTACTTTATCTTATCTTACCTATCTTATCTTACTTTATCTTATCTTACCTATCTTATCTTACTTTATCTTATATTACCTATCCTATCTTAATTTATCTCTTTATCTTGTCTTACCTTATCTATCTTATTTTACGTTAAAATACTCTTATCTTACCTATTTTATTTTACCTTACATTACTTTCTTATCTTACCTAACTTATCTTATTTGAGACCAAAAGGTAAAGGTTGTCCCACAGCAGACACTGCTGTCTGGGATGAAGTGTTAAAGACTTCACTGGATCACAGGTTGTGCGAAGTGAGGTGGCCAGTCAATTTTAACCAATTAATCAAAACCTTTTTAAGATCCTTGTCAAGAATAGGTCTTTAACAAATAAATCTTTAATAAATGCGGGCAGCGTCAATTATTGTTGACCTGTCTATATCTATTGCCCCTGTGCAGGTCACATCTTTGATGTGAGCTGGATGTGGCTAGGAGGAGGATCTTCTGCTTAGCAGGATAGGCTCGGACAGCTTATTACTCCACTATGGCCAAAACAAGGCAAAGGCCGCCGTCCATCGCAGACGATGATGGCATCATTTATTTTCTAGCACTATTTTTAGTAAGGATTAACTGCGCTACTTTTATCCTCACTCTGTCGTCTCGAGCCACCCAACCACAGTTGCAAGTCAAGGACAAGATGACTAGGGGACGACTACGAGATGCAGGGGACTCCGCATCAAGCAATTGTGGAAAAGACGGCGGAGAAGGAGTCGAACCCACATCACCTGATCACGAGGCCGACGGCTTAACCACTTCGCCACGGAATCCCCACTATGGAGGGTGGTTAACTGATGTGCGAGTCCATCTTAATAGACTCAAACACTAGAGCAAAGTAGACCTGTTAGGTGCCATCTATGCTGCTCTAAACAAACCACCTAGCCATGGCCGGTGTTATGCCATGTCACACAGTTAGTCGCCTCTTACGACATACTCTCTGTGGGACAGTGGTGCTATTCTTGTCCTTGTCATACACATAGATCCTGGCAAACTTCTCGGAAGTAGATATAATAAATACATTTATAGTGGAAACTAAAAGATATGGCCATTACAGTAAACATTGATTCTCCATCCACTGTGGAAATTTTTTTTTTTTTTTTTCAAGCAAGTGACCCAGAAAGTTTATATATTTGTGCTGTTTTTCAACATTTTCACTTTCGTCTTCTTATATCTCAGAAACTAACACACAGAACAAAAACAATAACATCAACAATTTTTTTTTATTCATCTATGTCTCTACACACAACATAATCATATCTATAGACCAACAAATAAAAAGGTTGCAGGCTTAGACAACAAACATTAAGGTTAATAGCCATTTGAGACCTATTTACTCACTTGCCTTCATATTTACAACTCATCCCATATGTAGGTCAATGCCCTCATTCAAACACCAGCTCTTTTTATACATACACTGTTCTACTTGATGACTTAGCGTATCCAGTTCTACCAGGTAGCTAGTTAGCAGATATTTTCTTCTCTTTGTGGCTTAACACTTTGAACCATGACACAAGTGTGTAAATACCCCATTCCCCCAAGCCTTCAGCCCATTATTATAAGACCTATTTTGGGCTGCATTGCTTGGTTTTGGCCATAATATAGTGTCTACACAGAATTTACATTTCTAGACCTCTACACAGTACACACATTACTGGAAATAACAAACGGGGTGGCCCCACATAATGTATCAAGTTAATTTTATGAATATATTTCACACTTTACTGACGTAGGAACATTGGAGGTTAGCAGGCCAGTCAAATTTAGATAGAATAACTAAATTAGAGCAAATAGCTTTCCCATAGCAAATAGGTTTACTCAAGTGTCTACATTGTGCGTATTTTCTCAGGAGCACTTTTACAGACTGCGTGGCCAGGGTTCAATTTTCTTCAGAATGGGATAGCCATCTCCATGCCCAACCCTCCTAAGTCACCTCTTACTACATGTACGACAGGTTCCTTAATCAGAACCTTTTCAGCTCCACGTGGAGCATAGGACTTCAACAGGTACATGCCAAGTTATCCAATGTTCACCTGTTCATATCTGTAGAAGTTTTAGTGGATTTAAAAGGTTTACAGGATGGGGTAGACACTTCATGCACAGTCTTACGACATGTCTGACAGATTTCAGTTACCATTCTTTGTTCTCCCTTCCAACCTCAACAATACTTGGGTTCCCTGTATCTTCTTCGTCGTTCTCAAACTCCTGCTATCAAGCCCTGAGAAGGGCTTTGCAATTAGCAGGATGTAGTCCTGAGAACGGAATGCGTTGTGTCAAAGTTTGCAATATTTACACCTTTCTCTTCAACACATCCAACTTCAGTGGTGGCATTTTTTGGTACTGGGTTAGCCGCCCCCCTTAATCAGTCTCCTCTGTTGCAGCCTGTTATCCGGGATCACCACGTGGAGGTGGAGAAGGGTCTTGGCAGCTCTGGAACGCTGACCTTGACATTAGCATTCTGCTTTGGCTCACTGACTGCTGCAGCTCGTTCCGGTTCCCTCATATATGGGGCATTGTTTTCTACAGCCATCAGACCTAGATGGCTGCCCCACAATCTGCAGGGTTTGTAAAAGACCGAAACAGCTGCACTTGCTCTCTAAGTCATTCAGCTCAACAACAGGAACAGAGTGACAGCATGGACATTGTCAAAACAACTGAGGCATAACCTGAGTGCCCAATTACCAACACACTGTACGGAGCAGTGACACAACTGAAGAAGACCTGTATATATATATATATAAGAATGGCATTGGGCTGCTAAGAGCAGACTTGCTCATCAGCTATGGGATAACAACAACAGCAGCAACAGCAACAACAACAAACTGGGTGGCCACAAGAAAAGCCTAAGAAAGCCAAATTTATTTAGGAAATATCTGCTGTAAATTTAGAACAAACAATAAACATACTGACTCATCAGGTAGTTAATGAGGTATACACTATTATTAGTTTGGGAGGCTTCTACCCCAAGGGGTTTTCGCTCCTGGTAAAAGGGAATACAATAGAAATTCACTTACTATTACCTCCACCCATTGGAACGCGGCCATCCTTATGCTCGAAGTTGTGTACTATAACTGCAGAATAGTTATGTTGCTGTGCATTTAAGACCTGTCAAAACAATGACAGAAATAAATATGACAATGTTATCATCAGTTTCAGGTTTTACTTAACTATAATAGGTCAAATGAATGCTCCCATTGTGCTCCTGGAAGACCCAAGATTCAAAATGAATGCTCCTATTGTGCTCCTGGGAGACCCAAGATTCCAAATGAATGCTCCTATTGTGCTCCTGGGAGACCCAAGATTCAAAATGAATGCTCCTATTGTGCTCCCAGGAAATCCCTTGATTCCAAAAGAATTCTCCCATTGTGCTCCCGGGAGACCCCATGATTCCAAAAGACTGCTCCCATTGTTAACGCCAAGCTGAACTAATTTTGTTTCATTTTATCAGTGATTCAGTATTTTAAATATAATGTTATATAGTAAGCAGTGGTCATTTGTGGACTCTGAGTTGAGCAAGAACTTTTGAAAATATGATCGGGGTTGAGTGTGTTTAGGTAAAAGTGTCCTACGGCCTGTTTTAATTAAGATTTTTCGCATTTAAATACTTTTGAAATGTTTTTTTGGGGGGACAGGGGGACAACTAGTGGTTAAGTGGCACAGTTCACAACCCAAAGGTGCTGGGTTTGCTCTTGGCTCTGCTTCATCTTCATAAATTCACCAATGAGCAAGTCATAGAAATTCTTGCAGAAACACTGAGTATTTAGTAGGTGTTTTTCTAGCGCCATTAAAGCCAGTCTAGCTAGTCTGTAATTCTTTGTACTGTTGAGTTCATAGTTATTTGTATTCTTCATTAAATTGAAAAGTTTCATTATTCTATGTTTATTGTTGTGCTTGATAACATAAGAATTAATGCACAGAGCATCGCACACAGACCACAAATTGGTAGATGTATATTGAAATATATTTGGTTCAGCAGACAATACACATGAATCAATAATTTATTTAAAACTTATTCAAGGTCATGAGGGGAATTGAGACGGTCGTCTGGCCAGGCACAACATACTGACCAGGGTGTTACGTCAAGGTCAGGCACAACATACTGACCAGGATGTTACGTCAAGGTCAGGCACAACATACTGACCAGGATGTTGCATCAGGTTTAGCAACTATCTACTGACTAAGACCACTATCTCTCTTCCATGTAGCGTTCCTTGGATGTTTTCAAGGCAGTCTGACTGACAAGATGTGGATCGACGTGATCCTCATAGTCGCGCCATGCAGATAAAGTCAAGCATTGTACAACTGCCTGGAGGATCATCAGCACACTTAGGATGTGAGGAAAGCTACAACAACCCACCACTTATTGCCCCTTTCAGGGCGCACAAAAGAGTAAACATACTCACCGTGGTCATTAAACAACAATCCACGATCACGTGGCACATAATACTCATCGTTCATTGGACATTACAGCGGCAAAGAAAATAATAACTTCCTACTTCTAATGGCTCTATGAAACACATATATTCCACTTCACCCCTCGCCACATATCACTTATTGTCACTTTATTAGTGGAGCAATGAGGTCAACACATGAATGTGAACCCCTTGAAATGTGGTGAGAAATGGCTGCTATGGAAGCTTTCGAGAGGAGTAAAAGAAAAGACCTTCTTGTAGAAAAAAAGGGGGAAAAAGCAAAGAATAAAACAAAAGTCAGTCCTCCACCATGTCAGCACATTAAAGACAGATACCAACTCCCTCAGGTCAGGTCATCCCGTAACCAGTGAAGTCGTTGGGGCACACAAGAAGACATCCTCACAACCCCTCACCACACTTCTCTGTCAGCAGCCGCTGCCTGTGCCTCTTCTGGTCAGAGATTGGTTCATTTCCCCACCCCCCACTGCACCTTTCTGTGCAGAATCGCATTTGCAAGTCCAGATATCAACTCCCTGACCAAAAAAAACACATACATGTCTAAAAAATCTAGATGGGTCTACTTATGGGTCTGCTTTTAGAGTCACCTTTAAAGCAGGATATGGAGTCTACATCGAGTATCCAGACAGAACATCTGATGAGCTGTTTGATGCCTGTGGGAAGATATGTTTAAACTATGAGGCCGAAATAACAGCACTGAAGGTAGCTCTGTACCATTTGACGCCTTCCCATCAAAAGCCCAAAGCATAGTAATTATTGTAGACTCATTATCCACTCTTCAAGATCTGGAAGATGGTGGTCGTTGCAGGATCAATATGCTGAGCAGTGCATAAGCTGCAAGCAGTCAGTGAACCAGAGCTGCCAAGACCCTTCTGCACCTCCATGCGGTGTTCCTGGATGACAGACTGCAACAGACCAGAATGGCTAAGTAGGAGATATCAAAGAGGGAAGGGTAACCCAGTACTCAAAAATGTCTGCGGAGGTCGGATGTGTGAACCAAAAGGTGCAAATATCACAGTCGAGCTGTAAACTACAACACAACGCATTCTGTTCTCCAAACTACATCCTGCTGCTTGCAAAGCCCTTTTCAAGGCTTGGTAGCGGGAATTTGAGAACAAATAACGAAGAAGACTTACTGTTCATGATAGCCGATGATAAAGTATCCTACCTTAGGCTGAATAAAAAAAAGAGATTTGGGTTGGGGAGTAAGGATTGGCACAGGTCTCACCAAAAAAATGAGAAATGCCTATGCTGACGTACAGCCTCTGCCAATCAAGCCAACCGTACCTTCTCGAGTGGTCCACTAGCTGGGTCCGGTGCTCCCCGTTTAAACTAACACGGCAATGGCGAACAGCGAGTATCTGGCGCTGACAAAACGGACTCCCGATGCCTGAAGGGATAAAATAGCAGGCTATGGGTGGGGTAACCCAAACAGAAACCATCGGGGGAGTGTGACCCCTCCGTCAGGTGCGGCAGATGCTGGGCCCACCGGCGCGTGGACATGACCCAATCCCCACCAAGGTCACACCCAGGGAGCTACCCTGGTTAAAAGAAAAGCAACTGAAGCCCAGCAGACAGTGTTTGGATGATCCAGGACATGGATAGGAAGACTCCAAAACTTCCCCCACCGAAGACGGAACATGCCGGCCAGAATGGCGTGGGTACCCAGAAATGGAAAAGGACATGTACGCATATACGGTTAATGAGTATGCTCAGATATATCACAAGATATGGGGCTGCCTCCGTGGACTGCCACCAGGCGAAGGCAGCGCCCAATCCCAAGCCTCGAAGGGATCCACCCCAAGCTACTGATGACAGTTCTGCATATCGGTGTACCAGGATTAAGCAGAGTAAAGATACTGGACTTACACAACACTCTAAAGATTGCACAATGGAACGCAGAGAGGGTGATGGGGAAGAAGCTAGAACTGCACAATTTCCTGTATGGGCACAAGATAGATGTCATGTGCATACAGGAAACACATCTAAACGCAGACAGACGCTTTGGTATTAGGGGATATGAAACACACAGGTTGGACAGAGAGGGTCACAGTAGTAAAAAAATCCATAGCCGCCACAGAAACCATCAATGGGCCTGAACATCTGACAGTCAAAATACATGTCCTCCCAGAACCACTACAAATTATTACTGTCCCAATAGCAAAAACCTGGAACTAGATAGAATTCCACTAGCCGATAAAAATCATATAGTTCTCGGGGACTTCAACAGCCACTCTCCAAGTTGGGGCTACAACACCATGGATACAAGAGGAGAGGAGGTGGAGGATTGGATGGTAGAAAATCTTCTCATTCTAATAAACGAACCAGACAGAGCCAACCTTTTACTCAAGATGCTGGAGAGCACAGAGCACGCCTGACCTGGAGAACACAGAGCACGCCTGGCCTGGAGAACACAGAGCACGCCTGGCCTGGCAATGGCAACTGAGAACATCCAGAGGAGCACAAAAAGAGAGGTAATGAGGCAGCTTGGAGGTAGCGATCACAAACCAGTCATGATCACAATAGCAGATTTAGAACTACCTATAAACAGAAAGAAGACAGCCAGCTGGAATTATAAAAGAGCAGACTGGAACCTCTACAAGCACTTAACTGAAGACAAATTAAAAACACCCTTCACATCAATCAACGTAAGACGAAACGCTGCAACACTTACAAACATCATCACAGAGGCAGTGAAAAAATCAATACCACGAGGCAGAAGACAGAATTATAAACCTTTCTGGACCAGGGAGCTACAAGAACTGCATGACAGGGCTACCAAAGCAAGAACCACTATGGAGCAATATCCATCAGACTTTAACATCACAGAACACAACAAACAGCAAGCTATATACAAGAAGGAAAAACTCGCGTGTGTTAGAAAAGGTTGGAAGGACAAAACCACATCCCTCAATATGGAGAAAGACACCACAAAACTTTGGAGTCTGATGAGGAGCCTAAATGAGGAGAACACCATCAGCCATGCAAAAACGGTACTTCAAGAAAGTGGCGAGACATATACAGGAAAACAAGCAGCCAATCTCCTTGCCGCAGGTTTTGCAGAAGACACCAAAATAAACATGCCCAAGGTAAGAGTTAGAGAGGTGGAAATGAATTAAAAAAGAGAAGGAAAAGGAAAGAAAACAATGAGGATGAAATAAACAAGCTTTTCAGTATCCAAGAATTTGATAAAATATGGAAGAGCGGGTTAAAACTGAAACTACTGCAAATGGGTGTAACCAACAACATGTGCAAGTGGATCAGTGATTATCTAGATAACAGGACAGCAAGAGTGCAACTCCAAGGACACCTCAGCAAAAAGATGAAAATGGAACAAGGAGTTCCACAAGGTGGAATACTCTCACCCATGCTGTTCCTCATATATGTCAATGATATAATCACAGAAATTCCTAAAAGAGTACACAGTGCACTATATGCAGATGACCTGGCACTATGGACATCCGAAGAGTCTACACCTGTAGCTAGAAACCAAATGCAGGAGGCTCTAAATAAAATAGAGACATGGACAAAAAAAATGGCATATCACTATAAACGAATCCAAAACCACATACACCTTCTTCTCTCTATCTCCCAAGCTCCAAGAAGTAATCCTGAAATTAAATGGCCAGACTCTCCCCATTGACATAAGTCCAACTTATCTGGGAATAACAATGGACCCAAGGTTGACATGGAAAAACCAGATAAAAAAGCCACAAACAAAGCTAAGACCAGAATGGCGATAATGAGGAAGATATCAGGCTCAACATGGGGAGCGGACACTGGCACACTAAAGAAACTGTACACAGGTTATGTGAGACCAGTGCTAGAATACGGGATAGCAGCATGGTCCACAGCAACAAAGAATAACTTTCACAAAATTAATACAACCCAAAACCAAGGTATACGTATCATCACTGGAGCCATGAGAACAACACCAATAAATGCAATGGTGAACATCACACAAATTGAAAGTATGGAGACGCGCAGAGACCAAAAAACACTCCAGCAGGGGAAGAAGTTCAAACGAATGCCTGATCAGCCAATATATTACAGGATAAATCGCATGGGAAGAGGGAGATTAAAGAGAAACCACTTCATATCAAAAACAAAAGAACTTGCAAGAGCAGACCAAATCATAAACCAGGCAGTGGTTAGAGATCTCAAACAAACATCCCAAATCCCACCATGGAAAAAAGCCAAGTCCCCTGAGATGGTAGAAACCATAGAGGGAATAGGGAAAAAGGGAACTCAGACAGATTCAGAAAGGAAATTTATCACAGAAGAATATCTTAGGAGAGTATTACCCACCAGAAACATGGACACACTTATATACAGATGGCTCATCTAACAAAGCCACATCCAATGGAGGTGGAGGGGTCTATTACAGACTAAGGAATGGAGAAGAAAAAAAGTGAATTTTAACTTCGGGAACATATTCCAGTAATTTCCATGCAGAAGCAGAGGTACTGAAGGCCGCAGCTGAGCTTGTAATCCAAGATAAAGATATAAACCAAGAAAACATAGTATTCCTGACTGATGCCACATCAGTAATTACAGCGCTAAAACAACACAAAGATGAAGATCTTGAGCAATGTATGTTCTCCCTGACACAGCTCTCAGCAGAACACCCAAGGTTGGTCATACAGTGGATCCCATCCCACTGCAATATTGAAGACAATGAAGCTGCAGACAAACTAGCAAAGAGTGGAGGAGCATCCCCACAAACAGACCTGAGTAACACATATAATAAGGCCAAGCCCATAATTAAAGCCAACTTCAGGGTAAAATGGGCTGATCAACACCCCAACTTCCGAAAAGAAGACAGCTACTATAACTTAACTAGAAAAGAGCAAGTGATCATCTCCAGACTGAGAACTGGGCATAACAGACTCAAGAGTCATCTTTACAACAAAATGAGGATTGGGATAGATAACAGTTGCCCATGTGGGGAGCATATCATGACCGTGGAACACATCCTACAAAGCTGCATGCTCCCGCAGGAAAAGAGAGAACAATGCTGGCCTCGTGAGACAGATATGAGACAGAAGCTGTATGGAGATGAAACAGCCTTACAAACAACGGTGTCCTTTGTAAAAGAAACCGGAACCTTGATCTGAGGATGAATGAAGAAGAAGAAGTATCCAAGAATTGAATTGGGCAATATCTTCTTCTTCTTCTTCGTACGCAGTCAGACAGTAACCATTATTTTTTCTAAAAAAGCGGCGGTCATCCTGAGGCTGTCGACACTGCCATAGAGCTTGTCTTGCAGTTCCACTGGTGATGGCCACATCTGCTCTCTCTGATCCTCGTATGTCGGGCAGTTCTGCAGCAGATGTTCAGCGGTCATTTTACAGGTACCGCACGGGCATTCGTCGGTACCACCTATCTTCAATTTGTTGAATAGGTGGTACCTCAGTCTATTGTGGCCAGTGCGAAGTCTGAAGACAACGACCTGCTCTCTTCTGTTCAACTGGTAATAGGCATCGTTTTTGGTGTAACCAGTATGTTCGGTTTCCCAGTTGGTCATGTATCTGGCTTTGATAAGCCGTTTTGACTCTTTGTACGTCATACTAGTATCTGTTTGTGTTAGTCTTGCACCTTCTTTTGCCAGTCTGTCTGCCTCCTCGTTGCCTTGGATGTTACAGTGTGACGGGACCCACTGTACCACTACCCTTTTTGGTGCGGACTGCTGGCACAGTTTGCAGAGTGCTGCTCTTAAGTCATTAAGCTCAGTGTTTTTCTGGCTTTTTACCGCTATGACTACGGCGAGAGCATCTGTAAGCAAGACTATATGGCTTTCATTTTCTTTGTGTGTCACCATTTCTTCCACTGCCGCCCTCAGTGCCTCTGCCTCCGCTCTGAAATTGCTTGTGTACTTACCAGTAGCGAATGACAGTGTTATTTTTCTGCCATTTGGTAGGTTCAGGAATGCTCCTGCCCCTCCGTTCTGTGTAGTGTTTGTTACAGAACCGTCGGTGTATGCATGGGTCCAGTCCATGCTTGGGTAGTTTTTCTATATAAAGCTTAGGGTAGTATCTCTCCTTTCTTTTTCAGTCTGGCAGTTTTTGTTTGCAATACCTGGTATATTTTCTACCACCTCTGGAAATATATCCTGCCTCCAGGTAGGTTTTCGTACAGTAGTGATGGGTTTTGGTGTTGTTAGTGCGTTTATGGGATCTTCGTGCATCTTTGCTTTGGCTATTTCTGCAAAGTTTCTCCGCTTTAGTTTCCCATTTCCCAAATTGTTTAGTCTCTGGTGCATTGGATGGTCAGTCAGTCTTCGGAGTTTCTCTGACTGCAGCTGGGCTCTGCAGTCTCTTCTATCGGTCATGGATTGCAGTTTTGTAATCTTTTCAAGTTCTACAATTGGCGTTGACTTCATGCCTCCTGTTATAACTCTCATGGCTTGGTTTTGAAGTTTGCTAACTTTATCGAAGTTCGCCTTTGCTGCTGTTGTCCATGCCGCAATGCCATACTCGAGAACTGGTCTCACTCTTCCAGTGTACAGTTTCTTTAGTATGCTTTCGTCTGCTCCCCAGCTTGTGCCAGCAAGTTTCCTCATGATTGCCATTCTTTCTCTGGCTCTCATTCGGTTTCTTTCGATCTGACTTTTCCATGTCCTGTGCCGATCAAATGTGACTCCCAGATAGTTTGGGTTGTCGTTTGGCTGCAGGAATTTGCCATTTAAACTTAATTTGGTATTTTGGGGTTTGATTGAAAGCGAGAATATTGTGCATGTGGTTTTCTCCTCGTTTATTTTGACCAGCCATGAGTTCGCCCACTCTTCCAGCAATGTTAGGGCCTGCTGCATCCGATTTCTTGCTATGGTGATATTCTTTTCAGAGGTCCACATAGCCAGATCGTCTGCAAACATTGAGCTATGGACTCTTCTTGGTATATTCTCTGTTATGTCGTTTATATACACCAGGAAGAGTGTGGGTGACAGTACTCCCCCTTGGGGTACTCCCTGCTCAAGTGTCACCTTTTTGCTCATCTGCCCATGTACTTGGACTCTGGCCGTTCTGTTTTTGAGGTAGTGGTTGATCCACTTGTACATTTTCCCACAAACGTCACTTCTTCTTAGCTTGACTCTAAGTCCATCTTTCCAGACTTTGTCAAATGCCTTTTCCAGGTCCACCCACACCGCTACTGTGTGTTTCTGTGCCTGGTAGGCATCCTCTATTTCCTGGGCTATGAGAATTGGGCAATATGAAAAATTAAGATGAAAAAGGCACCTGGGCCCGACGCAATAACAAATGAAATGATGTCACACTTGGGACCAATAGGCAGACAGTGATTCCTGGACCTGATAAACCAATCGTGGACTCAAGGATTGTTCCTAAAAGAATGGAAGGAGGCAGAAATAATCCCAATCCTCAAGAAGGGAAAACCAAAAGAAAACAAAACAAGCTACCATCCAATCAGCCTCCTTGGCTGTCTGGGAATGACAATGGAAAGGCTAGTGAACAATGGGATGCTAACTTTCCTTGAGAAAAACAAAATCCTCGACGAGTGCCAGTCTGGCTATAGAAAATATAGGAGTACCGACGACCAGACCGCTTATCTGACCCAGGAAATCAAAGATGTCTTTCAGAGAAAATGCAAACTATTAGCCACCTTCTTTGACCTGACTAAAGCTTTTGACAAAGTCTGGAAGAAAGGACTAATGCAAAAATTAGCGGGCTGCTGAATAAGGGGGAAAATGCTTGACTGGATCAAAGACTACCTCCACTCACGATGTGCGAGAGTCACGCTGGAAGAATACAGGAGCAAAATGGTCAAACTGCATGAGGGGGTTCCCCAGGGAGGATCACTATCCCCTGCCTTGTTTATCCTCTTCATTAATGATCTGCCAAAGCAGTTCAGACCCCACATCCACAAAGGCACTCCATGCGGATGACCTGTCCATATGGACCCAGGCAGAAAACATTGGAACCGTAAAAGCAAGAATGCAGGAAGCAATTAATGCAGTAAAGAAACGGGCAGACTCATAGGGTGTCACAATAAACAAAAGCAAGACCCTTCAACACTCTTCTCGCTCTCTACAAAGCCAGAGCAGGTCAACCTATATTTAGAAAATAGCCTACTTCCTAGAGAAAACAATCCTACATACCTAGGAATGAGATATGACAAAAGATTAACATGAGGCCCACACACAGAGGATACTCAAAAGAAGGCCACACTCAGACTAAAGCTGATGAAAAAACTAGCAGGGACAAACTGGGGCGTAGATGCAAACACAGTCAGATAGGTCTACACTGGATACGCACGGCCAATACTGGAATATGGCATGGCTGCCTATGCAACAGCGGCAAAGACCAACCTACAGAAACTAGACAAGGCACAGAATACTGGACTCAGAATTATTACCGGAGGTTTGCGAAGCACCCCAATTAGAGAACTCGAAGCGGTAGCAGGCCTCCAGAGCCTAGGTGAGCGCAGAGAATGAAAAATACTAAACCTGACAGAAAAATACAAGCATATGAATAAACATCCAATGCAGGGAAAAGTCAATGAATTAACAAAAAACCGCATAAAAAGAACAAGCTTCAATTATCTATCAAAAGCCCTTACAGCCAGGAAGTGACATCATATCAAAATGTCCAACGACATGGGAAATGATTCAAGTACATGAAAATACAGACCAACAGCCCAACTTCACGGTGGAAGCGAATATACCAGGTATCGATAGAAAGGTGGAAGAATCAGATCATGCATTGAGAGAAAAAACCCTAAAGCATATTGGAGACACCATTCGTCAACCCATGTGGACGCACGTCTACACAGATGGATCATCAGAGGATGCATTGAGGAAAGGAGGGGCGGGACTCGTCATATTTCTACAGGATGGAACCGTTATAGAAAAAGCAAGTGCTGCCGGGGAGCCCTCGACAAATCTAAGAACAGAGCAACAGGCAATAATTGAAGCAGTTAAACTATTGGATGAAAAGGGGTTAAAGGATAACAAAACAGTGTTTTTGTGCAACTGCATGGAAATTTTGCAGGCCACACAAAGAGAACCATGAAATAGTATGGAAAGGGAACTGATATGCCAGCTAAACAAACTCTCAGACCACAATAAAATCACCCTCCAGTGGATTCCAGCTCACTGCGACATACCTGGGAATGAATAGCCAGGGAAGGAAGACAAAGAGAACAATTCACCCACCCAGTGTCTCTGCCAGAAGACAAGGCAAACATCCCAAAAAATATAAACAACAGTGGATAGAGAGAACAAACAGTAAATACCCACAGGACCTAATCAATAGACTGAATAGGAAACAGTATACCACAATTTTTCGCCTCAGAACAGGTCATTGCAGACTAAATGCACACATGCATAAAATGAAAGCAGCACAGACTGCACAATGTACATGTCAGAGAGGACCCCAGACTCCAGAACACATCCTGCAAACATGTCCACTGCACAAAGACTCCCGTGAGAAGACCTGACCAGAGGAGAGAAACATACAAGAACCATTGAGGACCTGCGACTGACGTGTCACTTCATGGAGGCAGCCCATCTAGTGGCATAAAACGAGCATACGAAACCGAACGCAAAGAAGAAGAAGAAGAAGATTTGGGTTGCTAACTGCTGCAGCTCATGCACTGCTCAGCATCTTTATCTCCATGCACAATAAGTAAAAATGTTTGCATTCTGGACTAGTCTCTGAGTGTCAAATTCTTATTAGTTGAAACAAAAACTAATTTTAATTCAGACACACACACACACAATTAATTTCTGAAACAAAAATAAATAATTTTTTTTTTTTATTTTAAAATACCAGCAAAGAATAAAACAAAATTTTTAAATCTCTACAAGGGACCACACGCACATCAACAGTTTCACTTGCCTTATCTGAAAATTGGCAGCTCCCTCCTCTAGCTATCAGTAGTATCCAGAGGTGCTTGTTTTCAGTAGACGGTGGTGACTTTATGGAACCACAAGCTTGAGGGTCAGGATCGGCATACAACAGACGGCCCTGAATAATTTGATATTAATATGTTAGCCTTTATTTTACTGTTTACTGTAGCAACCGTTTTATTTGGCCTCATTGCATTTGTATGCTCTTGCAGAGGTGTTTTCTATAGCAGTTAGTTTGTAATATGTGATGGGGTTGCCCAGTCTAAGCACAACTCTGCTCTCAATTCTTGCCTCAAATCTCTCGGAACTTGTGTGGATTTACTGTCCTGGCCATGATGAAGTTTGTGGGAATGAAAGAGATGACATTGTGGCCTCAGGGATGCCTGCAGTGGGGAAATTGGTAATGGATAAAGGTGACAATTTCATCAACGACTGTCTTTGGAATGAAGACACTGCATTGAATGAACCAGCAAGGATCTGGGGTTGGTCTCTCACCGCCGCGATTGACTATCATCCAATATTCGTACAGCAATCTCAGTCCCGCCAGACGGAGCGATAGCGCGGGCTTGCCGAAAACACTCGCCGCCTCTCCCCGGCCATGTAGTGGGACGAAATTTGTGGTGTCGTACCGCTGGCAACAGTGCGTTACTGTGGCGCGTATCGAGAAACTTTGACAGTCAGTGGTGATTTTTCGAAGGCTTATAGCAGACCTCGACAGTTCGTCTCGCTGGTGGTCAGACTCTCGCAAAGAGCTTGTGACCGGCAAATGGAAAGCAGGAATCATGCCTAAAGGCCCTGTCCTCGCCCGACCAACCCTCGGAAGAAGGGCAGACCGGCAGGCAAAAATCGTCTCCAGTCCCTGTGAAATTCATCGCCGGGGCACTTTCGTTGGGTCTAATAGTGAACGTGTGCTGGTATTAGACCCACAGAAGACAGGTCAGTTTTTTTTACCTCTTAATGAAAGAGCGTCTGCTACGGTAATCTTGTTTTAACCCTGCAGAAATCACAGGTTCCAGACACCTGGTCATTGACAAACTAAAAAGCCTTCTATTGATTCGTCCGGTCTAATAGTGAACGGGTGCTGGTATTAGACCCTCGGAAGACAGGTCAGTTTTTTTTACCTCTTAATGAAAGAGCGTCTGCTACGGTAATCTTGTTTTAACCCTGCAGAAATCACAGGTTCCAGACACCTGGTCATTGACAAACTAAAAAGCCCTCTATTGATTCGTCCGGTCTAATAGTGAACGGGTGCTGGTATTAGACCCTAGGAAGACAGGTCAGTTTTACCCTACTAATGACAGGGCGTTGCTACGGTAATCCTGCTCAATTCGAGAGGAGCCGCAGACATTTGGTTCACGTACTAGGCTGATAAGCCAATGGCGCGAGACTACCATGTGAGGGATTACGGTCGAACGCCTCTAAGCCGGAATCCCGCCCAAAATCTCAGCACCACTGCGATGGGAGGCTTCGATATGGTCTGGACCTGGGGCTCGCGCCTCATCCCCACCCGGTCGAGCCGCAGAAAGAGGTCTCTGACGTCCGCCGATCAAAGCGGGCGGGTAGCTGCTCGATATTCACCCCATATGGCGATAAGGTGCGAAACCACCAACAGAAGACTTAGTTCTTGGTCGGGGTGTCGTAAACAGTAGAGCAGCCACCTCACTGTGAACTGTCGAGACTCAGCCCCTGACCATGAGATACGTCCGCACACCAGGCGAACAACATCTCCGTGACATTACCACGCTTGTCCCCTGGTTAAATGCACTCCTGCCTCGATCTCTACCTCTGTATGCTATCAGCCATACCAATGGACGCAGAAGAGATGCAGGCTAGCGGACATTGCACATCTGCCCTATTGTGTAAACCTCCCGGGTGGCAGGGAATGCTAGGCGTACCATCACTGCAGAGAAGCCGAGAAAATAAAGGGAGCAAAGAGATACCCCACTCACATGCATATGCTACGTTTTTGGCAGGACGTGACGATCCTGGGATGGGATACAGACACACTGGACTGCCTCTCTTCCGGGATAGTTCAAACCAGTACATAGTCCATATCATATCTCATATATCATCACCGCACCCTATAGACACGAGTAGTGAAGACCGTTAGTCCTGTAAGACAACTTCCATAAGAGAGATAACTCTGATCACAAACAACTGCTGCCTTGCAGATAGGCTGGGGACAGCCAAAGGCTAAGGAGGGCATCAATACAGAAACGCCTGTTGAAATCGGATGCACTGGGCCACAGGCTTAACGAAACAGTGCAACGTATATCGCAGTATGATGACAGTACAACCTTACAGAAAAAAGTATGGCGCTCATCCTGTGGAGTCCCGCCAGGCAGCGAGAGTGCCGGGCCTCACGCCTCGAAGGGGCCCACCCTTGACTACTGGTGGTCACCCACCCATGTGTTGTGGAGTCGAGGTACATGGCTATGGGGCAAAACCTATTGACCAAAAACACAAGACCCTCAGAATACTACAGTGGAATGCGGAGGGTGTCATTAACAAAAAAGCTCCCCCTAACACATCACTTGCATGAAGGTAAGATTGACGTGGCATGTATCCAAGAAATGCACCTCAACAACAACCACAAATTCTCAATCAGAGGATACCAGGCCTTCCGTCTGGATAGAGAAGGTCACAAAGGAGGGATTCTGATACTAACCCGTAACTGCATACCGAGTAGCGCGGTATCTGTCAATCACACCGGACAAGCAGAAATTGTAGGAGTTGACATAATGGCTCAAGAGACGAAGATCCGCATCTTCAACCTGTACGGACAACCAAACAAAGACCTATCGCTCTCGAGTATGGAAGTCAAAGACTCCAACTGCATAGTAGTTGGAGACTTCAACAGCCACTCGGAGAGATGGGGATACTCGGACACAGACAGCAGAGGTGACAAAGTGGAAGATTGGGAGATAGACACAAATCTCTATCTAATCAATAGGCCGGAGGATAGCCCTAGCTTCTATTCTAGAACATGGCATACCACCTCTACTCCAGATTTGGCCTTTTCCACAGTGGACATTCACCATAAAATAGACCGCCAGGTGCTAAACCAATTTACAGGTAGCGACCACAGGCCAATTAGGCTAGAAGTTGATACGGAAGTAGGCCCACAGGAAACAAAACCGCTCCCACGTTGGAATTACAAACGAGCCAACTGGGACAGATTTGCAAGCCTGACAGATGGGCTGTGTGAAACCATCAACACACGGAATAACAAAATGAAGCCCATGGTAGAAAGCCTAAGCAAAGCAATAATGCAAGCTGCCACTGAAAACATCCCAAGAGGGGCAAGGAAAAATTATAAGCCCTATTGGAATGATGATTTGCAGAAAGCGGACGACGCAGTCACAAATGCTAGGAACATGGCAGAGCGAGAACAATCTATGGAGGCAAATATCGCCCTCAAAGCCACCACGATGAAATACAAATACACTCTAAACCAAACAGCAAGAGAAAGCTGGAAAAACAAAACAGAAAGCCTCAATCTAGACAAAGAAGGGAACAAACTATGGAAGCTAGTCAGAGCCATGAATGACGAAACTCCATCAAACAAACAAATTACAATTAAGCAGGGTGACAACATGCTCACTGGAAAAAAAGCAGCAAACGCCTTTGTTGAACATTATGCCAGAGCAAACCACATTGATGTCCCTGCAGATAGGCATACAGACATTAGTAAAGAGTAAAATGGGCACGACAACATCAATATGGCACCAGCAGAGCATATGATGGCAAAACTAACAATGAATGAAATGGAAGAGGCCATGAGAGCATTAAAGAAAAGGAAATCTCCCGGAAAAGACGAGATAACAAACGAAATGCTGATGGAGCTGGGCCAAACAGCAAAGAGGAAACTACTATCAGTCCTGAACCGAAGCCGGAAAAGGGTTATTGTACCCCAGGCATGGAAAGACGCAGTACTTGTACCAGTACCAAAGAAAGGAAAAGACAAAACAGATCCAAATGGATACAGGCCTATCAGCCTACTGAGCTGCGTAGGCAAACTGATGGAACATATGATAAACACCAGACTGATGTGGCATCTGGAAGAACAACACATCCTAATTCCACAGCAAGCAGGCTTTAGACAGCACAGATCCACTTAGGATCAGGTCATCCTCATAGCCCAGGAAATAGAAGATGCCTACCAGAAGCAAAAACACACAGTAGCGGTTTGGGTGGACCTAGAAAAGGCATTTGACAAAGTCTGGAAAGAGGGACTTAGAGTCAAGCTAAGAAGAAGTCAAGTTTATGGGAAAATGTACAAATGGATCAGTCACTACCTCAAAAACAGAACGGCCAGAGTTCAAGTACAAGGGCAGATGAGCAAAAAGGTGACACTTAAGCAGGGAGTACCCCAAGGGGGAGTACTGTCACCCACACTCTTTCTGGTGTATATAAATAACATAACAGAGAATATACCAAGAAGAGTCCATAGCTCAATGTTTGCAGACGATCTGGCTATGTGGACCACTGAAAAGAATATCACCATAGCAAGAAATCGGATGCAACAGGCCCTAACATCGTTGGAAGAGTGGGCGAACTCATGGCTGGTCAAAATAAACGAGGAAAAAACGACATGTACGATATTCTCGCTATCAAACAAACCCCAAAACACCAAATTAAGTCTTAACGGCAAATACCTGCAGCCAAACGACAACCCAAACTACCTGGGAGTCACATTTGATCGGCGCATGACATGGAAAAGTCAGATCGGGAGAAACCGAATGAGAGCCAGAGAAAGAATGGCAATCATGAGGAAACTTGCTGGCACAAGCTGGGGAGCAGACGAAAGTATACTAAAGAAACTGTACACTGGAAGAGTGAGACCAGTTCTCGAGTATGGCATTGCGGCATGGACAACAGCAGCGAAGGCGAACTTTGATAAAATTAGCAAACTCCAAAACCAAGCATGAGAGTTATAACAGGAGGCATGAAGTCAACGCCAATTGTAGAACTTGAAAAGATTACAAAACTGCAATCCATGACCGATAGAAGAGACTGCAGAGCCCAGCAGCAAGCAGAGAAACTCAGAAGACTGACAGACCATTAAATGCACCAGAGACTAAACAATTTCGGAAATGGGAAACTAAAGTGGAGAAACTTTGCAGAAATAGCCAAAGCAAAGATGAGCGAAGACCCTATGAACGCATTAACAACACCAAAGCCCATCCCTACTGTACGAAAACCTACCTGGAGGCAGCATATATTTCTAGAGGTGGTAGAAAACATACCGGGTATTGGTAACAAAAACAGGCAGACTGAAAAAGAAAGAAGAGATACAACCCTGAGTTACATAAGGAAAAACTACCCAAGCATAGACTGGACCCATGCATACACCGAACGGAGGGGCAGGGGTATTCCTGAGCGTACCAAATGGTAGAAAAGTAACACGGTCAGTGGCAACTGGAAAATACTCAAGCAATTTCAGAGCGGAAGCTGAGGCACTGAGGGCTGCAGTAGAAGAAATGGTGACAAACAAGAGTAATGAAAGCCATATAGTCCTGCTTACAGATGCCCTGGCCGTAGTCACAGAACTAAAAAGCCAGACAAATACTGAACTTAATGATTTAAGAGCAGTACTCTGGCAACTATGCCAGCAGACCGCACCAAAAAGAGTAGTGGTACAATGGGTTCCATCCCACTGTAACATCCAAGGCAACGAGGAGGCAGACAGACTGGCAAAAGAAGGTGCAAGACTACCACAACCAGATACTAGTGTGACATATGAAGAGTCAAAAAGGCTTATTAGAGCTAGATACATGACCAAATGGGAAACAGAACATACTGGCTACACAAAAAACGATGCCTATTACCAGTTGAACAGAAGAGAGCAGGTCGTGGTCTTCAGACTTCGCACTGGCCACAATAGACTGAGGTACCACCTATTCAATAAACTGAAGATAGGTGGCACTGACGAATGCACGTGCGGCACCGGGAAAATGACCGCTGAACATATGCTGCAGAACTGCCCGACATACGAGGACCAGAGAAAGCAGATGTGACCATCACCAGTGGCAACACTAGACAAGCTCTATGGCAGCGTCGACAGCCTCAGGATGACCGCTGCTTTTTTTCGAAAAAATAAAGGTTGATGTCTGACTGTGTACGATGAAGAAGAAGAACCAGCAAGGCACAGATTGCAGGATTTTGAAAATATATGTGGGCCCGGCAGAAGCGGGCGTCTGAAAGAACGGCATATGTATGTGTACAACCAGCAATCTACAGGAATCAGCAGTATCTATACCATTCGCACCTATGGGTCTGTCCAGAGTGCAATAACATTGATTCTTTACAGAAGCAGAACATTTATGTGCCCTTACAAAAGGGATTTCCGGTAAGATGGCGACCAAGCAACAGCTGCTCTCATGGTCTGCGATATTCGTGTGGTTTGTTCGTTCCACTTCATGTGTGGGGCGCGGTGTTGTGTGACGATCATTTTCTAGCACGTCCTACGCTATTCACAGGTAGCCTATGTTGTAAATTTCATCAGAATTCGGAGATACACGATCTGTTCTTCATGTGTAATAGAATGCACGTTGTTGGATAGGAGGTCACTATGGATTGCACACCGTCCTTGGTTGGTGTGCACGACCTGCTTGGAAATTGCGTGCCATGACCGGAAGGTGTAAGGTGTGCTCATGCTTGGCGCCGCATTCCAATGGCGCCGAGGTCGGCTAGCTCTTCCCTGGAAGAATGAAAAGTGAAATTAGTAGCCTGCCGATTAAAGTGAGCTCACAAGCCAACCTCACCTCCTCGGGGTACATACTGGGCAACTAGAACCGTGAGGCTCTAGGCTAACGAGGCAATGGCTTGCCTGGGGGGACAGGCTCCTTCAGGTTACTTGCAGATGTTGGCCCACTGCAGCTTGGAGAGGAGATGGGCGCCACCAGGTGATTTCAAGCCTAAGAATCACACATGAGGACAAAAACTAAATCTATTATCGTGGGATTTTCATGTCTTCATGTGTGCCCCAACGACCTAATGGGTTACGGGATGAACTGAACTGAACTGAACAAAAGGGATGCTTTGAACCGGGATTTTTACTATTTGGGTGGATACAAATATACGCATATCATGATTTGGCTGGATACAAATAGATTGCATTTCACTATTTGAAAGCCCTCCTGGCCGTAGTACAATGTGAGGCTCCTCGGTAAGTACACAACTATGGAGATTACACTGGCAATCCCCACCTTGCTGGCCAGACTGCTATGACTATGAAACAAGAATGTGAGATGGTAGTTTTGATCAGTAAGGCAAAAGAGAGGATGACTTAAAACAACACGGTCAAGAACTATAGAATCAATCAATGCTCATCGCTCCTTTTTGAGGCATAGGCCATTGACAACTCTCCTCCAGCAAATTCCATCTGGAGCTGCCCATTCTGCATATCCCCAGCTGAACCACAGAAACTGAAATGAAATTCATTGACCAGAACTGGTGCACCATATTAACCCTTTACACCCTAATGCACCTGAAACTAATAGCTAAAATGCCATTTCCTTTCTCACACAGCTTTGCAGATAGACCAAAAAGGGGTTAAAATAACTACATTGATGAAGAATATGAACTTGAACAATGCATTGACTTTGCCAATTCAAAGTTAGACCATAGATAGAGAAGAATGCTTGAAGGCCTAGGGTGTAATGGGTTAAGGATGAAGGTGAACTGAATAAAGTGAAGGGAGTTTGTTGTTGCCTTGAGAGACTCCTGCAGGCTTTGCCTATCAACTGACCAAGGATCTATAAGAGTTGTTCAAAAAGTATCTGACCTTACTTAAAAATAAAAACTAACTTACCTATTGAGTTCTTCTTCTTCTTCGTATGCTATCAGACGTCAACTTGAATTTTTTCGAAGAAAGCAGCTGTCATCCTGAGGCTATCGACACTGCCATAGAGCTTGTCTAGTGTTGGAACTGGTGATGGCCACATGTGCTTTTTCTGGTCCTCGTATGTCGGGCAGTTTTGCAGCAGATGTTCAGCGGTCATTTTCCCTATACCACAGGTGCATTCGTCAGTACCACCTATCTTCAGTTTATTGAATAGATGGTACCTCAGTCTGTTGTGGTCTGTTTGGAGTCTGAAGACCATGACCTGCTCTCTTCTGTTCAACTGGTAATAGGCATCATTTTTTGTGTAGCCAGTATGCTCTATTTCCCATTTGGCCATGTATCTGGCCCTAATAAACCTTTTGGACCCTTCGTAGGTCACACTAGAATCTGGTTGTGGTAGTCTTGCACCTTATTTTGCCAGTCTGTCTACCTCCTCGTTGCCTTGGATGTTACAGTGGGATGGAACCCACTGTACCACTACTCTTTTTGGTGCAGACTGCTGGCATAGTTGACAGAATAGTGCTCTTAAATCATTAAGTTCAGTATTTGTCTGGCTTTTTAGTGCTGTAACCACGGACAGGGCATCTGTAAACAAGACTATCTGGCTTTCATTGCTTTCGCCTGTCAGCATTGCTTTTACTGCAGCCTTCAGTGCCTCTGCCTCTGCTCTGAAATTGCTTGAGAATTTTCCAGTTGCCACTGACACAGTGTTATTTTTCTACCAAAAGTTAGACTCAGGAATTTCCCCCCCCCCACTCTGTGTTGTGTTTGTTACAGAACCGTCGGTGTATGCATGGGTCCAGTCTATGCTTGGGTAGTTTTTCGCTATGTACCTCAGGGTTATGTCTCTTCTTTCTTTTTCAGTCTGCCTGTTCTTGTTTCCAATACCTGGTATATTTTCTACCACCCTATTGAGTTCAAAACCTAATCCTCTTGGAAATAGCCCCTATATAGCCCATGTATAAAGCGAAATAGATACTTTTTGATCAGCTCTCATAAGAAGAAGAAATAACAGCTCAGAAACAGGTCAGTTGTAACTTAACTCATTATTGGTAATGATGACAGACACTTTTCCCCTTCTCGCCTCACTCATTTGACTCTGTCCAACAGTCAGACTCTTGCACAACTTTCATACGCGCAACATTTTGGTTGGGCTAGCTTCTGATGGCGCACAAACCTAGAATAGGTACATACAGACACACACATGCATCCAAGCACTGGTTTATGCGTCCTGATATCGCCCAATGGACTACGGTCTGGGGTGGAATGGGCGCGCCTCCGCCAGTAGAAACTAGTGAGGCAAACATCTAAGCAAACAAAAAAAACATTCTCCATACTTGGCCCCTGTGTAACATTGTACCTCTAATCCATTGCTGGGAAATTTTGGACCAAATTTAGCTTGCAGATCAGGATACTGTGCCGCCGTTTCATTGGAAAGCAAGTCTTTCTGCAAGGAAGGAAAAAATTGTACAGATGTGAGCAATGAAGCAATAAAATAAAATGGCATTGTTTATGGAGGACAGGGATGACCTATCCCAACCAGGCACACCCACAGGTGACAGATAGTTGAACAATCCTCCGATATAATGTGTCAGCTGTTTTGTTTTTGTTTTTTTTTGCGTTCGCCTTATTTATCTAATCCCCCAAGGCGGTGTGCGTTGCATTGTGGTTTTTATTTTGCGCCTGTTGGCCCAGTGCATCCGACTGTAACAATCTAACCTAACGGTGTGGCGACGTCCCTATCAGCTACAACCGGGAAGGAATGGAGCCGGGTCTTTAGCCTCGAAAGAGCTCCTTCAAGCAACTGGTGCCTCTGCCAACCAAAAGGCCAAGGAAGGCAGAGTAGTGCAACTGGTCAACATCCTACAGAATTGCCCAATACACAGAGACTTACGATGCCAAACCTGACCAGAGGGAGCCGAGGTGACACAGAAGCTGTGGGGCTGCCACCTGGATCTGGAGAGGACTTTGTCCTAGTGACGGGACTATGGATTTAGCATGACCAAAAAGCCTGAATGCAGAAAAAGCTGCATTGTTTAAAAAAATGCAGATGGGCGAGGATGTGGTGAGTATGCTTGACTACAAATGGTCAATGCCCTATAACTTTAAGCAGACATCCTCCAATGAGATAGAGAGATGGTCTGAGTGAAACCTTTTCTAACAAGGCAATCCATTGAGTTTAAACAATATTTGGCTAACTGGCATCCGGCACTCTTTTATATGACTGAATATCAGGATTGGGGGACCTAGTGGTCTTGAGGTAAGGTGTCACCTTGGGTGCTGGAGGTCAAGGGTTCAAATCACGGTGGAGACCGTGATTTTTTCACGTGGATCATCCAGTAAATATTTCCCCTGATCTCTGAGTAGTGAGATCGGACGCCCGTGTCAACTGGCGCGTACGTTAAAAATACTTTAGCAGTTGGAAATCTCAAAGAGTAGGTCTAACACCCGCTGCTCAGACAAAATTCAAGTTAAAAATGTACTAAAATTATTCTAAGGATATTTGCCCCACAGAGAATATGTTGCAAAGAGGGGACTGTGTGGCTATAACCAGGTCTTGGTTATGTGGTTAGTGGAACGGCTTAGATGACGCCTGACAGGCTGCGAGTCTACCTTGCTCTAATTTACGCTTCCACCTCCACTAGTCTCAAAAATAAGCGTTCGGATATTCCAGGGGCTAATAGATACTGGGATTGACCTGGCAAGTCACCAGTTGATTTTCACCTACCAAAAAATATGAAACAAAGGAGGTCACACCTCCCCCCGACATAAGTTGACTTAAGATATATAGATAGAATACCAGGATTACAGTTCGTGCAAAAAAAGTTGCTTGCCCCATCTGTCACCAGACAGTATGTAAGCTAGGTTTTTATTTCATCCCTGATAGATTAACAACTTAGGCATTACAAGGTTTCGAGCCCGTGTCCCAGACTAAGAGATAAGTATTCTAACTACCCATAAATGGATCCTCATGAATAAAAAAAATCAGTCCTATGATATGGATATGGCTCAGAAACAATACAAGTAAAAAGGTTATCATTCAACTATTCACTCCAATCTGAACATAGACCACCACTACAGCTGGCCCCTTTTAAAGTTTGCAATTATTCAACTATTCACTCCAATCTGAACATAGACCACCACTACAGCTGGCCCCTTTTCAAGTTTGCAATTATTCAACTATTCACTCCAATCTGAACATAGACCACCACTACAGCTGGCCCCTTTTCAAGTTTGCAATTATTCAACTATTCACTCCAATCTGAACATAGACCACCACTACAGCTGGCCCCTTTTAAAGTTTGCAATTATTCAACTATTCACTCCAATCTGAACATAGACCACCACTACAGCTGGCCCCTTTTCAAGTTTGCAATTATTCAACTACTTACTCCAATGTTCACCCAATGTTTTCATCCTGAAAACAAAGTTGTGTTGTAGATTTACAGTGTGACTGCGATATTTGTACCTGTCAGACTGACACATCCTATTTCATCTGACTTTTTTTGAGTACCGGGTTTGTATTCCTATTGCGATCCCTATCCCTTGGCCAGAATACACTAATGACTAAGACCATATTCTGCCTACATATGGTGGCCCTGGAAACTTCAAGTAGCAGGAAGTAGCCCAGAGAACGGAATGTTGCTAGTTTACAGCTTGACTGTGATATTTGCACCTTTTGGTCCGACACATCTGTTTTCGGCAGACAATGGCCATACAATTTATCCCTCAATTGAATTGTAGAAGGTCATGCTGTCATTCTGTTTCTCTCGTGAAGTACATATTAAAATGTTTATCCCCTACACAACGACCCATATGTGAATGACAGCTACTTTTTATGCCTACCATGTCCTGATATAATCAAATACTGTCTGGTTGAAAAGGAAAGTGTGTACCATCCCCAAAAGTAGCTTAAACCCTATAGAATACCCAACTGTCTGGTGGCCTGCTTTCTAATTTGAAAACAGATGACATCTCAGTCTGCCGTGATCTGCTTGCAAGCTGAATATTCCCCTATTTAAAACTCACCACAATAATTTCAGCATCCACTCTGGATATGCACAGCATAGCCAGGAGATTGACCACAGTAAATACATAGATGCCTGTAATATGCCGAGGGATGGGTGCTTCTATAACGAATCCCATGCTGTACAGCACCTAGGATGACCATGGGAAAAAACATTTTAAAATAGTATTCAACAGGGAATATGGTTACATGTGAGAGAGAACATTTTGTTTTATCTTTGTTCATAGCGGATGTTGATCATTTGCAATCTGATTTGCATACTAAACAATTACAGCTAATGCAGTTCTTCTTCTCCTTTTTGTGAGATCATTGTTCATTTAGACTGGAGGTTATCACAGGGGCAATGAAATCAATGCCTATAGTGGAGATGGAGAAACTAGGGAGGATGTAAGCACTAGGGCAATGTAGAGACACAAAGGTGCTAACACAAGAAGAAAAGTTCAACTGTATTCAGAGTTACCCAATGAAGGATATATTCCAGAACCTAGCAATGGAACGATTGAAAAGAAGTAGCTTTGTACACCAAGCCAAACGACTTCGTAGACACACCACAGAACTGCTTGTTGAAATTTATATTGCTTTAACAACCGTGCCAGAACAAACACCCTGGAGAGAGCATCATAGACTATCAGTATGAGTCCAAACAACCAAGGAATACAAGGCAGGGAGGACCAGAACAGTATGCAACATAAGACAATTGCTCTCAGTTTCTTGGATGAAGAATATCCACAGAATCTATTGGTCAGATTATAGACATATAGATCAGCACAGAATGCAGTAAAGAATGGAGGAGCAGGAGTGTATATAGAATACCCAAATAACATTATGGAAGCAGTTGCAGCACCAACAGGGAAATTCTGCCATAATTACGATGCAGCGAAAAAATTGCTGAACACCAACCGTGGCCCGTATCCTGTAGTATTTCTGACAGATCCAAAATCAGTACTCCAAGTGCTATCATCCAGGAAGCTGTCAGATCTTCAAGTTTTATTGTCAACATTAAGCAACCAGCGCAAAATCACGGTGCAGTGGATACCATCTCACTGCGGAATACCAGGAAATGAGAGAGCTGACACACTGGTGAGGGAAGGTGCTTCAGACGAGCAACCAGATGTACAAGTTACACACCATCAAAAGAAAAAGATGATTAAATCAATGATAGAGCTTCCAACACAAATACAAGATGACTATCACAATATAAGTAGGCAAGAGCAGATTGTCATTCTGCACCTCAGAACAGGACACAACCGACTCCGCAGCCACATGTATATACAATTTAGGATTGGCAGCTCAAGTATGTGTACATGTGGACAGGCACCCCAGACTGCGCAGCATATACTTCAGGATTGTCCAGAGTATGAGATACTGAGGCGGACATACTGGTCAAGAGAAATAACACTGGAAGGAAAACTATATGGACTTATGCGTGAGCTGCAGAAGACAGTGAGATTCATACAAGAGACAACTTTGCATATACTCCAAGCGAACGAAAGACGAAGAATAATTTAGACTGGGACTTCAAACTCTTCTTTTTGTACAATCATTGCTCATTTAGACTGGGACTTCAAACTCTTCTTTTTGTACAATCATTGCTCATTTAGACTGGGACTTCAAACTCTTCTTTTTGTACAATCATTGCTCATTTAGACTGGGACTTCAAACTCTTCTTTTTGTACAATCATTGCTCATTTAGACTGGGACTTCAAACTCTTCTTTTTGTACAATCATTGCTCATTTAGACTGGGACTTCAAACTTTTCTTTTTGTACAATCATTGCTCATTTAGACTGGGACTTCAAACTCTTCTTTTTGTACAATCATTGCTCATTTAGACTGGGACTTCAAACTCTTCTTTTTGTACAATCATTGCTCATTTAGACTGGGACTTCAAACTCTTCTTTTTGTACAATCATTGCTCATTTAGACTGGGACTTCAAACTCTTCTTTTTGTACAATCATTGCTCATTTAGACTGGGACTTCAAACTCTTCTTTTTGTACAATCATTGCTCATTTAGACTGGGACTTCAAACTCTTCTTTTTGTACAATCATTGCTCATTTAGACTGGGACTTCAAACTCTTCTTTTTGTACAATCATTGCTCATTTAGACTGGGACTTCAAACTCTTCTTTTTGTACAATCATTGCTCATTTAGACTGGGACTTCAAACTCTTCTTTTTGTACAATCATTGCTCATTTAGACTGGGACTTCAAACTCTTCTTTTTGTACAATCATTGCTCATTTAGACTGGGACTTTGAATTTTTCTTCGTCTTCAACACTCATCTTGAAAAGAATGGTCTAGCGTTGTCAGTTTACAACAAGGCTGTGATATATGCACCTTTCGGCCCGACACATCCGGTTTCAGCTGGTTTTTTTGGGTACCCAGTTTACCTTCAAACTGCGATCCATATTCTCTTAGTCAGACTACATGACTGCAGCTTGTTTCTAGATCAGCGGCTTGGAGGTAGAATATAAATTATATGCTGAGTGCTGTCAGCCAGCTCATTGATTTCCAGAGGGTATCTTTGTTGTGTCCAGACTCTGCATGTTCATGAATGATACTGACAGACCAATCCTCTGAGCGATGTCTGGGCTACTACATGCACCAGAAGTCTGCCTGATGACCAGGTAGAAGAAGTCCTTGGTGGGATTTCTTCTTCTTCCTCGTTCATCTTCAGATCTCAACTTCAATGACTGTAACGAAGGCAGCAATCGACTCAAGGCTCTGTACACTTCCGTACAGCTTCTCATGGAAGGACACTGGCTGTTGCCAAATGCTACTTCTTTTGTCGGTATACAGTGGAAAGGACTGCAAAATATGTTCTGCATTCATGGTGGCTGTGCAGCAAGCACAAAGGTCTGTAGTGCCAATCTTGAACTTGTAGTACAGATGACATCTAAGTCTGTTGTGACCTGTGCGTAGCCGGAGAATGATCACCTGGTCTCGTCTGGAGAGTTGATGGCAGTCATCGTTTTCTATGTGGCCAGGGTGGTCTTTTTTCCATTTTGCACTGTACGTTGCCCTGATGAATGCTTGTCTCATTGTATGTGATTTATGTATCACTCTACAACATTCCTCCCTCTCTGATGAGTCTGTCCACCTCCTCATTGCCTGGAATGTTGCAGTGGGCTAGTATCCACTGGACTATGTGTTTTTTTTTAAGCACCGGGACAAGCGTTCGAGGGAGTCTGCCAGAGCACCGAGTTCATTTTTGTGCTGGTTCTTGAACACCATTAACACTGCAAGGGCGTCTGAAAATGACCACTTGCTTTTCTGTCTGCTCCTTGTGGTCTATAAGGGTTTTAGCTGCTTGTCTCACGGCACTGGCGTCGGCACTGAAGTTACTGCAGCGTTTTCCAGTGGCAAATGCTGCTGAGTATACTTTGCTTTTTAGTTTTATAGTGATGCTTCCTCCTCCGTTTCCAATGGCGTCTTTGGCTGAGCCATCTGTATAGGCGTTTGTCAAGGGTGTTGGTGGAAATTTTTGGTTGATGTAATTTGTAACCATGTGTTTTTTCGGTTCCTCTGTTTGTGACTTTTTTGTCTTCAATGTTGGGGATATTGCATATCTTGGTTGGATTGATATGGTTAGCATTAACAGTGATTCCCACCTAACAGAATGTTTGAGGAACCAACAACAAAATTTGATAAGTGATACCTCGTGAGCCACCCTTGCAGTTAAGTATCACATTAATGTTTCATGTTTAAATCTCTATATTCAATATACCTAAATGTCAACAATATTGTGTGCCAAGAAGTACAAAAATTGACTTTCCTCCAATTGTACATGACAAGAAGAGCGTGGGAGCCGACATGACAGTAATTGCTAGCTACAGGCACAATTTGGCAGCATAATAAAAAAATTGTCAAGTGGATGACGAATTTTTAGATATATCATTTTGTGGCGACCAGTTTTTGTCATCACTAGACTGTCTTCTCTTCAATCAATTAAAACCTTTCAGCTGCCTGTCGAGTACAGGTCTTCAACAAATACATGCCTAGCGATCTTATCTTGGGGAGATCCATTCCAGTCATGTCAATGTCTTCCATGTTTTTTTCTTCTCGTTGGCTTTGTGTCCTTTATGTATGTCTCGAACTGTCTTCTCCATGTGTGTTTTAGTCTTCCTCTACTTCTCTTGGGGATTTTTCTTCTTCATTTCTTCTCAAACTCCCGCTACCAAGCCCGGAAAATGGCTTTCCAAGCAGCAGGATGTAATCTGGAGGACAAAATGCATTGTTTTGTAGTTTACAGCTTGACTGTGATATTTGCACATTTCAGTTTGATACATTCAACTCAGGCAATCCCTCTTTAGCCAATCTGCTCTGTGGCAGCCTGTTATCCAGGATCACTACACGGAGGTGTACAAGGGTTTTTGTTCGCTGGTCCTGACACTAGCAATCAACTTTGAGTCATTGACCACTGCAGCTCATGCCCTGCACAGCATCTTGATCCCTCTTGATGATCCCAGAATATAGACTGTCTTGTAATGCTATCAACTGGTTTCCTTAATGAATGTCCTATCCAATGTCAGTTCTTTTCACATCATGCCCCACTGATATTTTTCTTCATCCCCTTGAGATCACATCTTTTATGTTTTCATCGCCAGACAAGTCATGAAGTTCCTCTTCATCTACGTACAATTTTCAGTTTAGCGTTGAATCATTCGGCCAGTTTATCTACCTTAACTGGCAGTACAGTCATGTAATACATGATGCGTAATTTGTTCACATAATCACAGTAGTGAAGCAGACAGTTGAAGCTTGTACATGTGTTTCATCAGTCTGTCATGTCCTGTCCTGAGGCAAGGAATGATGATCTGTCCCTGCCCCTCAAAGGTGTGACAGTCGTCACTTGGTTGGATCTGCTTTCTTCTGACAGTCTGATTAGCGATCTTTTTCTAAAAATATGTTATTTTTATGTCTTCTTGTTCACAAACCCCTCCCCTTTTTGTAAATCTATCTGCCTTCTTATTCCTAGATACCGCAGTGGAAGTGAGGAACCCAGTGGTTTTGAGGTAAGGTGATTGCCTCGGGCGTTGGAGGTTGCGAGTTGAAATCACGGTGGAGACCGGGATCTTTTCACATGGATCATCCAGTAAAAATATCCCCTGAACTCTGGGTAGTGAGATCACAGACACCCGTGTGCAGTGGCGCGCACGTTAAAAATTCCTTGGCAGTTGGAAATCAAAAAGAGTAGGCTTAACGGCTGCTGCAAGGGAAAAATTTCAAGTTTCATCCGCCAGAGAACTTGTCGCAAAAAGGTGATTGTGAGACTTGGTTATGTGGCTAGAGGAGTGGTATAGATGGCGCCTGGCAGGCTGCTGGTCTACCTTACTCTAATTTATGCTTCCACCACCACCAGTTCCACAAAATAGGTGATAACAAATTTCAGGGGCTACCAACAAAATGGTTGGTAACAGATACTGGGATTTATCTGGCAAATTCCCATCAGATTTTCGCCTGCCAAAAAAGTATGAAACAAAGGAGGTCACACCTCTCCACGATGTCCAACAATATTAGTGGACTGAAGATAGATAAATAGACCCCACTGAAGTACGGTTTGCTTTCTGACAGCTACATTGCTTAATCCATTCCTCAGGTGCACGAGTTTGCCCCCTGAGAGTTTGTAGTACATATAATACATTTGTGAAAATGACTACCTGGTGGCAGTCAGGCGTTATAAATAATATTTGATTGCTTGAACCTCAGTTCTATTGATATCTGTCTAATTCTTTCCAACAGTTCAATTTCAATATCTCTATTATGCAGACATCCATTTATCTCCTTTTTTTTCTTCATTGTTCGTTCTCAAACTTAAACTTCCACTACCAAGCCCTGAAAGAGGAATTGCAGGTAGCAGGATGTAGTCCGGAGAACAGAATATTTTGTCGTAGTTTACAGCTTGACTGTGATATTTGCACCTTTCAGTCCGAAACATTCGACTTCAGGATGACACCCAATTATGAAAGTATGTACTTCTTTATTTGTTTTTTTGTTGTTTGCAAGCCATATACAAGAATGAAGTTTATTTGTATTTATGTACTTTATTTCTTTTGAGTTTTGTAAGTTCCTCAATGCAATGAAAGCTCCTTCTACCTTATTACTTGTTTTTAATATCGGCATCTCCTACTTTATGTGTATTTCTACCAAGATATATGAACAATTCTACATTTTGTAGGATGAGCAGAAATTAACAAAAAAAAGGTAAAGATAATCCCAAACTGGATAAAGCTGTAGGGGATGAATTTGTATTCCTTATTGTCTTGTCTTAATTTGCTCAAATCATAATAAACTGGACAACATAATGAGTGTGTCACAAGCAGTCTAATTGCTGCCAGAGACAGGAGCTGTTATCTCTCAGTCTACTTACAGTAGGACCTTACATGCTTACACACTGACTTACGAGGTCGAGTTATACTGGGACCTAACGGTGCAGTAAAGAATGATGACATTGTAAAATGTCAGGTATGTTGCATGAGAAATTTCAGAGTCATGCAGTTCATGCCTTTATGTCTGCACTTTCAGCAACAAATGGAACTGGGCCCAATTGCAGATGCCCAGGTGCGGTGAAGTCGTTTTTATGAAACATCTTCCATGTACATGCAAAAATATGAGAGATGTTTCTGAAGGAAATAAGGAGTACTTCAAGACAAAATCTTCTGATACTTTGAAATATATATTTGGGATCAAGATGATGAGCAGGGCATGAGCTGAAGTGGTCAGCGACCCAAAGCTGACTGCTAGTGTCAGAGACTAAGAACTGCCAATACCCTTCTACACCCCCATGTGTTGATCCTGGATAACAGGCTGCAACAGAGCAGACTGGCTAAGAAAAAGGGACCGAGGAGGGAAGGCTAACCCAGTACTCAAAAATGCCTGCTGAAGTCGGATGTGTTGGACCGAAATGTGCAAATATTGCAGACAAGCTATAAACTACTACACAACGCATTCCGATTCCGAACAACATCCTGCTACTTACAAAGCCCTTCTCATGGCTTGGTAGTGGGAGATTGAGAACGAACAATAAAGAACTATATATTTATCTCTATATGGTTAATTATGTTCATATGATATAATAGGTCTTTCATTTCTGCATATTTTGACATAAAACACTTTAGTTTATCTTTATAAATAAATATAGTCTACTATTCTAAAATCAGTAACAGCGCCCAAGTACTTTTTTTAAACTCATTAAAATGAGTGTGTAAAAACGTGGTTTTTGTTTGAGTGCGTGTACTAAGAGTTAGTTAAAGGTAAAGTAATAATGACCATTTTGGAGATATCAATGAATAGTCTTTAATTTAATAATTACGATATAAATTGTCTGTAAATTCAAATAATTGTTGTGCCCCATTTTGAAGATAAATACTAATACTAAATAAATAGTCAACAAAAAAACTTAATTAATTATTAAATATTTACTTTATTTTAATAGACTACTTCGGAATATAGATCCAACGAAACTGATACCTGATAAATCTGTGGTCCGATAACACTATTAATTATTATTTTAAGTTTGTAGTCTAATTTAAACTTATTAAGAAAATGGAGTCACTTTCAGTCTCTCAGTAGTCTCACTGAGTCACTCACTCACTGGGACACACTGACTACAAACTACATAAAATTGTAACCAAGAAGAAAAGGAAAACTTATGTCAGGTGCGATATGTGATTCATCTGGCCTAATTTGACAGCCACTACATATGTGACATAATATCCCACCGACTGTTACTCATCCATCGTATTCTTGTACTTACTATTAGTATTACTATTAGTATTAGTCTATTAATACTTAATACACATTACACTAAACTTCATTTATTTAAATATTCATATTGATGCGATCAAAATGTTTTCAACTTCGATAAAGATCATATACATATGGTGTTTTACCTGAATGCCGCTCCTAACCCCAAGAACGTTATCACCAGATATTTTCTACTACATATAACGCAATCAGCTACATGATGAATTCATTTGTTCATTCTGATTGAGCAGAACAGACAATAACAAATACAACAATCATGGCTGACCATGGGCCATGACCAAGTGATGGCTACATTATCTGGTCGTTGATTGGTTTTCAATTTACGTGTAATGGTGATTAAATAATCGGGATCTTAACTGAGGCCATGTATTTATATACACGTTTTACAGTTTTGAAAGTATATTTTAAATATTGATACATTCTATTAAATTATATATTAATTACATTAACAAATACAAATTGGCATTTTTTTTATATTGCAATGTGCTTTATTAAAATCTGGCACATGGATTGTAAAATCCGAAACTTGATATGCCAGGCTTGAAAATATTTTTTAGAATGGCATCATCATGTGTTTATCTCAAGGCGCATAGATGCATTCACTTATCATCCCACGCGGGGTCATCGAGGTGAATTTTGTCAGGAAGTGCAAAGCTTTCTCAGGCCCCTTTCCCTTATCTTTTCGTCATCTTGGTTTTTACTACTGTTTTATGGCTTGAGATGAAGCCTGTAAGACCCACAACGGGTTTGTAAGATTGGAGAAGGGGGAATGGAGGTGGGGTGGAATGGAGCGCTCTGTTGATTGTTCACATTTGATACTTAATGCTCCTATACTCTCTCCATCATAAATAGTTTTTTAATACAAGTTATCGGATAGAGGAAAGCACATATGATTTGAATATCTTTGGTTGTATCGTAATGATAAATAATTCACATTAAAGCTCCCTGTTATATTGCAATACAGATCAGATCACCAGAGGACAAAATTATTAGTAAATAAGAATACAAAAAAGATACATAAGCTTAGTACTTACAGCAAGATCTTTCCAGGCATAAGCATGTGTGTGTGTGCGTATGTATGTATGTGTGTATGTATGTGTGTGTGTGTGGGTGGGTGTGAAAAAATTAGAATCCGTCCAAGTTTTCTCAAGAAGAGTACAATGCTGATGTACCAGTTCACAGCTTCCAGGTGCAGTTTTGATTATCGCTTCTAACGTGGTGGCAACTCCAGTCCCAGAATCATTTCTAGTTTTTGTCAAGCTAAGTAACATTCTCTCTAGCTACATCCTTTTTTTTATATATTGGGATCCAGTATGACAGTTCTTAGAATCCAAATCTGCAGTAGATGCCAAGTGCAGATGTAGATACAAAAGTGCTAGTCTTTTAAACTATTGACTGTCTTGTGCCATAATAATCGACATAGAAAGCAATATAATGACTGTTGATTCCAAACAAGCAAGTCTCTTATATGTAGTTCTCCATCGGTGCTTTGAAATTTCAGTATATTCTATAGAAGAACTTATTCGCAAGTATCTTTTGGGAAGATTTTAAGCAGAGGGCTGTACACATTCGTAACATGTTTATTTTTTTTCATTTTGAGATGACAGCTCGCTTGTGATTTTTCTAATGTAAAATTCTACATTATGAATATAACCTCTTGTTTTCCAAATTCACTTTCGCATACGTCTTGTTTCCTTGCTGTTTTTTTTTCATTTTTTGACATCTGCCCTTTCATCAAAATCATATTCATTGTTACTCAAATCAACGGTACTTTGTTTGGGAATTTAGTTTCGAATAGCTTCTTCTTGCTTCAATTCTGCAGGTGAGATTAATGATAATTTTTTGTTTATGGGAAGAATGTTTTTTCTCCTATTTCTTCTTCATTCGTTCTCGAGAAGAAACTTCGAGGCAGCGAGTTGTAAACAAAGAATGTTTGTTTGTCACAATTATCATAAGACAAGTGTGTACCTGCTATCGAGTAGCATTTACAACGAACAACATCAAAGAAGGAGAAATAATGAGCGGCCCGGAATTAGAACATCGGACATCCAAATGACGGATGAGTCGTGTCCCAATGCATTCATGACAGCACTAGACTGACGAGAATCAAATTTGTGCCCCACTTACGACTATGGAATACAGTTCGAGACTGATCCAGACATATTTAAAGATTCAATAACTTCCTAATCTTCATATGATCAAACACATTTGTAGTGTGTCTCCCTGGTCTAGTGCTTCCATTTCTGTCTTATGGCACGGCCCATCCGTCATTGGAAGCCCGCGATCGAATTTCGAACTGTCCATTACTTCTTTATTTTCTGTTGTTCTACTTCTGTATGGTAATCATACTTTAAGTTGAGAATTTCAACGCATTGGATGTTGGTTGTTCTCAGTCCCAACTTGTCAATTAACGCCATATATTTGTAAAAACGAAATCAGAAAGAGAATAGGTATGGCCAAGACGGTATTCTTCTTCTTCTTCTGCGTTCGTTCTCAATCTCCCGCTACCAAACCCTGATAGGGCTTAAGTAGCAGAATGTAGTCCAGAGAACGGAATGCGTTGTGTCGTAGTTTACAGCTTGACTGCGATATTTGCACCTTTCAGTCGAACACATCCGACTTCAGCAAGCATTTTTTGGGGTACCGGGTTAGCATTCCCTCTTCAATCCCTTCTTCTTAGCCAGTCTGCCCTGCTGCAGCCTGTTATCCAGGATCACCGCGTGGAGGTGTAGAAGGGTCTTGGCAGCTCTGGTTCGCTGGCCCTGGCGCAAGCAGTCAGCTATGGGTCGATGACCACTGCAGCTCATGCAGACGGTATTCGACAACATGCGACACATACTGATATCCAAACAGATAAATAAGAATTTGAAAATGCGAATTCAGGTGTTATATATACTCGTCACTACTTGATAGGGTATGGCATAATGCGCTATGGGCAACCATGAGGATGTATAAAATCAACGGAAATATTATAAAGGTCCTTGAACACCTGTATGACAGGGCGTCCAGGGCAGTTCTTGTGAATGGAAGGCGAGTGGACTGGCTCAGCACATCAGTTGGTGTGAGACAGGTTTGTACACTGTCTCTGACTCTTTTCAATATATTCCTTGAGGGAATTTTGAGTAGGCACTTGGAGGTCACGTTGGTAATGTCAAGATAGGGGGCCGAACAATTACCAACCTTCGTTTTGCAGATGACGGGTTGGCGGGTTCAGAAGCAGAACTCCAGGAATGGGTCAGAATGCTCGATGAAACAGCTCTTGGATATGGTATGGAGATAAACGCTGGAAAGGCAAAATTAAGGACCAAAAAAACAACGCCGAAGGCTTCACAGCAGGATAAAAGCTAATGGTCAGGAACTCGAAGTGGTTGACCGTTTTAAATATCTAGGGTCAATTGTCAGTGATGAAGGATCAAAATGTGAGGTGTTGGTCAGAATGGCACAGACAATAGCGGCGCTTGCACTGCTTAACAAAATCTGGCAAGATAAACGGTTAGCAGTATGCACGAAAATCAGATTAATGCGTACACTGGTCTTGTCAATATTCCTTTATGCTTGCGAGACATGGACAGTTACAGCTGACCTTCAGCAAAGGATACAGGCCTTGGAGATGAGATGTGTCCGAAGACTTTTAAACGTCACGTACAAAGATCGAGTTACAAATGAGGAAATATGAGATAGAATTACAACTGCAGTCGGGCCTTTTGAAGACCTCTTGGCAACTGTCAAAAGAAGGAAACTCGCTTGGTACGGTCACATTTCGAGATCAAATGGTCTTGCAAATACGATCCTCCACAGAAAGGTGCAAAGCCGGACGACGAAGAGGCCGGCCCAAAAAGAGATGGGAGGACAACATAAAAGAATGGACCAATCTCCGACCAGAAGAGGCACAGGCAGCGGCCGCTGACAGACAAGGGTGCGTGGGATTGTGAGGATGTCTTCATGTATGCCGCAACGACCTCACCGGTTACGGGATGACCTGACCTGACTTTATGGCGTAGAAACATGGACAATGAATAACACGTTGGAAAAGAGTATTTAAGCATTCGAAATGTGGATTACTGGGTCGCATTTCTTGGAAAGAGCAGAAAACAAATTTTGAGGTATTGTAAAAGTTGGGGGTGAAAATATAATTAATGACCGAAATCAGGGTTAGACATTTACGTTATTTTGGTCATATAACAAGACATACCTCCTTGTTGAAGACCATACTGGAAGGTAGGGTAGAAGGCAGTTATTCAAGAGGCAGACAACGCTGATAACACCAGAAAAAGCCTCTCAGATTGCACAATTACGGCAAGAGATAGAGTACACTGGAGATCCATTGCAACCGACCTTCGATGCGGAGATGGCACCTGAACTGAATTTGTTCTTTTTTTCAACTTCAAATTAACATCGTTATACTTGTTTAGAAATCTGCAGCCCGTTTCTTATACTCATTGTATTGTCTTTCCAGTAACCTCAAGAGGTCGCAGAAGCATCACTCATCATGTCACTAATGTGCCGAGCATCTTGCTAGCCGGACAGGAGTCAATCTCTCACAGGCGATGTATTAGTCCATTATCGATCCCGTGTGCACATTTCCAAGCCACGCCAAAGCGGGCACTGTTAGCAAACAGGGCGAATGGTATCAATCTCGTAGAGCTCAGCGGTGTGCGTTGGACTGTGGAAATACAACGTAGGTTAACAAAAATACTATTTCAATTAGCAGAAGACCATGTCAGGATGTTGCTGTTTAATGCCCATAATGAGTAAGTTTGCTCTCTTCTGCGCCCTGAAAAGAGCGTTCGTTACGTGGCGGGTTATAGTAGCTTTCCTCACATCCCGAGCTGATGAAGGTGGAACGAGGTCTCCAGGTGGTTGTGCTATGCTTGGCTCTATCTGCGTGATACTCAATGCTACCGGCATCATGTCGATCCACATCTCGTCAGCCAGACTACCGCGAAAACAGCCTGTTTCCAGGTAACGCTACATGGAAGAGAGATAGTGGTCTTGTTCAATATATTGTGCCTGACCCTGACGCGACTGTCTGGTCAGTATGTTGTACCTGGCCAGACGAGCACCTCAGTTTGCCTACATGTCAGGTTAACCGGAAGAAAAACACCACCAAATGAACTAACTAGTCCAAATGGAAAACTATAACACGTTACCGTGGACACAAATGTAAGTCGCCAACTAGTGCGATTTCCAGTCAAATTCGAGTCCTGGCAACGTTCAAGATGGACTAAAGCATGAGAGCAAAATTAGACCCGTTGCCTTTTAAGCGCCATTTATTATGCTCTTTACCTAGGTTTTCCATATACTCACCAACTTGTTCAGGTTCTCCTGTCTGTGTCCAATGAATGTTATTTATTTTACAAAATTATAGTAAATATGTTATATTTTAATGCTGTTTTGTTTGCAGTATATCTTAATTGTAATACATCTCAGCTATGAGAATGGAAATTAATGGTTACATGTAATTGTAGCAGTTATCTGGAAGAACGTTAATCAGAATATGACGAAAACGTTACCGTTGGGGAACTTTGGTTCAAGTCACCATCAGATCATCCTTTCGGATCTTATAGCAAGGAAGGAAGTAAACATAAACACGCAAACATACAATTACTCTAATGCAGATGTTAAGAAAATTAAAGAGGCAGCGAGCTACATAATCTGGAAAGATATTGTCGAAGGAACAGATGTTGAACAAGAGTGGGGGATTTTCAGAACAGTTTTAGAAAAGTTAAAAGAGGAATATGTTCCATGTTGGGAGGTAAACACCTAGCATAAAAAGTGAATAACTAGATTTGTAGTTAAATGTAGAAGAGCTACAAATAAAGCATGGACAAAATATAGAGAATAAGGTAAATCAAAAGAAACATATTTAAATTATTTGAACATTCACAACATAGCTCAGATTGTGAATAAAGCAGCAAAAATAGATTTCGAAAAAAAACTTGATCAAGATAGAGTAAAGCTTCTTTTCTTATGTTATAAATAAACAAAGAATGAAAGATAAAGTAGGCCTTCTCATAGATAGCACAGGAAAATAATAAGTGAGAAGAGGGAGGCAGCTAATCTAATCAGTACTTTGACACAGTCTACACAAAAGAAGACTGCTCCAAGATACCAGAACCTATAAATATTTTCCAGAGACAAGGATACAGTGGGATTAAGATAAATCTGTATAAAAGAGGAATTGATTTTTTTTTTTAATGGAAGTGTTTGAAAGTGGATAAAAGTCCAGGTCAATGTGGTATTCATCCAAAACTACTGTTTTAAATTAGAGACCAGCTAGCAAAACTATTGACTATATATGTTCTCAATCACTTGCAAAAGGGAGTGTTCTAGCGTATTGGAAAGGTGCAGGAGTCATCCATTTATTCAAAAATGGTTTTAAAAAATTAGATCCAGCAAATTATTGACTGGTGAGTTTAAAAAGCAAAGTCTGTAAATTGTTAGAGTCAATAATCAAAGAAAACTTTGTTGTGCATTTAGACAAATTTAATTTAATCAGAAATAGTCAGCATGGATTTACTATAGGGAGATCGTACTGAACAAATCTATTAAATTCGTGGAGGAGGTTACTAAAATGATAGATGATAAAGGGGAGCCAGCGGACGTTATTTATCTAGATTTTGCAAAGGTCTTTGATAGAGTACCTCATCAAAGATTATTTACGAACTTAAAATCACATGGAATAGGTGGTGAAGTTGCTAAATGGACTGACAATTTGTTAATGGGAAGAAAGCAGAGAGTGGGCATAAATAAGGAGTACTCTGACTGGTGTGAAGTGAAAAGTGGAGTACCACAGGACTCGGTTTTGGGACCAATTTTGTTCTTGATATATATCAACGATTTGGACATTGATATTGGATCTAAGATCGCAAAATACGCGGATGACACAAAACTATGCAGTAGTGTTTCATCTAAAGCAGAAGTGGATATATTCAGGTCGGATTTAGATAAAATTTGAGAATGGTCTTGTGAGCTGACAAATGAAATTAAATGTAGATAAATGTACAGTCATCCACATGGGTAGATCCAATATGGAACATGATTACATAATGGGCTTGAACAATAGTAGAAAGATAAAAAAGGAAAGGGACCTAGCGGTTATAATAGATCATACAGGTAAAGTGAGTAAAAATCCAGGTAGCAATGAAAAAGACAAATGCAATGTTAGGTATAATAATAAGAAATATTAAACATAGGAGCAAGGAAGTGATTGTCAGAACTGTATAAAGCATTAGTTTGTAGTTTAGGCAGGGACAATTAATGCATTCAAGAATATATTGGATGGGAAGTTGTTTTTAGAGCAGAGAAATGTAAATGAAACTGGTTGTATACAGACTCTGCAGAGTCTTCTAAACCAGTATAAAGAAGTTAAGTTAAATTAGAACAATTATATTAAAACCTTCAGCTCATACCTCGGGCTACCCCCAAGAGATAACAATGCGCTAGTAGATGTGCATGAACAATTGATTGGAGATGAGAAATACTGCTTTTGAAATGTAGATATGTGGAAGAATATGGTCTCACTTCTGAAAAGAAAAGAAAACAAATAAGGAAGTTGTGGAGAAGTGAGTAGAAAGAAATTTTGTTGAACGAATTCAGTGTCAAACATTTAAGATATTTTGGTCACGTAAGTAAATATTGAAAAACCCACAAGCTTTTCATTATACTAACGCATGTTGTTGTTTTTTTTGGACTATTGAGATGTGATTTTTTAAAATCTTTTTAATTTTAGAGTTTCTTTGGTGAATCGGTGTATCAGTGTTTCTTTAAAATTCAAGGATCCGTCAAAATTTGATAGATTAACTATTATAGGCCGTGTACAAAATTTCAGCTCAATAAGTTATGAGGAAGTTGGTTAAAATAGGAGAAATAGAAGTCCAAGTAAAAGGACAACGGTCAAGTGAAGTTAAAAGATTGTAAAAAGCTGTAACACCTTGCCGAGAACAGAACTGGAAGGAAAAGTGCAAGGCCAACGTGCCGGAGGTAAACATCGATGTAAGTAGGAGGATAACAACAAAAGGTGGAAGAAAAGCCTAGCAATTAAAAATCTACGATATGGGGCATTGCACGTTGCACTGTGGTTTTTATTTTGCGCCTGCCGGCCCAGTGCATCCGACTTCAGCATGCATTTTATGTAAGGGTTTGCTTCCTCCTGTATTTACTAAGGGTTTGCTTCCCCGGGGTAACGGCCAGTACTGTGATGGGGATCGAACCCAGCACCTTCTGGTTGTGAGCCGTGCCACTTAACCACGCCATCCCCCTATATGGGGCATTTCAATCTCTACCTATTCCATGGTTGTTTTTGTTGTATTTCATATTTCAGAGTCCAACAATAGAAGAGTGCCAGATGGGTCTACGCTACAGTGACATCCAGGCATATCACACATCAAGGATTCCTACAGCATGCTAAAAAACTCCAAGCACTGTTGGGCTGACCATGTAGTTAGAAGGGAAGATGAAAGGGAAGAGCACATGAACTATTCTGTGGTTCCCACATGATATAAAAAGACCCCATGGAAGCGACCAGGTGATTTCATGATTTGTGACAAGTGGAAGGTAGATTTAAAGTGAGTGGAAACACTTCAGCTCACTCAACAAAATCAACACGAAGTTGTAAATGTAACGAACCAAATCATATGAATCCTGGAGGTTGGGTGGCAAGACAAGATCACCAACGAGGAGGTGTTAGAAGGAGAACATGCACTGTCACAGCCTTTTCCATGCTTAGTCTTCGAAGGCTTCGATGGCTGGGACACACTCGGAAGATGGATGATGGCAGAATACCAAAAGATATTCACTGTAGGGAAGTACGGTTGGGGAAAAGGTCTTGGGCCCCGCCACTACTTTGGTACAAGGATGTATGCAAGCGGGATATGAATGATGCGGGCATCAATTTGGAATCATGGGAACAGACGCCATGGATCGTGTGACACGGAGAGGCAGAATTAAGCATGGAATACAAACAAAGTAGATCACGATTGCGGATAGGCTAAGGATTCAGTGTTTGAGAAGATACGTTACACCATCCAATGCTGCAAACAGTCCTGACTTTCCTTGCACACACTGTGGAAGATGCATCTCTGCTTGGATTAATCTTACGAGTCACATTGGTTATGATCATGGATTGTAGTTATGTCAGTTTCTTTTCAAAGCACAATTACTTTCCTCTGACAAGACGGAAAGAGCCAATGAATGATTGCGGTTAAGGGACAGAATACTCAAATCATTGGCTAAGTCCAGAAAGACAAATGACTATAAGAGACATCCCCGTCGACACGCCAGTTCTTATCTAAAATGACTCAAAAAGCCGCACTTTGTGTTATTGTGCCAGTGAGCTTCATGGCTGCTCTTTAGTACCTGAGCAACTTCAGGAGCAATTCTTAGTCTCATCTAAGCTGTAAAATGCATTTTCTTCCCTCTAGCAAAATACGGCGGTAAAAAGGCACAATGTAATCATCGTTCCATGCAGCGATATCAAGACCATCATCAGAAATCAGTATATACACCATCAGACCAGACCCATTCACCAACTCAAAAGAAACCAACAAACTACCCTATTTCGCGGGGAGGAAGACTAACTATACTGATCAGACATCTTAGTCAGGGTCAGGCAAAATGTACTGGCCAAGACTCTCATCTCGACTTCCTAGTAGCCCTCCCTGGAAACGGGCTGTTTTCATGGCGGCCTGGCTAACAAGGCGAGGGATGGACGTGATCCCCGTAGTAGTGAGTGACACGCAGATGGTGCTAAGCATAGCATAACCGCTTTGATGGCCCCGACCCACCTTCATCAGCAGACTTGGGATGTGAGGAAAGCTACTGCAACCCGTCACTTAAAATTCCTTTTTCAGGGCACACATAAAAGTAAAACAACTCTGTGGGCATTCGCAAGCAGCAGCAGCAGCAGCAGCAGCAGCAGCAGCAGCAGCAGCAGCAGCAGCAGCAGCAGCAGCAGCAACAACAACAACAACAACAACAACAACAACAACAACAACAACAACAACAACAACAACAACAACAACAACAACAACAACAACCTTATTTTGCCTGAGAAGTGTTCACCGCAGATCTATATAGACTAAAAATCTCACACACAGAATGCCCATGTGGAACAGAGGCCCAGAATACAGAACACATTCTACAGGAATGCCCACTTTATAGTGAAATGAGATGCCAGACCTGATACAGAGGGTGCGGAGCTGAGAAAAAAGCTGTGGGGCAATCGTTCCAACCTGGTAACGACTACAAACATCATCATGGTGACGGGCCTGCAGATATAGCATGACCAAATATCCTGAACGCAAAGAAGAATAAGAAATAGAAAAGTAAATTCCAATTTAAAAACAAATTTCAGTCACATAACCAGACATACATAACAATCAAACAACGTATTACTCGAAATTCGGGTACAGGCAGGTTATGCCTAGTGTCAGGTAACCGAAGGCTACCAGTATATTCTTTATTTTGCTATGTTTACTTTATGCCAGTGTTCCACCAGGTATTTGTGTCTGACAACGACAAGAATAGCACCACTGCTCCACAGAGAGCATGTTGTAAGGGCGACTGTATGACATGGCATAACACCGGCCGTGGTTAGGTGGTTTGTTAAGAACAGCATAGATGGCACCTAACAAGCTGCAGGTCTACTTAGCTCTAGTGTTTGAGTCTATTAAAATGGACTCGCACATCGGTTAACCATCCTTAGCACTTGTCCCAACATAGCAGTCATAAGAGTAATAAGTTGCTTGAGCTTAGCCAGCCAAGCAGAAAATCTCCCTCCCGGCTACATCCAACCCACATCAGAGGTGGGACCTGCACAGGGGTATCTGCCCAAGTGGATGTACAGGTCGACTAAGACTAAGACATTATGCGGCTTACTTGGCCTGAGAGAAGGTAGATTGCATATTGGGTAGGAATTTCATTACTACAACAAAATATTACACATACACACACCTTCATCAGTACGCTTGGGGTGTGAGGAAAGCTACTACAACCACCACTTAATGCCTTTTTCAGAGTAAACTTACTCATTGTGGGCATTAGACAACAACTGCTCTTATACAAAGATGACCAGGAGACACATACAAAGAAACAACAATTGTCTGTTGTCATTCAGACTGCTTTATTAAATAGAAGACAATGCTTCCTGATCATTAACTTTTTTCAAATCAAAGTTCAATATCAATGTAACAAAAGCAACAATTCAAAAACATTCCCAACTTTGTTTTGGAACTGAATGCTTTGGTGAAATGTACTGAAATTTGCCAGGCTACTTATTGGTAAAATAAAAACACAAGGCATGCTTGCGTCCAAATAACGCCGTTGACGCGAATAATCCCTCTAGAAAGTTTATCTGAAACATGCCCAACAGTCTTGGCTCCAGTATCAGGATGAATTAGTGCTTTAAATAATCAAAAAATGTTTAGGTAACATATTCCATATATTAATAGTTTACAACAAACACTGTTTATGATCTCAAATGACAATATTATGCTGTGCCAGAATTTGTTTTTGTCATTAAACTTTCATTTCTCAATTAACAGAATTTAATTATATAAGCGTCTTCATCTACCATGCCAGAATTTGCTTTTGTCATTAAACTTTAAAATATTAATTAACAGAATTTAATTATGTAAGCATCTTTATCTACTATGCCAGAATTTGCTTTTGTCATTTCATTTTCATATCTTAGCAACAGAATTTAATTTTGCAAGGTCTTGTTATACACCATCCCAGAATTTGCTTTTGATATTTACTCTTTTACAGTCTGAATTTGCTTTTGCTATTAACGCTCTACAGTCCGACCTGATGAGATCTGTATGTCTGTTTGCAACCCAGCTAAATTGATTAGATTAGTGCCTTTAGACACAACTTGTAATTTCTCAATGACATAACTTAATTCTACAAGCGTATTGTCATATGACATGCCAGAATTTGTTTTTGACTATAAATTTTAGCTTCTCAATAACATAATTTAATTCTGTCAGCGTCTTGTCATATGACATGCCAGAATTTAAATATCGTATCCAAGTTCCATTTTCTAATGTGAGAATCTAGTTCTCAAATATAAATCTCTTACACCAGGCCAAAATTAATTCTGGCCTGTCAGTGTCTTAATAATGTCACAATTTAGTTTTGACATTCGAGTTCCATATGGTGTGTCAGAAATTAATTGTGTGAGTTCCTCATGGTGTGTAAGAAACTTATTTTGGTATTTGAGTTTCCCATGGTGTGCCAGAAACTTATTTGGTATTTGAGTTTCCCATGGTGTGCCAGAAACTTATTTGGTATTTGAGTTTCCCATGGTGTGCCAGAAACTTATTTGGTATTTGAGTTCCTCATGGTATGCCAGAATATAATCATGAACATTCATACACTAAGTCATGCCTCATTTGAATCATAGTCTACGAGTTTCTTGAGCCATGATACAATTTAATTCTGGCATTTGTGTTTAAGCGATCATACAATTTGATTCTGGCACTTGTGTTTTGCAAGCCACGACAATATAATTCTAGCCTTTTAGTTTCTTAAGCAATTCCAAAATGTAATTGTTTTCAAACTTTTTTCATGTTTCCACAATTTTATCATGGATTTCAATCTGCTCGTATCATGATAATCACCTGTGTTCAAGATGTAATGCAAAATATAACCCTACATTCAAAATTCACAAATTTGGTCATTAAAAAAAAAAATTTTGTTTATCAACTTCAAATGTATTTATTGAATTAAAATTGCTTACTTAGCCAATTTCAATTGTGTTCATTGATTTCATATTGCAAGCTTACACAAGGCATAGCTATTGTAGTGGAGGCAGGGACAGTTAATGCATTTAAGAATAAACTGGATGCGCATAGCTTTTAGAGCAAGGTGATGTAAATGTAACTGGTTGTATACAGACTCTGCAGGGTCTTCTAAACCAGTATAAAAACGTTAAGTTAAACTAACTGAAAAAGACCTGGTTGTTACATCAACTACCTACGTTTTTACTCTAGAATTCAAGATGTAGCACCATTAAAAATCTGGACTTTCTATACTTGTTATAATGTAACCAGGATCAAGATGCTGAGCAGCGCATGAGCTGCAGCAGTCAGCACCCCCATAGCTGACTGTTGTCAGGGCTAGCAAACCAGAGCTGCCAAGACCCTTTACACCTCCACGCGGTGACCTTGAATAACAGGCTGCAACATAGCAGACTGGCTAAGGAGAAGGGATCGAAGAGGGAATGCTAACCCAGTACTAAAAAAATGCTTGCTGACATCAGATGTGTTGGATTGAAAGGTGTAAATATTGCAGTCAGCTATAAACTACGACACACAATACATTCCATTCTCTAGACTACATTCTGCTACTTAAGTCCTTTTCAGGGTTTGGTTACAGGAGACTGAGAACAAGCGAAGCCAAAATGTAACCATAATTTTATGCTGGAATACAAGCCTCCAACCCAGTATCTAAACCTTATGGCCTTCAATTTGCTGAACCCATGACATTCAGTATGTTTTGTCTGGAAGCATTAACTATCACTATATTCAATGTAATCTTCCATGGTTATTGTATTACTACAATAACATTAGTGGAGCATGTAGCCTAGTGGACAGTGAGCTGGCTTGCTAAGACTGAGATTACACCGTATGTGACGACACGACGGACAGAAAACAAAATCAGGGCGTGGTTCGTTTATGGTATGACCAGCTGTAAATGGGTACCTGACGTATATGCTGAGGAAGGTTATTTTTTTGTTCTGCGCGTTCACCTTATTTCTCTATTCCCCAAGACAGTGTGACTTGCTCTGTGGTTTTTATTTTGTGCCTGTCGGCATGCATTTTATGTAAGGGTCTGCTTCCTCCTGCATTTTATAAGCATGTTTCCCCGGGGTAACGGCCGGTGCTGTGATGGGGATCAAACCAAGCACCTCCAGGTCGTGAGCCGTGTCCCTTAACCATTAGCCCACGCCGTTTCCAGGGAAGGTATAAACAGCAAGAAAGAGAACTGGCCACCCCCACCTCTCATAGGCTGCGGCTTAGTCCCTGATGGCAACTGTTGCCTTACCTTACAACATTAAAATCTCATTAGTAAACAAATAGTATATAGGTGAGTACTAGAAATATCTATACTCTTATGATTATGTATTTTCTGTTTCAAGGGCTAAGGTGTAAAGGGTTACATAAAAAAAAATGTTGACCTGGGGACCAATAGTGATCGAAGCACACAAAAGTTTCAGTTGCAAATTTATAGAAGGATACAGATAGACAAAGATTGACATCTTGACCGACATAAACTGTTACGAGGGATTGGATAAAACAAAGTCACTACAAATCAAAACCTTTGAGGCAGGGACGGCGTGGCCTAGTGGTCAAGTAGCACGGCTCACAACCAGAAGATGCTGGGTTTGATCCCCATCACAGCACCGGCCGTTACCCCGGAGAAGCAAACCCTTAGAAAATGCAGGAGGAAGCAGACCCTTACATAAAAATGCATGCTGAAGTCGGATGCACTGGGCCGACAGGCGCAAAATAAAAACCACAGTGTAACGCACACACGCCTTGGGGAATAGATAAATAAGGCGAACACAAAAAAAACACCTTTGAGGTCCCTGTGGAGCAAATGTTTTCACTAAGTACACACTATGTCCTTCAGTCTTGAACTATTATCTCCAGTCCTCCTTACCTGTCTCAGGCTCTATTCTCCACGTGTTTAGGTCTTCAATTTATTAAACCCCGAGAATTTCGGAACAAAGATTGTCTTGTAATGCTATCAGCTAAGAAACCAGTTAATTAAGCTAAATGAATTGCAGATATTACAATGACCACAGCATTGTCCCATTGCAGGACAAAAGTGAAAAGAAGAAGAATTATTGCAGATGTAGTTGGAGAAGCAAGAGAACACCAATGAAGGTCAGAGGATTAGATAACATGAAAACAGCACAGACGAATATAGTTAAATCTAAACTATATATTGGTTAAAATCAAGATTTGATAGTAATCAGGAAAGAATACTGAACAGAATTCAACCACAATACACTCCCGAGTGTCAGCTATACACATCTATACAAAACTGTTGATCTTCATCTCTTTGAGTGCTCAGTCCAATAATGTTAAGAAAATGCTTCTTCCTCAGACGCCAGAAAAAATGTAACACTTTGTATGACAACAACACATGCAGATATCTTTACATGGCATTGGGCAGAAGGCCAAGAGCAGAATGATGTTGCATCCGTAACAACATAACAGCAACATCAGTAGACTAAATCAAATAAAAACAATGGGTCAAATACGCAGCAGTGAAGGAGCTGACAGCAGCCAGCGACTCATAGCTGGCTAATTGCATCATGCATCAGGGTCAGCGAATGACAGCTGACCAAGACTTTATTCAACCTCCAGATGGCGACCCTAGAAACACACTGCACTAGTGTAGTCTGGTGAAAATAATATGATTGCAGAAGGAAGTGCTGAAACTAAATGCGTCAGGCTGAAAGGCATAGATATCGCAGTGCGCTGCTAACTACGACAGGTCACAATGTCCTCTTTACGACCAATGCTAGAAAGAAACACAGCCAAGAAGAAACTAGCAAATTTAGCTAAATGAATAGAAAGACAGGGCCAAAGATGAGAGAAAATTGATGCACCCAAAACAATAACTATTGTGATATAGTTGATGAAACAACAATTTCAATAAAATGAGCATTAATAACAATATGGGTGGGGAGGAAGACTAACGTCTGGTCAGGCCCAACATACTGACCAGACATTTTAGTCAGGGTCAGGCAAAACATACCGATCAAGACCCTCACCTCAGCTTCCTAGTAGCCCTCCCTGGAAATGGGCTGTTCATGGCTGCCTGGCTAATGGGAGTGAGGGATCAATGTGATCCCCGTAGTAGTGAGCACCACGCAGATGAAGCCAAGCATACCACAACCGCTTGGAGGACCCCGGTCCCCCTTCATCAGCCTACTTGGGATGTGAGGAAAGCTACTGCAACGCCCTTTTCAAGGTGCACAAAAGAGTAATCTACTCATTGTGGGCATTCGCAAATAACAACAATATGGGTTGGTTCCACTATAAAAGATATTTGCTTTTTGGTGTGCTATACATTTTACTCTCCACTACCAGTGTCAGACATGGACCCTCACCAAGGCACACGAAAGCAGAATCATGGTATGCAAAATAAGGTGTTTGAGACATGCTGTTGGGGCCACAAGGACGGACAGAGTATGAAATGAAGTAATCAGTGTTTGAGACAGGCTGTTGGGGCCACAAGGACGGACAGAGTATGAAATGAAGTAATCAGTGTTTGAGACAGGCTGTTGGGGCCACAAGGACGGACAGAGTATGAAATGAAGTAATCAGACAGACTGTGGGTGCAACATAGTGCATGGAATATATAGAAAGGCAGAGAATAAAATGGTTTGCGCTGAACATCTGCTGCAGAACTGCCCGACATACGAGGATCAGAGAGAGCAGATGTGGCCATTACCAGTGGAGCTGCAAGACAAGCTCTATGGCAGTGGCGAGAGCCTCAGGATGACCGCCGCTTTTTTCGAAAAAATAATGGTCACTGTCTGACTGCGTACGCAGAAGAAGAAGAAGAATAAAATGGTTTGGACACCTGACAAGAATGCAACCAAAGTTACCAGTTGCTTGTATATACAATACCAGACAACATGGTTGCACAGCAAGAGGCAGACCACAAAAAAGATGGATAGATGTCAGTGAGACACTGATGAAACATGGAAGACAATAACATTGGCGACAAAGGTGGCACATGACAGAAAACTATACCTCTGCACAACGTCTAACGACACAAGTGGATAGAAAATGATTCATTTTGCTTAATAAACTAGTTTGTTCTATCATTATCTTCTAATACAAAAGTACACTTCATAACTTTCTGCGTTATCCAGTTACATAAATGTTATAATTTAATCTCAGTTTCGGGGAGGAATACTAACGCCTGGTCAGGCACAACATACTAATCAGACATGTTAGTCAGGGCCATGCAAAATATATGGCCAAGACCCTCACCTCAGCTTCCTAGTAGCCCTACCTGGAAACAGGCTGTTTTCATGGCCCTCTGGCCTGTAATAGTGAGCGGCACGGACATGAGGCCAAGTATAGGAACAACCACCTGGAGGACACCAGTCCACCTTCATCAGCATGCTCAGGATGTGAGGAAAGATACTGCAACCCGCCACTTAATGTCCTTTTCAGGGGGCAAAAAAAAATTAACCTACTATTGTGGGGATTGGAAACAAGAACAACAATCTCAGTTTCTGCTCGCAGAAGTACTAACAAACATAACATAAAGAAGAAACACAGCTTACATATTCTTTATTCTGTGACAGTGTTTCTCAAACAAAGTATTTTACTATATGAATTTGGTTATCTTTATCAAGAAAAATCAAATTGGTCATTCAGCTGTGAGCAGTTTTTCTTTATTCTAAAAGTAGGCCCTAACTAGTTTGAACAATTTGTTTTATTTGAGAAGCTACATATTAAAGTGTACTTTCTGTTAAGCATAGAGCGAGATAAACATGCCCTAACCATCCCATCACGTCATGCGGCGTATCGGAAATATGGTGTTGGGCCCATATTCTTTGGCGAGCCACAGCACACAGTAGATGATGTGGTCAGCATCACACCTTCTGGGACCAAATTTCTGTGTCTGGGTTGACCACAGGAGCTGGTTTGGGATCGGAAAAATATCCTGCACTAACTGGGGATTGAATCCTAATCGCTTGACTGGGAAGGCAGTGCACTAACTACCGCGCTTCCCTAACAATTAAAATATTTTATAGCGTGCAGTGAACAAACAAAGTTTGAGAAACACAGCTCTATGTCTTGACAGAATATGAGATGGATAAAGCACACGAACAATAAAGCTCTGCTCACAATACGATTAAACCTCAGTGTTTTGGTATGAGACTAACGTCTGGCCAGGCAAAACATACTGATCAGACAATGTTAGTCGGAATCAAGCTAAAAATACTGACCAATGCCCACCTCCTCACTCCATGCAGTTCTCATTAGCAGCAGGCTATTTCATGGCAGTATGGCTAACGAGGTAAGGGGATCGATGTGATACCCGTAGTAGTCAGCGTCACACAGAAGAAGTCAAGTATAGCACAACAGCCTGGAACACACCAGTTCATCTTTATCAGCACACTTAACTTATTTATGCTGGTTTGGAAGACTCTGCAGAGTCTGTATACAACCAGTTTCTTTTACGCCACTTGATCTAAAAATAACTATGTGCATCTAATTTATTCTTGAATGTGTTAACTGACCCTGCCAAAACTATTTCCTGTAGCGATGCATTCCAAGAATTCACTCAGGACGAGAATAAAGTTACTGCAAACCACCACTTATCTCCCTTTTCAGGGCCACAAAAGAGTAACCATACCCATTGTGGGCATCCACAACAAGCGTTTTAGTTTGAACAAACTACATAAAAAATAAACATCATCTAAAAATGACACCTTTACTAAATATTAAACAAACAAAAACACCAACAAATTTAAATTTACAAAATTAACCAAAAACATTAATGAACCAAACTAAACCTGGCTTTAACAAGACACTGATATTCTTAAAAACATGATAAGTTTAACAGCTACACTTTTTGGCAATATCTTTTGAGTGTTCATGGAATTGGGTTGAGAAAAACTATAGGAAAAGAAAAAAAAACACTTAATATAGTAAATTGTTTGTTGTTCTAATAATGTAAATACAATGGGATGTGAAGTAAAACAAGACGTGGAACAATTCCATTGATATGAAGAAGAAAAACCTTTTGGAATGTTCAAATAGTGTGACCAAAATGCCTGCCTTTATATACGGGTACTGATCTATGCGGTGTTAAATCGACATAATGAGAAAAGACATAGTAAAATGATAGTGAGTATGTATGTGATTTTCGTTTCTATGCTCTATTAGTAGTAAGGTTCCAACACTGCAGTAAATTTCCTTGAAATAAGTCAGCACTGAAGAATGTGTTTCAGTAGCACTTTGTTTTACATTGTCAAATTACCATCTTACAACGTGCACGGCAGCAAAGAGTATTCAGGGTCATGTGATATACACTGATTAAGATGTCCTTGTTCGTGCTTCTAGAGACAAAGACTGTCGTAGCAGTGTGGTTGTTAGTAATTCCCATAGCGATGAACTTACTGAGGCGGCTTGCAATGCACTACAGCCAGGAGGACCATGACCAACTTCTCAACTCAGCATGAGTAGTTTCAAACGACGTCCAAATTGACTTGCAGGAATTATAATCTGTACACATACAAAAAAAATGATACTATTCAGACAGACTGTAATGGGAGCGACGTTCTACAAAGGACATGCTACATGATGATGATGACATTCTAGATATTGGCTACTATGTGGCAATGACCGACACAGTGAGTTAGGCTGTTTATAAAAAAATCTGGATGTTATATAGTGCTACAGGCTGAGTGGTTTTGACTGATTCGGTCTAGAAATGGTTAAGAGAGCCAACATTTCATGTCACAAAACGCAAAAGCAGTAAATGAACTGACAGCAGTCAGCGACACATAGCTGGCTGCTTGAATCAGCTGATATCTGATAAGGACCGTTTTCCACCTCCACATGGCAGCCCTGGAAACAGGATGCACAAGTCACTAGTGTAGTCTGCCCAAGGGATAGGGATCACAGTTGAAAGGCAAACCTGATACTAAAAAAATCCAGCTGAAATCGGATGTGTGGGGCCGAAAGACATAGACATTGCAGCTTTGCTATAAACTACGACATAATGTCCTTTCTAGGACGAATACAGAAGAACGTTTTCATTCCTTAGTTGTAAAATGAGCATGAAGATAAGCCAGCGACAATCCTCTTTTGTTTGTTGGAATGTACAGTTCTCTCTCGTGGCTGTACTTTCATTACTCCAACGAGTAGAGTAAAACATAGGGGTACCTATCATATCCCTTTCTTTTCTGATGTGCCAGGCACACTTTTCATAGTTCTTCAAATACTTGTCCCTGTTGCTAATTCGTTTTTCAAAGCACTTTGCATCACTTCACCAAAACTACACAAGTCTTCCTACAAATATTTGTCCTTGCATAGATGCTACCAGATTATTTGTTACAATTACCTAGCTTATGGTTTTCTAAATGTTTTAACAGTAAACACTACTTGAACTGTGTTGGTAAAGAAGGCATTTAGAGAAATAGTGTATGGATATCAGGTAGGATTAATATGATGCTACGGAAAAGAATTCTAACTATTTATGACTGGTCTGTGGCATTGTATGGTTCAGAAACATGGAGAATAAATACAATGAGGAGAAATACTTGTACTTTTGAGATGTGGTGCAACCAAATAATTAATAAAGTGAGCTAGACAGAGAAGAAATGAAACGAAAGGTTGGGGACACAGCTCACAAGCCAGCATTGCTGGGTTCAATCCCCAATCACATCACGGGCCACTACCCCAGGGAAGCAAACCATTAGAAAATACAGGAGGAAGCAGACCCTTACATAAAAAAATGAACGACGAAGTTGGATGCACTGAGCCGACAGGAGCAAAATAAAAATATAGCACAACACATACAGTCTTGGGGAATAGATAAATAAGGCAAACGCAAATTTAAAAAAAAATTGTTGCCAAAGTAGACAACGAAAGAATGCTACAAAGGATACAAAAACAACGGCTGGCCTGGCTGGGCCACTACCTTCGTCAGGAGGGCCCAGTGAAGAAAATCTAGGAAGATGAAACAAAAGAAAGAGAGGAAGAGACTGATTAAGAAATACTTTTGTGACACAGGCATGCAGATTACATGCTGAGCTGAAGACAACCGCAGATGACAGAAATGGAAAGACAAAAATCCTGAGTTTGGAAACCAGTACCCCGGACTGAATGACTTGATGATACGATGAAACATTACAGGGACAATGCTTCCAAAGATGTGTACATTAATAAGAACTTGGGTTATTTAGTTTTTATGCGATATGGAACAAAACAGAAAATACAAATGAGAAATAATATCTTAAAATTGACTGCGGAGCACAGCCAGAGGTCCTCCGAACATTAGCACTTACCCTGTGTTTCTCCATAGCTTAGTACGCCGTGTCAGTTTGAAACAACTTTGCACATGCCACACTTATTGATACAGCAATGAATGAGGCTGGGAGATAGTTACAGGGTGACTAAAACCTACTCTAACTGAAAAAATATACCCCATAATTGACACCACCACCCGAGACACTAAGAAGTGTTGCATCAGAAATCAAAAGAGTGAAACAGGCAAACGATCCAAGGCACCCTATGTTTGGACACCAGGTGCAGTGCACAAGAATGAAATCTAGACAAAGTTTCTCACAATCAACACAGCCCCTACAGACTAGTCGCGGAAAAAATATTTTTTTTTAATGGAATGAACTGACACAAATTTCCTGGAGTGAACTGCGCCTGGAGACCACTTGCAATATGATCAGCATGACTTATGAAAAATGGATGGGAGGGCGTGTTTCAGCTGGCCGTCCGCCAATGGACCTTTGGACCATCATGGTACTGGGGGGGCCGGCCCGAAGGACAGGCACATTCAAGCAGCTTTTGGCTACCTGGCAAACTTGCCTGATTGGATACAGAATTCAAGTAAGTATAAAAAGACATTACAATAATGATGAGATTGATAATCATCATTCAATGATCTGCGAACAGTGAAATGAAACAATCTATCGAGCACATATTTTGGCCCCTTCAGTTTCCAAAAGGGCTAGGCCACTTGGGTGATGATTCCCAAATGTCATCAGTCATGTGCCAGTTAGTTGTTTATATCCATCCCACCAGCCTGAACCAATGATGAAACTAGCAAATTACTTATATAAACTTGCTAGCCTACATGTATACTTAAAGTACTGAGATTACCGCTCAATCATTGTATTGTTTACAAGTTGTAAACCTCTAGTTTCCTACATTTTCAAATAAGCAAACTATGAACATATCCAGAAAACAAATTAAAATGGCTAAAAGCATGTGTAACAAACAGTCGACTTTTAAAAAGAGCTAAGATAGATGTAAGAGAGTGATTTGTTGGACGGCGAGTGAGTACACATACAACAACTTGACAGCTATGAGGATTGACATGCATAAACCAACTACTACACTAAGAGAATGTAACATGTGAGAAATGGTGCAGTGTAATCCATATAGGTTAGAAGAGCTCATGTTTCAACCAGGGTGTTTTCAGAAAGGAATGTGCAACAAATGAGAAAATCACAACAGCCCCACTGAGCTCATTTGCAATAGGCAATTGACCAGAGTGGTCTGACACACCTTGATTATAAGATTCTCAAACGCATAGTTCAGCCAGTGGGTGGGCGGGCGGGCAGGGGGCGCCCAGAATGACGATGACATCTCACTCGTTAAAGGAAAATGAAGCGTCTGTTAAGGTTAAAGCCTCTCATTTCCAGGTGTAGAGATCGCTGCTGGATTTACTGTTCGGCTTGCCGGGAAGAAGTTTCAATGCCAATGGCCTATCCAACATTGTGTCCCCAGCAGCACCTTCATGAGGGGCTTCCCCTGTTTCTTACAGAGCCTGCTGTGGGACACGACCAAGCACCCAGCAGTATAAGAGAAGGTAAACTATTGACTCTAAATCCAGGTAGACGAAACCCGTTAGCCTGTTCAGGCAGTTCATCTAGGAAAGGGGGAACTCTTGATTTTAAGCAAGTGCCAGGGAGTGCTGGCTAGTCCTGGGAAGATGAGTATCATCGGATGTCTCGTGTAACTAGCCTCTGCAGGCAATGACTCCACTGCCTTGTAGAAACCTCGGGAGAGGTGTAAACCCAGACAGAAAATCATGCATTGCTTTGTATTATATAGGTGAAGTCGAGAGGGGGAAACTGCCGTTTGGGCAGCCCAAGGTCTCCATATTCAGCACCCAGGAGAGGCTACATAGAAGGCTCATGGTCTACAGAGACAGACGACTATGATAGTTGAGTCTGTTTTCTCTCCAGAAAGCTGCATGTGACAGAGTTTAACCTCTAGGTGAGAAAACGCAGCACTGCACATCTTACCATTTAAATGTCGGTGTCATGATAACAATTGCTGTCGAGATAACTTCATATAATAAGTCACAGCCTATGTCAGGTGGGAGTGACCAGTTCCCTTCCTTGTTGTTTTTGGAGTAGTTTTCTGTGTTTCATACAGATCTCTAGAAACAAACACACCATATTTAGAAAATCAATTGTACTAATTATTTGCGCAGAGAAACTTTATCAATCTGAAGTTAAATCAAAGAGATCTGAACAAATTCAGTGTAGTGACCAATAGCAAGTTTTCTGTTGTCTAAATTAGTCAAAGAATGCTTGAATAGAGACAAGCATATTTGGGTAACAGTTTACATGACATGACGTCCGCTAGCCCCAAGTGCAAAACAAGAACAGAAGTGGTTAACATGGGACCAACAACTTCATCTAGTAAATAAAACAAACTTAATATTAATTAACCCTTTTCAGCTTGAAGGCGCTGAAATTGGCAGCCAGATGGTCACCGGCCATGACCAAAATCAACCTCTAAAGATTGTGTTGTGCTTCGTAATTAAATTTGTGGAATTTCATTTCTTTTTATGGCTCTACACAATGGTTGCGATGTACATGCGCAATTGACGTTTAACTGCAATTTTATTTCTTACTGGCAAAGTTGGACATGGGGAGGGAAATGCAGACTTTAATAGTCACTAACCGGCAAAATTCAAGTTAAAAATCTACGCAATTATTCTAGGGATTCTCGACTCACAGAAAGTTTGTTACAAAAAGGGGACTGTGTGACTGTAACATCAGGTCTTGCTTATGTGGTTAACGGAGTGGCATAGATAGTGCCTGACAGGCTGAGGGTCTACCTTTCTCTAATTTACGCTTCCACCACTACCAGTCCCAAAAATAGACGATTGTATATATTTCAGGGGCTACCAACCTAACGAATGGTAACAGATACTGGGATTGACCTGGCAAGTCATAAGCAGATTTTCACCTGGCAAAAGGTCACACCTCCCGACGACACAAGTGGACTGAAGACACAAAGAATTTGTGGACTTCAAGCTCAGAGAAATTATTTATTTGATGTCTATTGATTATGCATCTGAATTTCTCATGGATATTCAATACATGCTCAATCCAAACTTTGGCCCTACACATTACGAAAATGTACATGGAAAGAAATTGTTGCTTCTTTAGTTGATGATCTGCGTAAGATTGAGCTATTTCATTTTGTACCTGAGGCGGTAATGTTTTTTCAGACCGCAATGGCTCCCGGGTCGACCCCGCCTTAAATGGGTACCAGTTCAGTCCGGGAAGTAAAAGCGGCGAGGGAGAGGAGATGGCTACCGCCCTCATATTGCCGAGCCTTTGAAATGTGAGATCGCTAACACCTCACACCCCTACGGCAGTAATGCTATGGGATACTTTACTTTTTTTTACCTTCCTCGCGGTAGAAGAGGAGCAACTAAGTAAAGCAACCTTCCCTTTACTGAAGCATGTGGTCCTTCTTAGCTGCCTTTCTTTCTTTAACCGTAGATTGTTATCCCATAGCTGCTGAGCAAACCTGCTCTTGGCAGTCCAATGCCATTCTTATACATAAACAGGTCTTCTTCAATTGTTTCACTGCTCCATATAGTGTGTTGGCAATTGTCGGCAGTGCTTATAAAAGCCATGCACTCAATAAGTAGGTGTCTGTTTCATCAGGGTGAGCGCAATGTCTGCACAAAGGCAGGTGCTGGGAATTGATGCGGTGATCGACTCTTGGCGAGTCCCGTTCGGAACTGAAAGACGAGACTTTGATCTCTTCTATGTAGTTTATTTATGTCATTACTTTTTGACTGACATTTCGCTAAATACACTGCTACCTGTTGTTCCAAAAACTCATCTGTTTATCCAGATTTTTCTGGTATTATTCTTAATAATTTGTTTTACTGTATGGTTACTGCATTTGGGCTATCCAATTGTTTGGAGGCTTCTGTTTTCATTAATCTGCAAGCCATCTTGCTTCATGGTAGCCTGCTATGATCCATTGCAAGGTGACACTTATCCTGTGGACAGTATTAATGATGTGATCAACCTCCCAACCAAAAATATTTCTTTTTTGTTGTATGGTGTGTGCTTCTGGGCCCCCATAAACGACTTGGGAGTCATTGAAAGTCTATCGGCAAACTGTAGGTCATGTACCCATTTATAAATCAATCCCCTATACAGCTGGGACGACTGAAAAGTGTCAGTCGTGGGAATTGAACCTTGAAAAGTGAGTGCTCTACCACTACATTAAACAAGAGAATTTAGCATATTTCCAGTTCATTAGCAAGGACAAAAATCCATAATATATTAAGGGACTCCTTCAGCAGATTTTCAAAGCTGGTCGGGAATTAAGTGTTAGAGGCTGCATTATATTAAGGCCCATCTTGCATGAGCTAGGGTGGCCAATTCCCTACCTCACTGCCTTTTCCTTCCCTAAAATCCCCTGGACTTCCCCAGCAATGGAAATAAACTCATACGGTAGTAAGTCGGGGGCTGATTTACAGCTGTGTAAACTGAAGCATGACGGTTGCGGAAGTTGAACCCTGTACTTTTGCCACGATTAGAATAAGTTTTACAGCAGCTTACAAGAACAGGCAAGAGGACACAGCTACAAGTTAATTAAAGAAAGATCTACCCAGAAAATATTTTTTTAGTACCTGAAAATGGTTGATGCTTGGAATGCATTGCCACATGAAATAGTGGAAGCAGGGTTAATTAATGCATTAAAGAATAGATTGGATGTGCATATGTAATTTTTTAGATCAAGTGAATGTAAAAGAAGATGGTTGTATACAGACTGCAAACTCTTCTAAACCAATATAAAGACAAGTTATGATAAGCAAGCACTACACTACAACACTAATCAAATTAATATCTAAAAATTATAGTTCGACTTGGTGTTTACAGCCTTTCAAGATAACGTACAAAACCTCATTAAATGGGGGGGGTCTGAGATGTTTGTGAGACTTGATCCTCTTTCTCAATACAGCAGTCAGGTACCCATTCTGTGCTGACAGGAACTTGGCGAGGACCAAATTAAGAAACTGATCATTTTTACAATGTTAGGAGGCAAGCAATCTAACCAACAGATACTAGAAAAAAATACTCGAGAACCACTTGCCATGTTGACTTTAAGCTTTACCATGACTAATATCTTTAGCTTAACTATATCGTTAATTGAATAAGATCAGACTTAGCCTGGGAAGGCAGGAGAAGGTAACTTCAAACTGACTAATATCTTCTACTGCACTATATTATTCAGTGAATACCTATTTAACATTTATGTAGAGTGCATAATGAGGAACAGAGAGGATGAGTACTGAAAGTTGTGATATCCTTATAGTCGGCAGATACAAGATCCCAGAGCTAAGATACACAGACAACAATGTGATAATTTCAAACTGTACAGAGGGGTCAGAGGATCTAATTGCAGCCATAAGCAGATGCAAAGAAGATCAAAACCTCTTTGTAAACAACAACAAAATAAAGATAATGACCACGATAAAATAAGGACCACCGATAAAATAAGTCAACATAAATTCAAATTCAGAGGTGTGAAAATACAACAGGTCACGAACTTCAAGTATCTAGGCTGCAACTGCTCAAAGGAAACGAGAAGGAGATTGGCAATACAGAGGCTGCCAATAAAATATTGAGAACCTATGTTTTTCCCGCAGCAGCATATGACTGCGAAACAGACAGTTGCTCAAACCTCAAGAAAGAGAATCGAATCCTTCCGAATTAAAATGTTATGGAAAGGTCCTCAAATACCATGGACCAAAAAAAATGATGCAGATATTCAATAAGAGTTGGGCATAGAGGAGAACTGATTCATAAATTCCACCACGAGCAGAAAATTGAAATACTGTGGCCACATCAAAAGGCTAGTCTTGAGAGAACAGTAATGGAAGGTATGGTGTCGGGCATGAGAGACTAAGGCAGACCAAGAAAGCGATGGCACCAAGGTGTCAAGGAATGCTTGGACATGACTCTGGAGCAGGCTGGAGATCTAAGACATCAAATATCTTACAGACAGGCTGTGGTGGGAGCGACGTTCTGCAAAAGACATGCTACATGATGATGAATAAGATAAGATTTAGTTTGGAAAGACAGTTTAGGCAGGAGAAGTAAATTAACTTAAAACTAAATACTACCAAGCTTATTAGTTGGCGACAGTTAAAGGTAAAAGGAAAGTTCTGAATAAAAATTTACTTAAAGTGGATGTGCTGAGTGGCATGACGCAGATATTACAGATCAGCTTTAAAATGCGGCACAATGTGCCGTAAGCTGAAAACGAGCGAACCACAAAACATTTTTCTGTTTTACTGCAAATTACTGGACACAGTATAGTCGATTAGGCGAACAAAATCATACACATATAAGTCACTAGATATCCAATTTTGATGACTAAAACAAATTAAAACATTAGATACATTTTCAGACCGAAATTAAAACATTTGATACATTTTCAGACCGAACAGAAATTACACAAGATGAAATAAATGTATCCACTACAGTAACAATTTACATATTCTTCTGAGGTCTACAACTGTGATGAAATAAATGTATCCACTACAGTAACAATTTACATATTCTTCTGAGGTCTACAACTGTCATAAAACAAACAATGCCAGGAAGAAGCAAGAGAAAAATAACATGATAATCGTTAACAGCTGTCAACGTCTGAATTCAAATTTTTAACAAGAGCTTAAAGTTACTTTCACAAAAAATATTTAAAAAACAAACAGCAACAACCTTGCAAGAAAATAACAAACACCAATTGTAAGTATTAAATTTACTCGCAGGTATAAGTCACTAATAGTCAACAGCTGCATGTCATAATTTTATTAGAACTGACCAATAAACACACTTCTATTGAGACAGGGATGTTTGCCAGTTAATCAGGCATCAAAGCGTGATTTGGCTTGTTAATCACAAAAACAATATTCATTGTCCTGGCAATTAAACACAAAAATATATAGAGCTGACTAACAGTTTTCACAAGTTTTATAAGAGAACCATCCTACATTAAACATCTGACTAAAAAAAATCTTCCAATGTACCGCAATGGCCTGGATATAGTACAATCTGACATAGCAAAAAACAACCTTAAGCTTTTTTAAGGTACTGCACTTGAAAATTATCTTAAACATGCTCATAATACGGACAAAACGGACACAAAAATAATATTGTACAATTGCTGACACAGGCAACTTGATTTATAGGCCAAATAATATAGGTCGCTAGTCTCTAGTCGCTGCACAGTGAGGATAAGTTTTATTTTACCTAGGTCCTGACTTGGTTGCCCATTCCTCATCTGTGACAAATATTTTGTCCTACTGCACTTGAGCAAAGGCATGGGTAGACTTCTGGTTGACGCTAGGTGGGAAGCTTGTGTTGCGACATGTTGAACTTTAGGAGTGTTTTTTTTATCCCCTATATCGATCGTTGCCAGAGCTAACCTCTAGCTTGTGGCCCTGAAATGTCCATGTAGTTTGATTTCGCTGCAGGTTGATCATATTGCATCCTTGCCAAATGACCGAACCACTTTTCTGTACGTCAATATAGTAGTTAACAGATTTCGTTCACGCTATATTTCTCAGCGCCTTTCCTGCTGCACCTTGTAGATAGCACATTTTACAGGTTTCAATCTGACATTTGTGCCTATCTAATAGAGCCAAAGTTTAACACTGATTGAATAAAGTAGGGACTATCACTGTGTTCATCAGCGTCATTTAGCAGACATAGCACCGTCATGAGGGGCCCCCTGTCTCTTACAGAGCCTGCTGTTGGGCGCGACCAAGTACCCGGCGGTATTACTGGGCGGGCAGATTGGGCTCATTGGCCTTGATTGGCAGCCAATCTAAGAGAAGGTAAACTCTGACCTGGGTAGACGAAGCTCGTTAGCCTGTTCAGGCAGTTCGCCTAGGAGAGGAGGAACTCTGATTTTAAACCCACAAATCCCAGGGAGTGCTGGCTAGTCATGGAACGACGAGTATCATTGGATGTCTCATGTAACTAGCATCTACGGGGAATGGCTCCTGCCTTGTGGAAACTTCAGGAGAGCGTAGGGCTACGGGAGTAAACCCAGACAGAAAATTCGTAGTGGTAGCACCTAAGGCGGGTGGTTTCAAAATTGCAGACTCATTCCAGCAGCTCAGCTGGTGCCAAATTGTCATGCTTTGCACTTCTTTGGATTATACCAGCGAGGCCGAGAGGGGGATCCTGCAGTTTGGCCAGCCCAGGGTCTCCATATTCAGCGCCCAGGATTGCGCATTGGGAGGCTACTCACAGGGTACCACACGCATGGTCTGCAAAAACTGACTCCTATGTATTAGCAGAAATAGTGACATTTGAATGTTTTAGTATCTGTAGCTTATAGTGCACTTTGTATGCCTTTTGAAATCTATTTTATCTCTCTCTGCCCAGTCTGCCGTGGCCAGGAAGACACTTCTCAGGTACGCAAATTCCCATACCTACTTCAAGGTTTGCCACCAGTGTGGAAACTGCGTTAGATCGGTGGCTAACATTTGATAGTAACTGACAATCACATATGTGATCTTAAATGCTTTGAGGATGTACCAGATGAAAAGTAAATGTCTCAATACAATCAAAGATAATAATCAAGGTAACAACTCAAACTATTTACTTTTAATATAGTCAGATCATTCCTGCCAGCACGCACAAAATTACTATGTTTTATTGAAGTAAAAACTTAGGATGAGCTTTAAATAGTAGCAATTTTCGGAACCATATATTTTATGATAAAAACTTTGCACTATATTCTGCTCAAAAAACGGTACTTACACTGGCCAAATACTGATAACTGCAGACTATTTGTCCTCAATTTTTCGAGGAGAAAAATCAAAAGAAAATCCAGTCATGACAAATGGTGACTACTCAAAACTTGAAACTACGAATATCTTAAAGACCTGGTTTAACACAAACATATCCAACCCACCAATATAATTCTTAACATACGCACAAGCATGAAAATAACAGCATTTTTCATGCCAATGACATTTTTCTTCTGGACTGAAAAGGACGATAAATATTGATCAGTTATTTTGTTTGCCTATGATGGCCACATGAACTGACTGCAAACTACAGGCAAGCAAATGACGCAGAAGCGAGAACTTTCCATTTTCACCTGTGACACCATATATCATAGGTGTTTTTATCTGTTCCTGAACTCACTTGATCATGCCCACATGTGCATAACTAGCAATGGGACACATTTGTTGAACTTTCATGTTTAGGCCTTTAATTCAGCCTGCTCACATAGTCCATCGCATTTACACACATGAGTTACACAGAAGTGAGGGGTATCTACAAAACCAGTTCTTCTAATGATAGCTTTTTACTGACAGACATGGATATAGTTTTACTGAGATGTGGACATCATTTGACTAACATGGATAGCGTTTTGCTGACATATGGATATATTTTTACTGACAAGATACAGATAGCTATTTACTGACATAAGGATTGCTTATGACAAACTCATCACTGACAACTCAAGATGACATCACTGACAACTACATACATCTCATGACATCTACAGAAACCTTATGACAACTTGTCAGTGGCAACTTATTCAGTTATAGGCACCTTGATAGCTTTTCACCTACAGGTTGATACCATATGCTTACTATTGGATTCCCATTGACACATTCTGATGAACATCTCAACATGGGATCAAGATATTAAGACTCTGCATAAAATACAGTGGTCAGCAACCCAAAGCTGCCAAGACCCATAAACGCCAATTTTTGCGCAATCCTATATAACAAAATGGCTAAGGAGAAGTGTTCGATGCCTGCTGAAGTTGGATGTGTCAGACAAAGGTGTAAATATCGCAGTCAAGCTGTAAACCACGACAACGCATTCCTTTCTCCAGACAACACCCTGCTACTTGCAAAGCCTTTTTAGATCTTGGTAGAGGCGTTTTGAGAATGAACGACGATTTCTCAAGAGACAGCTTGTAACCAGATGGTTACTGATTAGACACACCTCACGGACAAATATATGCAACGTTTCAATGGCCCAAACTTCCTTCAATCTGGCCCAACAAAGCCATCACTATATTGGAATAAAAAAGACTATGAAAGTTGTTAATAGATACCATGGAACAACTGACAAGAGACAGCTAAATAACTTCAACATAGTTGAAAAAACCCATAGTTTGCTGAATAACTAGCCTCCTTCAGTCATTACTGACTATGGGATGATACACCCTTGATATATTTTATTTTGTTCTTTTCCATGTTTTCCTCTCTACTTGTTGTAATAATCTCCATTTGTCCAATTTGAGGCGAAGCCACAGAAAACTTGGTGCGTTCTCAGAAATTGTAATCTAAGCAGGATATCATTATTGAAAAGAGAAAATGAATCTGACTACTTAAATATCAATAAAATAATGAAGTTCAAAGGAAGGGGGTCCAATAGAAGGTAATAGCATTAGAACAATGTGGTATACACCTCATTGTACAATGCCTCGGATTGTGCATTTAGTTCCATTTTTGCTGCTATTACATCTCTAACAGAGCCAGGTATCAATTTACTGTGGGGCAGACTGGAACATTAGGTAACTAGGTTCATACCCTGTCAGTTTTATCTTATGAAGTAAGCCCTGAAACATTCCAAAGTAGTTTCTGGACAATGATTTATTAAAGAAATTTAACTGCAAAAGCGTGATCAGGAGATGAAATACTCGGCCCAATAAAGGATAACATGTTCTTGTTATGGATTCTAGTCTTGTGTTTCTTGGCCTTCAACCCAATGCAGTGTATATATGAATTGTCAAAACTCTTTTCCTTTAAAAATAGTACCCTGATACCTTATTAGAATTAGGGCTCATAATCAATCTGTAGCACAGTGGTTAGTGCACTGGGTTCCTAGTTGAGAGGTCAGTGTTCAGTCACCAGTTGGTGCGGTATTTTTCCTGAAAGGCCCCCAGGGTCAACCTAGCCTAAGATATTTGGTGCCAGAATAGGAAAGTAAATAAGGCATTCAGGATGATGTTGAACACGTCGCCCCTAGTATGACGACGGTACAGTTAAATATAAGCCTAACACCATATTCCCAATGTCACACATCATGTTAAATCAAGATCTTTACTATGTCAGTATACCTTCCAGCCAAGTTTCATCTTGGCTGTTTGAAGGGACCGTTTCTGTGCATGACTGTTCTTGTTTTCAGCCAGTCTTTACAAAAGCTTTGACACAGATGAGAAAGAGCATTAGCCGCAGCTATCAGAAGAAGAAGTAGTTTAGAGAAAAACCTGAAACAAATAATAGCGCTCACCCTGAAATGAGAAACTGGTGTCACGCGTGAACTCAACCTTGTTCCTGCCACACTTACGTCAAGTGATACAAGTACTTCGGTGGATGTAGCACATGGATGCATATATTATATATGCATTCTATAAATATATATATATAAATGAATTCTCCCCAAAGGTGACAACTAAACTGGGTACGTCAGCATTCTTACACCACTGTTTTTTTCCTTCCAAAATTGATGTCGAATTTACAGCGCAGGAAGGATGAGTTGAACAGCACACACAAAATGTTTTGTAATTTACCAAGAGGTCAACAATTAACAATGCTGAATTTCTTATGAAAACGACTTCAAAATAATGGACTTTTTACTAACATCTTAATAGGTAATATCTTTACTTTTGGAAAAAAAAGAGCCCCTTAACCCTTTCCAGTTTGTAAGTTCCGAAATCAGACACCAAATACGTAAGATTGCCTGCCGCTGAAACCACAACTAACCTAAAAGTTAGTTTTGATTTAGTTTGTAGAAATTTTTTTTTTTAAAAAGGCTATCCACGATGGTTGCGTGTTTGCCTGGGCAATTTATATTTAACCAAGGTTTGATAGGTGAACGTTTGCATGTATCTTTTAAAATCGACATTCATCGTGACAAAAGTTGGGCATAAAGACCCTAGAAATGACATTATTTTATCAGTAAAATGATCACGAATCTGGAATACTGATTCAACACAAGCCCGATTCAGACTTTTGACACACGAAAGGTACATGTAAAGAAATTGACCGATACACCGACGGAATGCATGGAAGTGGTAGGTACCCAAAAAGTTTTTTGCCCCATCTGTGCATTAATGTAATTTAATGCTTGATGCTAATATTTGTTTTTATTATGAATACTTCATATCATAGACAGTGTTAATTATGAGTCTTACAATGTTTAGATCATAAATTTAGCTCAATCTGTTCAATATTAGTTTTTATTTTATTCTGAATGCAACTTGACACACGAAATTCCTGCCTTTTTGTCCCAATGGTTAGACATATCTGTAAGGCAGACTGAAAAGGGTTAACTAATAAAAGTAAATCTATTTGTTAACCTTTTACAGCATCTATTGCCCAGAACCAGCTACTTGGGAAATGCCCATTTTCATCTGATACTGACTTTCGAACATTTGTTATGGTCTGTCATTTAGCGTCTTAAATCTTAATTTTAGCTCAACTTGTTTAATATTAATGAATTCTACTTTGAAAAAAAATAACTGCCTGTCATATGACAACTGACAAAGACGGATGTGTTGAACCGAAAGGTGCACATGCTGCAGTCAAGCTATAAACTAGCGACAACGCATTCTGTTCTCTGGACTACATCCTGCTACTTGCAAAGCCCTGCTCAGGACTTGGTAGCGAGAGACAGGACGCAGAAAAAAAAGACCCCGGCAGACAGGCACAAAATGAAAGTTATTGTGGTACTGGAAAGGGTTAACCCTCTATTTGTTAACTAATACAAGTTAACCAAACCAAGAATGACAAAATACAAGTACCAAAAAGCCAAGAGATAATTATGGTCTAAGAATGAAACCATCAGCATGTGTGTTATCAATTCATGACAACTATATTCCCCCACACACATGCATGTCTGTACCAGTTCCATTCAACACTTGCAACAAAAGTACTTGTAACAAGGTCTTTAGTATAAAAATCAGATCTTGATGTGAAGGCAACACTCTCAATCAATTTTATATTTGCATTTACAATGTTAAATAACTGATCAGCTTAAACAAAACACATACAAAGGAGTAGCAGATTCCGCACACACACTGTATCTGGTATAAAATAATCATGATTGAAACAAAAATATATGCCTCTTATCGCCTTGGTTCTCACTGCTACTCTAAGTCCCAGTGACAAAAGTTACACTTCCCCTAGACTAACTGGATCTTGCAGCCTGGCTTTTGTGCTGCGGGAAAATTCAATAAGCATGTCATCTACAATCAGTCTGAGGCAATACACAACACAAAAGTGAACAATTAGAAGTAGTGCAGTATATAACTTTTTTTGTTAGTTTTTAATTTGTCCGGGTGGAAACAAGAGTATCAAAAACACTAACATCCAAATGGATAACCCAAATACCTTCAAAAGATGAAAAACCAAAGAACAAACAAAATATGCAGGGCAACATTCGGCTCTGAACCAGATATGCAATTAGGACAAAGAAGATGTGTAACCACTTTTACAGAAAAGCAGCAATCTCACTAGAAATATTTTCAGAACAGATTCACTGCTCAGCAATATCAAACGCCGAATCACTTCGCAAACACAATCAAAGTTTTATTAATTCTCAAACAAGATTATAATTGTCCAAGGCATGAGAACCAATTCACAGCGAAGACAGGTCTATGGTACACGGACACATCCTACAAAGATTACTCTGTAATCCAAGATGACTAGGTGTACAAAGGAGATTAAAATCAGGTTGGTAACAATTGAATAAGGCTAACACGTTCAGCCTCAGGCATTTAATCAGTGTAGTGATGGAGAACCAAAAAGGATATTTATTGTCTCCAATCTGCTTCCCATGAAGCATAGGGCTACCACTGCAGCTGGTCCCCTTACAGGAGGCCTGTACCAAAGCACTACGTGTACTCTTGCAGTGTTAAGTTTCTGTAGAACTTATTTTACATGACGTTCCCATCCCTGTGCACAGCTACCTTTTACGGCATGATTGAATGGTTGCAGCCGCACAGGGAAGGTAACAGTAAATGCATGATTCCCCATACAGTGCCTTCACTAACAAACAAAACAATAACAAATGCAGGTAACAAAATATTTACCAAAGCAAAAATTTGCTTTGCTTCAAGCTGAAAACATGTGACCTTTCTCGAGTCATCAATAAGGCTATTTATGGGTAACTAAAATACTCAATTATTACACATATTTTGTACCTGTTTAGCATGGGACCTGATATCAGTTATAAAAAAAACATAAATATTGATCTGCTGTTGTCATGATTAACAAACAAACAAAAATGTAAAGTACTTGTACTTTTTGCTTCTTAGGAACTTTCTTTTTTAGTCCTTAAGACACACCTGCTTAAAAGAAAACTTATCAATGTCAACAAACTCTCACACCAAAGTCAATATGTAATAATCTGGGGTAGTGGTGGGAGGAGGGATGAAATGTTGGGGGTGGATGGCCAAGTATAAGAGACTGCACATAAAACTGGGGAGACATACACCATACAAATATAACAATATGCTGATTTTCAAGAATATCAATGTGCTGAGTTCCATACAAAAGTAACTAAGGAGTTTCTCCCCTACTGTTGTCCACTTTGGTATGGCATTATACTAAACAGTTAAGCCTCACAAAATGTAGCTGTAGTAATAAGCATTGATGATGATATATGTTGAAAACCATTTAGTAAAGATTGTTTTATTCTTCATAAATGTTGAGAGAGCACAATTCTAGTCCACTGATCTATCTTACCATTACATGAAATTGCACTCTTTTCTTTGTCCCCCCTGTAAAAATTATTTGACATCTTTAATTCGTGTCATGTTTACTGAAAAGTGATTTTAAAAAACAATATACATTACAAGAATTAGAATTTAAATTTTTTCCCCTCCAAAAAGTATTTGACTTTAATTTCTGCTTTTTAGTCTGTCCTTTTAAAAGATGACAAAGAACATGAATGCTGATGATTCCTGCAATTATATGTAATCCTACTTTCTAATATAACTTTAGCTCATTCTATTTAACAGGGCCCAACAGCAATGCACCTCAGGCTGACTTAAAGGCAATCCTTCCTTGTAATAGATGAGTTGCATGTTCGCTGGTGGTCCCTGCAGTTAGCTTATGTACAACCCTGATGCATCCCTATTTATTCTGCATGATTCAACACTCCTGCAGTATCACCAATTCATCTTTTGCCGTGATATGCAACAGACTTTAGTGACTTCAGGATGTTATCCACATATGATGTCCACAATTGAAAGCAGGACATTCATGGATAATGCAGAAACCACAACCATTTGTAAATATTCTCCTCTCAGCTTGATGCTCATATAAAAAAAAAAAACCGAACATCTTAAAATGCATATACCAACAATGCTTGTCTTTGAATTCTGAGATCACTTTAATTGGTTTTGTTTTCCATGCCCCAAAGGTCATGGCATGACAGAACAATACAACAATTAATGATTTAGTGAGAGTAGAGGAAGGGTAGAGGGATTTTATGAAGCAGCAAATTTATTTTCCATGATTTATTCTGCATACTATAATTGCTTTTATAACAGCATAAATGCACATCTGAAATGATGTTTGAGATGCAATATGAGAATAATATGGTTAAAAGTACTTTGCTTGCACTTCACAACTCATTGCAATAAAGTACTAACAAAGTTCACGGAATCCAACATATTTTAAGAAATCCAACCTTTTCAGGCAATCTGAAATCTTTCATGAAATCCAACAATTTCATAAAATTCAAAACGTTTCAGAGATTCCAAAATTATTAATGGAATCCAAAACATTCCTTGCGCAATTTCAAAATGTTCTGTGTAATCCAAACGATTCATGAAAAAAAAAAGAAGATAAATGGTCCAAAACAGTGCATTTCTGATGTACATCTTGAGGTTATAATAATTTGTTTAATGAATGAAAAAATGTATAATTAAACACACTGATATATTCAGAGTGATTATACTTGTTTGTCAGCAAACACAAGATCAGCATACTGACAGTGAACAAATTGAAGTGCACGTCCCCAGTTGCAAACAGCACATGTGCATCTCTTATACAACTACTGAAAAGGAATGCTTGAAAAGGAACTCTGTTTCTCTATTTGATCAAATCTAAATTGATGAAACCTCAGTTCTATATGTCGTACAAGTTTATACATATTTTTAGATCATTTCATGGTACTATTCAAGCAAGTGGAATGAGGCCATCAGAAGTTGACGCGCAAGCATTCGTTTACATGCTATATGTCACAGGAAGTGTCATGCACATCCCCTTAATGTAGAAATTCTTGTGCGAATGTTATGCTGCCAATGAAGCAGCTATTAAAAGCATAGAAATTTTACAAGCCAATATGCTTGTGAAAGACATCTATTGTCTGCTGTGCTATTTTTAACATTCCAGGTTGTCCAAATGACGATATTTGTTTTTGCAATTGTCCAATATAAAGTCAATCTAGAGGTGTAGAAATACTCAAGTTGTCCTAGTTTACGGAGATCAATTTCAAAACACAAGGTTGACAGGATTTACTTTCATTTGCTTTCAGATAATTCATCTCTCTATGGCCCAACGAATCGCCATGAATCGGTCATTGAAGCAAAAGCTGTCATGCTATTTCACATGTTACAAGTGATTTTTCACTGTAAAAGCGAACAATCCCCAGTACTTCTATACCTTCTGGCTTAATTGTTATGTTGGACAAAATTTGTAAAATATTTCAGAACACCCTGTACTTAATGTGAAACTTGTTCAAAAACTGAAATTGATAGCTCGCCTTGTTTTTGTTTATTGTATAAAGAACGCTCACTCTAAATTCCAAACAAAATGATTTGTATTAGTACTCATTTCTTTAGGATCCAAGCCTTGACCTTTACATAGAGCCTAGGTCAAGGTTGCTTAGTCCTGTACTTTGTAAGGAAATGTGGTGTCTAGGTGAATATTCAAGTACTGCTTGTTTTGTTTTGGAAACGTAATGCAGACCAAATTAAAAAAATACTACATAATAGCTTCACACAGTCTCAGTACTTGCACATTTTTTGCCAAAAAAATCTGCTAGATGTGAAAATTGACACTGTGAAAATCTACGCTCTGCTAGATGTGAAAATTAACACCGTGAATATACCCCAAAAAAATCTTGCACGAAGTATCATGTCCAAAAAATATTCTTTTAATGGACAGTCAGCATGCCAACATGGCATGCTTGCTTGTTATAATTAATGTGCACAGTATTTTCCAATTACTTAGGATATGTCGTACATCAATGTTATACATTTTTGGGGGTTTTGTTTTGCCAATATAAGACAACATAACTTTGTATATGTAATTGTTTTGATAGTAAAAAAAGAGAACATAGTTTTGTGGTTTAAAATCAAAATATGTGCCAAATTATTTTATTTTAGCATTATGGTAAATGAATGGGCTATAAATGTAACTCAATTAGTTAATAAAGCAAAGATGAATGGTCAGTGCATTTGAGTTAAAAAAAAATTATATAAACACAATTATAGCATTTAATTCATATGAATAAATAATACTTAAGGCTATATTGCACAGCCTACAACTCTAGATATTTTTCCCTATGAAAATCAGAAACATCTTAGAAAAGTTTCAAAAATAATAAATATATATATATACTTACACGCATTTGCAAGTATTTATTTAAAAAAAACAATTTACTGGCGCTATCTCCGTTATTTGACAATTTATAGCGGAAGTATTCCTATTTATACAAATAACCGCAGAAGGATTGGTTTATATAAGAGTCGCACTTGAGATCTGAATACTGAGATTGTGTAGTAATATTAGCGCTAACAAATTAAAATATGTATAAAAATAAATGTGGCCATAAAAATTAAAGGCCTCTTTTTTTTAAGTACATGAAAACCGTGTGAAGCAATGAAAAACTGGGTTGTAGAAACATAAAAATGAAATTTGTACAAAAGACTGATAAACAATTTGTTATGATTTTGAAATGTGAAATCATATTCTCAAATTGCTTGCTTTGGTCCAACATGGCAGGAAAAACTGACACAGAAAGACATTAGCTTCATATGAGCTGAGGCATTGAATGACTGAAGCGTAATATCTGGCTACAGATTAGAATGACTAGCCAAAGCAACCATGGAATGCTAGTTAAATCAGATGAATGGCTCGAGGAAGAAAAAAAAAAAAACAAACTCGTTTAAGCTGCATTGGTTTCCATAACAATAACAACCACTCATATATTCACAAAAATATAAAACGTTCATATCTGCGACACAGCACAAAGTTAACACCCATATTACACACACCGTGTAGTGAGGGTGGGCGTGTGTGTGTGGGTGAGCGAGTGAAATAAATGTATAAAAATGAGTTTTCTTTTTGTATATTTGACGAGTTCAACGAGCAACTGGCACGCATGACAAGTTGGCGCTTGCTCAGCTCAGTTGCAAAGTATTAACTGCTTTGGTTTCGACACATTCAACCTGGATCTCTCGCTGCCAAGGGGTGGTTTCGTACATGCGCTTACTGCAATGACTGGCAACATATGGTGCGACAGTGTTAACAAAAGTTACATTTCCCTTTAAAAACAAACATCGCATTAAGTCTCATTAAGTATTACATATAAAATCTCATCCCCAACATAGAGAAAGTTAAACCATTACTGTTTCAGGACAAAAGTGGGGCCTTAGTCAAGAAGAAATATAATCTGGGGTTTATAACCAAGATGGAAAAGAGTTGGGGCCTTAGACAAGAGGGAGAAAGAGCTGGGGCCTTAGACAAGAGGGAGAAAGAGCTGGGGCCTTAGACAAGAGGGAGAAAGAGCTGGGGCCTTAGACAAGAGGAAATGTAATCTGGAGTTTATAGCCTGAAAAAGAGCTGGGGCCTTAGTCAAGAGGAAATATAATCTGGGGTTTATAGCCTGATTAAGAGCTGGGGCCTTAGTCAAGAGAGAGAAAAAGCTGGGGCTTTAGACAAGAGCTGGGGCCTTAGACAAGAGAGAGAAAGAGCTGGGGTCTTAGACAAGAGGGAGAAACTGGGGCCTTAGACAAGAGGGAGAAAGAGCTGAGGGGTTTAGACAACAAATTTGAAGCCAGGGGAAAAAAGTTGTCATGAATGAAACAAAATGGTGCCCTTAAAATAATTCAGAAGAATGATATTAGCCATTTTATTTAAGTGAGAAAAAAGGCAATTTGATAGCGACTATTACAACTGAAGCACCATTAGTGTATTGTTATCAGTAACAACAAAACTATTGACCACTTGACAGAGAAAAATGCGTGAGTTAAAATGAGTCAGGCAAAGGTACTTCTTGCTTCATACTTGTTACTTAGTATCTGAATGATGCATGGTGTGTTCTTATTCTGCATCAAAAGAACTTGGGTTTCATCACAGTTTTTTTTTAAAGTTTTTTTTTTTTTTTTTACATTTTTTTTTATCTATAAAAAAAAAATGTGTTCCTTTCAAGCTTACGTTCCCAGTTATCACTGGAACATATTTAAATAGATTTGTTTAAACGAACAAAAATAAACAAATAAAAAAAATAATAATGTGAAAACTTGGGTGATGAAAGTTTGGTGTCTTACAACAGGTAGTCCTTTTCCTGGTTTTTACTAACAAACTTTTTTGTGTGTGTAAATTAATGCCCCAATGATGTTGCTACCAGGGGTTTCAGAAAATATTTGTCTTGATTTGCAAATGAAAAATAAAAAAATGTGTATTTAAAAAAAAAAGAGGGGAGAAGTAAATTTAGTGAATAAACAACAATGATTCAGAGTTTTAACAAAGCTTCGTAATAACAACACTTCTGGTCCTTGCCGCATGTTCCCCATTGAACATGTAATTATAATCAAGAGTGCTACAATATGACAGCTACATGACAAAGTGGAGACAGCGTTCTTGCTGAACTCGCTGCGGGTTGAGAACACGGACCGCAGCAAGTGAAGTCCACTTAAATCTTCTACCTTCGAAGAGCGTGGGGGAAGTAGACCCACACTTTAGAAGGTAAAACTATACATTTCAATAATAACGAGCGAGAAGCAAATCTTCCCATAGCTGACTGAGCAGCACAAGCTTGTGATGATATACAAAAATCATTTATTATGAACGAGATTAAACACTAAATTCTTATCATTGCCCTCCCTCCCTTAAACCAAATAGAAAGAGACTTGATCAAATAAAACTATCCGCAAATGCTGGGAGTTTTCCATGGGTGGGAAGATTTAGATGGCTAAGGAAATACGCCCCAGGCATCACAACAGATTAGAACATACATGCTAGATAAAAACCCAAATCCTTACCAAGATTTGAACCCATGGCCTGACTAGGAGATCAGTTGTCTTAACCATTTGACCACCCTGCTCCTATAAATTCAAACTACAAAACAATCAGTGGGTGCTCATAGCTGAATAATATGATCGTTTGCTCAGATGGCATACCAGCCATTAAGAAGACTAAACGCTCAATTATGTTTATAATCCCCTAGCCCACATTAATAATATAGGTAAAGGTACAGAAAGAATAACAAGATGTACTCATCCCGAAAGCATAGAACTCAAATTATACAAAGACAACGATGACAACCATAATCGAATATTACAACTCTGAAAATTCACCACTCAAGAGGACAGGAGAAAGCACAGCATAGTCAACGTTAACAAAATCAATGTACCTACACAAACTGGTAGCATTCTGTTCAGTTCAAACATTGAAAAGCAGTTAAATATTCAAATGTGATATTTTACTGAAATAATGATCAATGTAAACATCCCCATTAAAAAGCACTAGTTCCGCTTAGTGCTTTTCCTGTCCCAATGTATATAAACAAATTTAAACAAGCAATCGGTGCAATTTAATGATATGAACTATTACTGTGGCATTTGCAAATAGATCCCAAATTGTTGAAACCACAGTACTTCCAATTATCTACCAAAAGAAAACTCAATAATGTGATACATAAAGAAGGTGACTTCACTTGCCACAGGCTATGTTCATTACAACCTGCAGATGTAACCAGTGAGTTAGTTACCCCACCAGTCGTTAGATTGGGCTGAATTGTAGGTTCCTCCGTAACTTCCTCCGTAGTTGTACTGTGGAGGAGGAAAGTTGGTGAAGTGATTGTGGATTGGCTGCTGGCCGGTGAAACCACCGCCACCACCACCGCCGCTACCTGGCTGGAAGTTGGCTTTCATGGGTTTGCTCTGCTGGCGATAATCTCGTCCACCAAATCCACCCCCGCCGCCTCCACCACCACCACTACCATTTCCGAACCTGCAACAGAGACAAAATCAAACCATCTATATTCTAGAAATCAAATAAAAGTTTTAGGTTTTAAGCCTGTTTTATAACAGACGTAGCACTGGCAAAGTGATTAGAGCTCTTATCTCTCAATGGAAGACAATATTTGGCCCCAGTCTCAACTCACATTGTAATGAAAATCTTTACTCATAAGGTTAAAGTAAAGCCTCACATTGTAATGAAAAGCTTTGCTCAAGATAACTAAGGGCAAAATAGTTTCACATTGCAATGAATTTTTACACCACCAAAGTAACTGCCCTCATAAGCCCAAGAAATTCCCAAATGAGTTTTAAAAACCCTAAAATCTACCTTGATGGCATTAAATAAAAAATAACCTAAGGAACTTACCTCCGTGGGCCGCCTCCCCCACGTCTGGTCATACCCATGGTGGACCGTACATCCATAGACATGGATTCTAGCCAAGGGGGCACTTCTTGGTTAGCCTCACTCAGGAGGTCCAGCAAATCTCGCACTATGTTTTTGTTCTTTTCATTGAAGAATGAAGTGGCCAAACCTGTTAACAATAAATATTCAAAGTAGTTTAGTGTTCAAACAAGATTACGGTCACATACTGAGCCAAGATCCTAACAACAATAAATATTCAAAATAGTTTAGTGTTCAAACAAGATTACGGTCACAGCTAAGAAAGTAACATACTGCGCCAAGATCCTACCAACAATAAATATTCAAAATAGTTTAGTGTTCAAACAAGATTACGGTCACAGCTAAGAAAGTGTAACATTCTGAGCCAAGATCCTACCAACAATAAATATTCAAAGATAGTGTTCAAAAAAGATTACGGTCACAGCTAAGAAAGTGTAACATACTGAGCCAAGATCCTACCAACAATAAATATTCAAAATATTTTGGTGTTCAAAAAAGATTACGGTCACAGCTAAGAAAGTGTAACATACTGAGCCAAGATCCTACCAACAATAAATATTCAAAATAGTTTGGTGTTCAAAAAAGATTACGGTCACAGCTAAGAAAGTGTAACATACTGAGCCAAGATCCTACCAACAATAAATATTCAAAATAGTTTAGTGTTCAAACAAGATTACGGTCACAGCTAAGAAAGTAACATACTGAGCCAAGATTCTACCAACAATAAATATTCAAAATAGTTTAGTGTTCAAACAAGATTACGGTCACAGCTAAGAAAGTTTAACATACTGAGCCAAGATCCTACCAACAATAAATATTCAAAATAGTTTAGTGTTCAAAAAAGATTACGGTCACAGCTAAGAAAGTGTAACATACTGAGCCAAGATCCTAACAATAATAAATATTCAAAAAAGTTTAGTGTTCAAACAAGATTACGGTGACAGCTAAGAAAGTGTAACATTCTGAGCCAAGATCCTACCAACAATAAATATTCAAAATAGTTTAAGTGTTCAAAAAAGATTACAGTCACAGCTAAGAAAGTTCAACATACTGAGCCAAGATCCTACCAACAATAAATATTCAAAATAGTTTAGTGTTCAAACAAGATTACGGTCACAGCTTAGAAAGTAACATACTGAGCCAAAATCCTACCAACAATAAATATTCAAAATAGTTTAGTGTTCAAACAAGATTACGGTCACAGCTAAGAAAGTGTAACATTCTGAGCCAAGATCCTACCAACAATAAATATTCAAAGATAGTGTTCAAAAAAGATTACGGTCACAGCTAAGAAAGTAACATACTGAGCCAAGATCCTACCAACAATAAATATTCAAAATAGTTTGGTGTTCAAACAAGATTTCGGTCACAGCTAAGAAAGTGTAACATACTGAGCCAAGATCCTAACAATAATAAATATTCAAAAAAGTTTAGTGTTCAAACAAGATTACGGTCACAGCTAAGAAAGTGTAACATTCTGAGCCAAGATCCTACCAACAATAAATATTCAAAATAGTTTAAGTGTTCAAACAAGATTACGGTCACAGCTAAGAAAGTAACATACTGAGCTAAGATCCTACCAACAATAAATTTTCAAAGTAGTTTAGTGTTCAAACAAGATTACGGTCACAGCTAAGAAAGTAACATACTGAGCCAAGATCCTACCAACAATAAATATTCAAAATAGTTTGGTGTTCAAACAAGATTACGGTCGCAGCTAAGAAAGTGTAACATACTGAGACAAGATCCTACTAAAATTCCCTACTATCGTCGACATGTGGTTGCGGAAGAGTGCAGGAAATGGGAATATAGGCGGGTTGGAGGGGGGATGCAGATAGCTGGTTGTGCATAGCAAACGCAGTTAGTCTGATCAGCTGCGCCCATCGGATGATATACTACCGATTTAGATGAATTCGTTGGTGTCTTTCCGCAGTGTGACCTATAGTTTCAATACCCTGGGGGTATATGTCATGCCTATATTTTCCTGTTCACAAAACCGAATGCCCACGATAAAACAATGAAAAACAAACTTTAGTACTTTTTAAAAATTGTCAAAATAGTGGGCTTGCCTTTGTCGAATGGAAGACCTCGTATGAAAACCTGTTGGTAAAGGTCCACAGACTGCATGAAGTTAACTTACCTAGATTTCCCACACGGCCTGTACGTCCAATTCTGTGGACATACTCTTCAATGTCACTTGGAAGGTCAAAGTTGATAACATGTCGCACATTAGAGATATCCAAACCTCGCGCTGCCACCTTAATGGAGAGATTAATCATTGTTAATACTCCATTTTTAATAATACAATCATTTTACTTTGTTTTTATTTGAGTGTCTAAGGGCAGAGAAACAACACATTTTTTGTTAACGCCTTACAGCTTGTATCGCTCAGAAGATGTCAATTTCCATCCGATTGAGACTTCTGAACACATGTGTTATGTTGTCATTTGGTTTGAGGAACTTAACATCATCACGTCACCTATAAGATGACTGATTCGCGCATACACAAGCTGTTTTTATGAAAGTTGATTTTTTATATGTAAACATTTGGGAAACAAGTAATGTTTCAAAGTTGGCCGATTTAGTGCGGACAACGTTTTATTCCAATACCTGAGAAATTATTTAATATTTGATCAGACCAATAATCATACATGTGGATTACACATTGATATTGACCACACATCCGATAGACTTTTGGCTGGTAAGGATATCAGGGGATTTAAAGTAGAAATACTCATGCAATTGTGAGTACGCATTCCTGGTATATTTTCCCTTCTGCGTTGAAATATAATAATATATATTTTAAATTTTTCATGCAATAGAGATAGGTATATGGAAGCTTCTCACTGATACATTGCTTTGAACTACTACAATACGTATATATACAAGTTTCTCAAAAACAACTCTCCTTGAATTTCAAAGTGTGCCTATACTTTCTACAGAGAGTTTTACATTTAAAACAAAGATGTGTCTAACATTACAGAGTGAAAGTTAAATCATATATAAGAATATATAGCAATAAAAGTATTTTGATAGTAGAGAGAATCAAACTTCTTTCTTTCCTGACAAGCATGTCTTAAGAGGATGATTGTGGTGAAGACGAGCGCTGTACACATGATTAACAATTTAATCCTGAAACTCATATTGTAAAAGCACATGAATTTATTTGGTGCAAGCTTCATAAATCAGTAACTGTTGGATCCGTATGTGGAGCAAAGAGCTAGCTCATCCTATACTAGGCCACAATAGCTTAAATGAATATGGAAATGTCACCATTTGATAACACAGCATGTGTTTGTTGAACTATGCTCTGCAGAGTGCTGAAATGATTGAAGATTCATAAATATAGGCCAAGCTGCAGATGCCATCCTCCGTATGAAATGAGAAAACTACAGGAAGTGTAAGACACAAAGCTATGATAAGTTACGATACGTTATAATAATTTACAAATGCCTGGTCTGTGGGGGAGGAAACAGGTTCCTGAATCGGACTGTCATGTGTCCATCCTCATCACTTATTCACCCTGTGAAACAGAATGCCTTCCATCTGCACCATCTTCTTGAGTTCCACCCATAAGACACCTCTTGAACAGATTTCCTCTACAATTGTTTGACGCCAGTTGTTTCTTGGCCTTCCCACTAGTCTCTTTTCCTGTGGGTTCCAATACAACGCATGTCTAGCGATACCGTGTGGTTTCTTTCTGAAAGTGTGTTCTATTCATCCGCAATGTCCTGCTCTACTGTTTGCTTTGTTCTTTCCAATATATCTCTGTCCCCACCTATGGACGTCTAACATGAAGTTAAAATAAAAAAGTTTATTGGCCATCGCAAGTGATGATGGAAACATCTTCATGTGGTTTTGTCTTGATGGTGTAACTTGTGCTGTATTAATACATCGCTGTATAGTGAGGAAGAAACTGCGCCGGTCATCAACCTCAATCTCTGGTCAAGAACTATGGCAAGACAATAAACCAAGATGACTGAAAGTTACTAAGGATGTATGCTTCGAAGGTCGTGTCAATTAAAAAGTTGTACATCATGGGTGTGTATGAGGGGTCTGGCAATGTGAGATAAACAAAAAATACTATAGAAAGTACCACCACAACATATATGGTGTACAGACAGTATACTATCATGGGTCAACTGGAGATAACAAAATTGATAGTGTTCACAAAAAGTGTTTTGAAATATTCTTCATCATCTACTTACAGCAGTGGCCACTAGGATGGGTCTCTCTCCACACTTGAAGATTCGCAGAGCATCCTCACGCTCTCTCTGGGATCGATCTCCGTGGATACTTGTGGCTGGGTACCCTTCTCTCAACAAGAAGTCCTCAAGAGCATCTGCACCTTTCTTGGTTTCCACAAAAACCAGAGTCAAGGACTCTGGGCCTGCAAGGTTGTTTAAAAAATAATATTAACCAATCTGCTCACTCCAGTTAACGAATGTAACAGCAGCAACTATTGTTCAACCAGTGACACCGAAGCACCAGTGTGTGTATGTGTGTAACCTGCACGACGCCACATACTTTTTAAACTAAAATTTGCGCAAATGTATATCTCACTTATAGTAGTCGACTTTCAAAATTTGTAACTTCTAGTCGCTCCGATTGAAATCCATGGAAACCATAACAACGTATCGATAATGTGTTTACAATATCAACACAACTGTCAGTTTCCAATTCAAACGTAGTTCTTTCATCTAAACAAAAAGAATAAACAGGTTCTAATCGATAAAGATCTTTTCCAACAACCTACTTTACCTTTCGCAAAAAGTCGGCTTGCCCCAATCGGCATATTAGAGGTGTTGGAAGAAAAATCGTTCAAAATCCATTTGTAATCTAATAAACGATACTTTTACCAGCAAAATATCGTGTGTAGATGGTGACGTATTCAGCATTTAAAAAATTGGCTATGGGAGGGTCGCCGTGCAAATAATTATTTTTTTTCAGAATTCCTAATTTTGTCCAATCAGGCTGGACCCTGGCATGAAGAAGGATAAATACCCCGAGCCATTCTGTGAGACCATTATTCTAAGGCGTATTTCGGGCTGCACTGCTTGGATTTTGGCCATATTATCACGATAACTACATACACTTCCAGAGATAAATATGGCAGCATCCACATCGTTAAGATTTTTTTCAATCATCTTTGTCATACAAAGCAGTTTTGAAAATTTTGGAAATGGCAGTGAAAAGAGGGTATGGCCTAACAAGCATGAAAGTATGCATAACAAGCATGAAAGTATGAAGGATTTGGATAATCGTTAAATTGGATTTAGATGGTGAATATTCTGAAAAGGACAAGTGATTATTTAAATGATGACACATAATTTATCAAGTACATTTGATACAGGATGGTCTTTGAACAATATATTCATGATCAAGATGCTGAGCAGTGCATGATAACCTGATGGTCTACGAACCAGCGTTGCCAAGATCCTTCTACACCTCCTATATGAGGTGATCCTGGATAACAGGCTGTAACAGAGCAGACTGGCTAAGGAGAAGGGGTCGAAGAGGAAAGGCTAAACTAGTACTCAAAAATGCTTGCTGAAGTATATCGCCAATCAAGCTGTAAACTATAACAGATTTCGTTCTCCGAACAATATCATGCAACTTGCAAAGCTCTTTTCAGGGCTTGGTTACAGGACATTGAGAACAACGAAGAATAAGATATATTCCACAATTTACAAGCAGGAACATTGCAGATGATCATGTTTCAGATAAAATAATGAAACTAGAGGAAATAGTTTGCATATATAAACAACTTTCCTAAGATGTCTACCTTGTGTGTATTTTCTCACAATTTTACAGACAGGGTTCGAAGGGTTAAAAGTTAGCCTTTCTTTTTCATGAATGTATACTCCTGTTTTTTAGGTTATATTAACAGCAAATAACGAATGCTGGTCTAATATGTATAGAAGTAAACTATTGACAAGAATAACAGAGCAGTGTTCGTTACTCACTATAAAAGTGTCTGACATACTGTTAGGAAAGACAGCAAGGAAAGGAACTGGGCACTCCAACTCATTAACAAGCTTATCTAAAATACATTTGCTGAGGCAAGCAAGCCCTCTAATCACTCTTCCAGTCTATATACTGATATAAGATTAAGGGAGAAAATTACATTCACATACCTCCGGCAGCATTCAGTAGATCCAACAAGAAGGAACGTTTCTCCTGCTCTTCCACCCAGACCACCTTCTGTGTGATGTTCTCGCTGGTACTGCCCACACGTCCCACAGCCAAGAAGATGTAGTTCTCCAAGAAATCTCTGGCCAGGACCTAACAGGCAATGAAAATGTCAATAGATTCTACAGCAATCATTCCATGCATTCTTAACCTTTAACCTTTAGCACGCCAGCAGTTTTTTGAAAACATTTGACCTAATTAATTTTCTTAATTTCTCGCTTTGGTAGTCGTCTTAGAAAATTTTTAATTTTTATGTTTGTTTGTCAATAAATATGATTTTCTGGAATGTAGACACACAATAGCATAACGAACATGTTGGTGTTATTGTCGTGTGTTTGTTAGTTTTTGAGATTCAAAAGGATGAAGTTGAAAATTTATGAAAATCTCTGAAAAAATTTGGACTCGACCACTAGGCCTAGTCGCTTCGATAGAAAACCATGGAAACCACAACAACGTATCGATACTGTGTTTACAATATCGACACAACTGTTAGTTTCCAATTCAAACGTAGTTCTTTCATTTAAACAAACAAAATAAACAGATCTACTCGATAAAGATCTTTCCCAACAACCTACTTTCCCTTTTGCAAAAAGTCAGCTTGCTCCAAACGGCGTATACAAAATTAAAACTGTTCAAAAGCCATTTGTAATCAAACATACGATACTTTAACCAGCAAAATATCGTGTATATATGGAGGGCGTATTCAGCAGTAAAAAATGGCTGTCGGGAGTGACTTCGTTCAAAAAACAAAAAAAATCTTTGTAGGCCGAGTTGGTTAGAAGGGATCGGACATAGCGTGCGTAAGGTTAACACACCAAGGTCAAGAGCTAGCCGACCAACTCGGCCTACAAAATCGGGGCTCTAAATTTTTTTTAAACTCCAGACAGCCATTTATTAAATGCTGAATACGTCTCCATGATATAAAGTATCGTATGTTCGATTATAAATGGCTTTTGAACAATTTTAATTTTGTATACGTCATTTGGAGCAAGTCGACTTTTTGCGAAAGGTGAAGTAGGTTGTTGGGAAAGATCTTTATCGAGTAGATCTGTTTATTTTGTTTGTTTAGATGAAAGAACTATGTTTGAGTTGGAAATTAACAGTTGTGTCCATATTGTAAACACAGTATCGATACGTTGTTGTGGTGGTTTTCTATCGGAGCGACTAGGCCTAGTTCAAATTTTTTCCGAGATTTTCATAAATTTTCAACTTCCATTTTTTTGTAACTCAGAAACTAACAAACACACAACAAAAACAATAACACCCACAAGTTCTTTATTCAATTGTATTTCTACAAAACAATAAAATCATATTTATTGACAAACAAACAGAAAAGTTACAAATTTTTAAAGTCGATCATAGCGAAAAATAAATGTAATTTAATTAGGTAAAATTTTGTCTCAATGACGTCATGGCATGCTAAAGGTTAATTTCTAGGAAGAAGTCTCAGTTTTATCTGAGGTTACGTAACATGTTCCCTTGTTCTACACTTTGCCTTTCCTAACTATGTAGTTAGACAAAAATTGTGCCCAACAAACTAAAACAACAAGAGTGTACTGAAGAAGCAGTCATATGGCAGAATCGGTGAGCAATAACTCTACATTGACATGTTCTATTAGTTACAAATTTTTTTTAAAGTACCTGGATCTCTTTTGGGAAAGTTGCTGAGAACATGTTTGTCTGTCTCTTTCCACAAGGTGGCATGTTATCTTTTTCCACAATGCGACGGATCTGGGGTTCAAAACCCATGTCCAACATTCTGTCTGCTTCATCCAAGACCAAGAACCTGCAAGAATCAACATTAAAGAGTCAATTTAATATACTTTTTCTCCATTTATACATATTTTTGTCCCTGGGTACATTTTGGTAGTGATGATTAACTAGAACCATCGAGCTGTTTTTTTCCAGTCAATACCAAATTCAATAATTTGCAGGTGTTTTCCTAGCCGGTGAGTGCGACTATACGGTGAGTGCGACTATATAAGTTATTAGTTTTTGAGGTAGTAATTTGTGTTTTGATGCAGTTAGGTTTGTGGAAGTTTGAACTTGTTAATCATGACATGTTTTATCCTTAGAATATGCTGTTTCCTGCATTTCCGTAGACAAATTTTTGTTTGGATGAGTCATTTCTTTTTACATGGCATGTTTGTCACATTCCGCCATTCCTCTTTCAATTGGAAGTATTTGCATTGTGAATGCATGTTGACTGGTGTGTTTATTTAAACCAACCTTCATCCTAGTTTTGCTAGTTACCTGTAATCTCATTGCCTTGCATGTCTTTGAATCCACATTAGACTAATATTTCTTGTTTTTATCATGTGAGTTGTCAGTTAGCTTTGTAACTTTGTTATGTTGTTAATTTCCAAGTATGTTTCTAGTGTCTAATTTTAATCGTCAAACAGTGAAGACCTCAATATTGGATAGGTTTTGCTTTCCTTGTTGGCACTGCTTGAGTATTACTTTGATTGTGCTGTTTATTGCTGTAATTTCTGCTTGGTTGTTATTATAGTATTCTTCAGGTAGTCCTAACTGTGATGGTTTAGAGATATGCATGTGTTTATTTGTAATTTCTTTTAGTAAATCTGTATATAGTTATGTATGTTTAACTTGTATTCTTTTGGTGAAATTCATAAATATTGTAATGTGTGTATTTGTTTTATGCTTTTGGTGAAGTCCGTATATAGTTATGAATTTATCTTTATCTGGTGTAATATGGGTTGTATTTTTCTTTTGTGCTTTTATTTATTTATCTTTGTGTTTTCTGTTATTCTTTTGGTGAAGTCTGCTTATAGTGTTTATTCGTGATCTTTTTATGCTTTTGGTGAAGTGTTTATAGTGTTTGTTCGTGCTTTTATGCCTTGACTGAATACAGTTTAATGTATTTGTTTGTAATGTCCAAAGTGAGATACCATGATTGAAGAACACAATTATGTTATACATGGCTGTCAGTTATAAACTAAGTTGCCTGAACATGGAATACCTGACACTTTGGAAACTGCTGCCCAACACCAAACTTCTTGGTGCGGATCTCTTTGTGAACGTGCAGCAACCATCCATAAAAACAGCAGCTGAACAACTGAGGCAGGTTAGAAAAGCCAGTGAAATGAAGCCTTCACATCAGGTATACATTCTCCTCAGTCCCCTTCAAACACATCATATTCATAATTTTTGAATAGAGTAAGTTGGTCATCATCGTCCGTATTGCACGAACAAGTTGGACAGACTGAGTATGTCATGGGTTTTTATCATGGTATGATTGCTTCTCCCAGTTCACTAAGCTGCAAATGAGTACCTTATGTAGTCAAAGAAAAAGTTCGTCTTCGCTATGGGAACTACATTTCAAGGAGCCACTTAAATACTGTCAAATAGACATTAACACCTGGCTCAAAATCATTAAACCTAGAAGACTGCGGTCACAAACACCATTGCAATCAGCAAGGGCTTTTTAGTGAAGCATTAAGCATGACATTGAAACATGGATTACTCGCCAGTCTCAAACATTTGTCCCTAGTCTTCCAAAAAGCAGTACACGCTTTGCAATCCTGTTGTAGACCTGAGGGTCTATATTCATTTCTGTGGTGAGGGAACTATAAAGGAAAGTTTCTTGAGCTTCTACATGACTGTTGGTAGACCTACTACATTTGTTAGTTTTGGAATTATTCACATTCCTTACTAAAAATTAACATGACACAGAATATCAACAATTAATACCAGCTATATTTGTTTTCAAATGATTATTTTGTGTGCACGTGACCAATTTTGATAGTCAATACTGTTGTAGATAATACAAAAAGACTAACAGTAGCAGCACAAAAGTTCATACTTGCAATGGTCCAATCCAACTTTTCCTCTCTCCATCATGTCAACTAGACGACCTGGGGTGGCAACAAGCAAGTGGCAGCCCTTGTCTAGGTCCCTCATCTGAGCGCCAATGTCTGCACCTCCGTACACAACACATGGTCTAACTCGGGATCGGTACGCAAACTGTAGCAAAGAGAATAATGATGGATTAAGGCAAATGGTGTTTTATGTCATTCAAAAACAATATCACTGCAATCCAGGCAGACTCTTCATAAACTTTCCAAAGTGGGACCAGCACTGCACCTATTGTCATAAAGAAAAAAAAAGGGGGGATGGCGTGGGCTAGTGGTTAACCCTACCAGACCGCTGTCCCCATTTTTAGGTAATTTCCTTAACTGCCGCTAAACCGAATTTTCGGTAATTTGGATAAAATGCGTAAGAATCTAAAAATAACCAACCAATCGTGGTCAATCCTCGTGATTAGTCATTGCAAATGGCTGCCCCCATGTTTGAATTGATTTTGTGGGGTTTAACGTGAACAAATTCGGAAAATTGACAATGAAACGAACGGCTGATGAACCAAGCACTTCAACAGGAAAGCAAAGTAAGTCTAGGCTTATGACAGTCCAACAGGTGATCAATAATTTGGTTGATTCAGACTCTGTTCAAGTGAAACAGACAGTGAGAGCTCGAGTGATGAGATGAAGGCTTTTCTTGGACTGAGGATCTATATGGAATACTCATATATAAAGCCCAGCTATCAGGATTATTGGACAAATGAGGGCTCTTTGTTGTGTTTACTCCCGGATTTCGAAATGTTTTATGACTCGAGACAGATTCTTTGCCTTTTGCTGGGTGGATTGGCACACAAAGGTGGAATATTGACGCTAGATGAAAGGTAAACCCATTTTCTACAATGTCTCCAAGTTACATCTTATTCTAACCACTTGTTTGCATGTAACTAACATTTTTCTATATCATGTTGGTTTTTTCTCTTTAATGCTCTGGAACCCAGGAATGGGGGACAGTTGGGTTCAGGGCCTTAGGCCTGGTGGGATTAAGTGACACAGCTCACAATCCGAAGGTGCTGGGTTTGCACCCTATCACAGCACCGGCCGTTACACCGGGGAAACAAACCCTTAGTAAATGCAAGAGGAAGCAGACCCTTACATAAAATGTGTGTCAAAGTCGGATGCACTGGGCCAACAGGCGCAAGATAAAAACATAGTGCAACGCACACTACCTTGAGGAATTGAGAAATAAAGCGAATGAACAAAATTCAGAAAAATATATCTCTGCACTCCAGGCATAATCTTAATTGCTTCCAAAGGTGGGACCACCACTATACTTTGTCTCCTTACACCATGAATACATGAATTGCTTAACATATTAGCATTTCAACAGAACATATATCCTTTAGTGAATTGTATTCTTTGTGTAAATAGACCAAGTGCAGTTGTCTTTGATGACTGGTAAGGTGCAGTGAACCAACTCTTTCTTCCACAACGATAGACACCAAGATACACATAGAGCATATATTTAACGATCTCAATACTTAAAAAAATACTACTTAACCTTTAGGGACCTGAATTATAAGAGTACGGAGTTCCCGCAGCCACTGAATTATTTTTCAGCACGTCACGTTTTTCTAGTTTGTTCACTTTGAAAATCTGTATTTTTTTTTCTTTATTGTATAAATATGATTTTTTGTGTGTTGAGACATAAATGAATAAAGAACTACTTGGTGTTATTGTTATTGATGTGTGTGTGTTAGTGTATGAGATACAAGAACATGACAGTGAATTCTTTTTTTTTTTAAACGCAACATTTCGATTTTGCCCATGCCGCGGGGAATTGGGACCGTCAGAATGTGAAAATTGTCACAGAACGCCGAAACGCCAATAGTTTTTCTTACAAGATTGTCAAATCTGCTATTTTCCCTTACAAATGTAGATAATACTGCTAAATAAACAAATTAAACAGATCGAGCTCCCAAAAATATGCCGGAACAACTTACCTTTATCACGCGCAATAATGGAATAATCCGCAAGCCGTATTGAAAATGCAAATGCGTCGTTTCAAAATCGCTTTCAAAGTCACTTTACGGCTATTTTGGTTGTTTACAACGGCATCCCTATATATAGATTCTTCATCGTACGCTGTTTACAGCGATTTTTACGTTGCACTGTTTTATTTTGTTAAGCCTGTGGCTCAGTGCAACCGATTTCAACAGGCATTTCTGTAGGGTTGCCCTACTTAGCCTTTGGCTGTCCCCAGCCTAACTGCAAGGCAGCAGTTGTTTTTGGTCAGAGTTGTCTCTCTTTGGGAAGTTGTCTTGCAGGACTATCGAGTCTTCCCCACTCGTGTCTATAGGGTTTGGCAATGATATGATATGATGGACTATGTACTAGTTTGTACTATCCCGGAAGAGAGGCAGTCCAGTGTGACTGTCTCAGGATCGTCACGTCCTGCCAGAAACGTAGCATATGCATGTGAGTGAGGTATCTCTTTGCTCCTTGTATTTTCTCGGCTCATCTGCAGTGATGGTACGCCTAGCATTCCCCGCCACCTGGGAGGTTGTCACAATAGGGCAGAGGGTGCAATGTCCGCTGGACTGCATCTCTTCTGCATCCATTGGGATGACTGATAGCAGACAGAGGTAAAGAGCAAGGCAGGAGTGCATTTATCCAGATGCATTTCTGCGGCTCGACCGGGCCGGGCTGAGACGTAAGCCCCAGGTCCCAGCCATGACGTAGCCTCCCATCAAAGCGGTGCTGAGATTTAGGAAGAGGTTCTGGCTTAGAGGCTTTCGGCCGTAGTCCCTCAGATGGTAGCTTTGCACCATTGGCTTATCAGCCAAGCACGTGGACCAAATGTCAGCGACCTATGATTTCTCTCGAAGGAGTGCATTTGACCAGGGAACAAGCCTGGTCACGGCACAGAGATGGTGTTCGCCTGGTGCGCGGACATATCTCATGGTCAAGGGTTGAGTCTCAGAAGTTCGCAGTGAGGTAGCTGATCTACTGCTTAGGACACCCCGACCGAGAACTATCTTCTACAAACGGTTTCATACCTCATCGCCGTATGGGGTGAATATCGAGCAGCTTCCCGCCCGCTTTGATCGGCAAACGGCAGAGACCTCTTTCTGCGGCTCGACCGGGCGGGGCTGGAGCCCCAGGTCCCCACCATGTTGAAGCCTCCCTTTGCAATCGTGCTGAGCTTTTGGGCGGGATTTTGGCTTAGAGGCGTTCGGCTGTAATCTCTCACCTTGTAGCCTCGCGCCGTTGGCTTATCAGCCTAGTACGTGAACCAAATGTCAGCGGCTCCTCTCTAGTTGAGCAGGATTATCGTAGCAACGCCCTCCCGTTAGCAGGGTAAAACTGACCTGTCTTCCGAGGGTCTATTTCCAGCACCCGTTCAATATTAGACCGGACGTATCAATAGAGGGCTTTTTAGTTTGTCAATGACCAAAATTCTGGAACCTGCGATTTCTACAGGGTTAAGACCAGATTACCATAGCAGACGCTCTTTCATTAGTGGATTAAGAGACTGACCTGTCTTCCATGGGTCTAATACCAGCACATGTTCACTATTAGACCCCACGAAGGTGCTCTCGATTTGACAGTCATTCTACAGTATTGGCGTGTTAACCTTTAGCACGCCAGCAGTTTTTTGAAAAAATTTGACCTAATTAATTTTCTTAATTTCTCGCTTTGGTAGTCGTCTTAGAAAATTTTTATGTTTGTTTGTCAATAAATATGATTTTCTGGCGTGTAGACACACAATAGCATAACGAACATGTTGGTGTTATTGTTTTTGTTGTGCGTTTGTTAGTTTTTGAGATTCAAAAAGATGAAGTTAAAAATTTATGAAAATCTCGGAAAAAATTTGGACTCGACCACTAGGCCTAGTCGCTTCGATAGAAAACCACAACAACGTATCGATACTGTGTTTACAATATCGACACAACTGTTAGTTTCCAATTCAAACGTAGTTCTTTCATTTAAACAAACAAAATAAACAGATCTACTCGATAAAGATCTTTCCCAACAACCTACTTCCCCTTTTCCAAAAATCGGCTTGCTCCAAACGGCGTATACAAAATTAAAACTGTTCAAAAGCCCTTTGTAATCGAACATACGATACTTTAACCGGCAAAATATTGTGTATATATATGGAGGGCGTATTCAGCAGTAAAAAATGGCTGTCGGGGGTGACTCCGTTCAAAAAAGAAAAAAAATTCCCGTACACCGTTTTTGTAGGCCGAGTTGGTTAGAAGGGATCGGACATAGCGTGCGTAAGGTTAAGTCAATTTAAGCTGCAGGCTCCACTCATGGTAGTGCCCTTCCGTCAATTCCTTTATCAAACACTGAATGCAGACCAACCGAGCCACAGAGAGCATTACCCCAGTTTTCCGATGGTCTAGATCCAGCACCTGTTCCATATTAGACCCCGCGAACTATTTAATAGGCTAGAGTCTCATTCGTTATCGGAATTAACCAGACAAATCGCTCCACCAACTAAGAACGGCCATGCACCACCACCCACCGAATCAAGAAAGAGCTACCAATCTGTCAATCCTTACAGTGTCCGGACCTGGTGAGTTTTCCCGTGTTGAGTCAAATATATATAGATTCAAAATGGCTGTATTTCAACCGGTCTTAACACGCGGCAATGGTCAGGAATAATTTGTTGATGACGATCGGCAAATTTTCGTATCGCGTGTCCGTTTAGGTGGACTGTAGGGGGACTTGAGTATTTTTACTTGTCCACCTATGCGGACATTAGTGCCTTAAACTTACCTACTTACTTTTTTTTATCCACGAGGCCACTCTAACAGAGGTAAAAGCTCTTGCTTCCCAAGACACAAAATGGTTAAATGATAAGAGTTTTGAATTCCACACGTTTTGTCATTCGAGAGAGTGCAAAACACGGAGATACCTTGTACCTGCTGTGCATGTAAAAGAACCCTTTGCAGTTGAAAGTCGATAAGAATAAACTGTTAGCTGTTGTTCGGACAAAAATTCTGAAAATGTAAAATTTCTACCTAAAATTTGGTCTTGACTCATGACAAATGATTAGACTTTCCTACAAATTTTCTATATATTGGAAATGATTTTATAGTTGAACAATCACGCAGAGCAGAGGGAAAGTTATATTAAATCACAAACACATGTTTTGGAAGTCTGTTACAGCATGCAGTAATTTTAAGTTTTGCGGAAATGGTTTATTCCTGTTTCAGACTGTTTTACAGAGGCTGTGAACGGCGCCTACAAACTGGAATGGATAAATGTTTGCCAAATTAAGGCAGTAGCAGTTTTTGTGTGTTGAAAATGGTAAATAACATGTTACTATAATGGAGAAATGTTGTAAATGGTTTCTCACCTTTCTAGCCTCGTCATAAATCTGAGAAGCCAATTCACGGGTTGGTGCCAACACTAGTGCAATGGGAAACATCTTTTTCCTGCCATACTGTCTGCCTCCTAGGGAGCCTGTGGAGTCTCCAGGACCCATCTCATAAATCTGATTGAGAATTGGCACAAGGAAGGCAGCTGTTTTGCCAGATCCTGTGATAAGAAAAGTAAATTGGTTTTACGAAAGCGAGACCTAATCCATGTGGTCTGAACACAAAATGGTAGAAACAGGTGCTATCCAGTTTGAACAGGGTGACGCTACTTTTGTAGGTTCTTGTACATTGTTTAGACACATGAGTCCACTTTGATAATCGTACTGCAAAGTTTCTTATGGCCTTCCTCTGTGCACCATCAGAAGCACACATGTCTGTCTGTAATGGGAGTCTGTTGCTGCTCATTCCAAGCACAAGCCCGATGTATGTCCATCATTGTTTCCATATGTCAGAAACATATAGCTGGTAAATGTTTTCTGGATTTAGCGTAGTCTTGAATTTGTCCCAGCCAATATTCATTAGTTTCTAGGACTTATTTTCATATACATTCAGGTTATTTTACAGCTTTTTGCATCCATATATTAGCACTGATATTACTCAGCCTGATCTTTGAGTATTTATTCATTGATTTTGATTTCCAAATGTTTGGCCAAGTGGATACTTTTTTGAAACTTCCAACCTCCTGAAATAAGTCTCCATTAAACTTATTAAAATAGCAGCAGCTTTGTAAATAGTATGAGGAGAATTGAAATCTTGCAAAGACTGGAGGATATGTCATTTGACCCATGTTCCAAAAGTACTACCTAAATGCCACGTCATCATGTGGTAGGCCATACGGCATTCAACATCAATTGCTGGACAACCAATCAAATCCAAGCTACTGAGACAAATTAAACAACAATTTAAAAACCAAAACCATAATTAACTGCAACAATATTTCTCCCAAACGATCTCACAATGTTTCAGGTCACTTCCTTTACCAAGTTTTCTTTCAGTTACGTCTTACAGATTGCTGACATGACATCAATTCCTCACCTGTCTGGGCACATGCCATCAAGTCTCGCTTGCCAAGAATGATGGGAATAGCAAACTTCTGGACAGGAGTTGGCTTGCTGTACTTGCTGAGGGCAATATTATTGCGGACAATTTCTCCCATTTTGCAATCTTCAAACTGTGAAGGGAAATGGACATTTTGTTCACACTTTGAACACACAACAGTATCATTAAATATGAACTGTACAGCTGTTCTTAAGGATCGCTTTAGATGAGGTACAGCACTCGTCTACCAGGATAGTGGGAGACAGTGTTGTTTTGAGTCATGGAAGTTTCAACAACCCCATGGTCACAAGGAATGTAATTTTTTTTTTTTGCGTTCGCCTTATTTTTCTAATCCCCAAGGCAGTGTGCGTTGCACTGTGTTTCTATTTGTGTGCCTGTCGACCCAGTGCATCTTCTTCTTCTTCTTCTGCGTACGCAGTCAGACAGTAACCATTATTTTTTTGAAAAAAGCGGCGGTCATCCTGAGGCTGTCGCCACTGCCATAGAGCTTGTCTTGCAGTTCCACTGGTGATGGCCACATCTGCTCTCTCTGATCCTCGTATGCCGGGCAGTTCTGCAGCAGATGTTCAGCGGTCATTTTACCAGTACCGAGCGGGCATTCGTCGGTACACCCTATCTTCAATTTGTTGAATAGGTGGTACCTCAGTCTATTGTGGCCAGTGCGAAGTCTAAAGACAACGACCTGCTCTCTTCGGTTCAACTGGTAATAGGCATCGTTTTTGGTGTAACCAGTATGTTCGGTTTCCCATTTGGTCATGTATCTGGCTTTGATAAGCCGTTTTGACTCTTCGTACGTCATACTGGTATCTGTTTGTGGTAGTCTTGCACCTTCTTTTGCCAGTCTGTCTGCCTCCTCGTTGCCTTGGATGTTACAGTGTGACGGGACCAACTGTACCACTACCCTTTTTGGTGCGGACTGCTGGCACAGTTTGCAGAGTGCTGCTCTTAAGTCGTTAAGCTCAGTGTTTTTCTGGCTTTTTAGCGCTGTGACTACGGCGAGAGCATCTGTCAGCAGGACTATATGGCTCTCATTTTCACTGTGTGTCACCATTTCTTCCACTGCCGCCCTCAGTGCCTCTGCCTCCGCTCTGAAATTGCTTGTGTACTTACCAGTAGCGAATGACAGTGTTATTTTTCTGCCATTTGGTAGGTTCAGGAATGCTCCTGCCCCTCCGTTCTGTGTTGTGTTTGTTACAGAACCGTCGGTGTATGCATGGGTCCAGTCCATGCTTGGGTAGCTTTTCGTTATGAAGCTTAGGGTAGTATCTCTCCTTTCTTTTTCAGTCTGGCAGTTTTTGTTTGCAATACCTGGTATATTTTCTACCACCTCTGGAAATATATCCTGCCTCCAGGTAGGTTTTCGTACAGTAGTGATGGGTTTTGGTGTTGTTAGTGCGTTTATGGGATCTTCGTGCATCTTTGCTTTGGCTATTTCTGCAAAGTTTCTCCGCTTTAGTTTCCCATTTCCCAAATTGTTTAGTCTCTGGTGCATTGGATGGTCGGTCAGTCTTCGGAGTTTCTCTGACTGCAGCTGGGCTCTGCAGTCTCTTCTATCGGTCATGGATTGCAGCTTTGTAATCTTTTCAAGTTCTACAATTGGCGTTGACTTCATGCCTCCTGTTATAATTCTCATGGCTTGGTTTTGAAGTTTGTTAACTTTATCGAAGTTCGCCTTCGCTGCTGTTGTCCATGCCGCAATGCCATACTCGAGAACTGGTCTCACTCTTCCAGTGTACAGTTTCTTTAGTATGCCTTCGTCTGCTCCCCAGCTTGTGCCAGCAAGTTTCCTCATGATTGCCATTCTTTCTCTGGCTTTCATTCGGTTTCTCTCAATCTGACTTTTCCATGTCATGCGCCGATCAAATGTGACTCCCAGATAGGTTGGGTTGTCGTTTGGCTGCAGGAATTTGTCATTTAGACTTAATTTGGTACTTTGGGGTTTTAATGAAAGCGAGAATATTGTGCATGTGGTTTTCTCCTCGTTTATTTTGACCAGCCAGTGCATCTGACTTCAGCATGCATTTTATGTAAGGGTCTGCTTCCTCCTGCATTTTCTAAGGGTTTGCTTCCCCGGGGTAACGGCTGGTGCTGTGATGGGGATCGAACCCAGCACCTTCGGCTTGTGAGCCGTGCCACTTAACCACGCCGTCCCCTTACAAAGAAGGTATGACTAGTGTCGAGTTCTGTTGGAGACGGACAATGAACAAAAATCCTGGAAGCAACCAAACGAACCCTTGGCAGTTTAACTATAAGAGCCTGTTGTTAGTGGCTGTCTCAACTGCAAGTACCATTTAGCTCTACATCGCCAGGGTAGATTAGTGACCAAGACCAAAAATACAGCATAGTGAAGGAGCTGACCAAGACCGTATTTCACAGCCAGGTTGCTCTAGTGTAGTCTGGATAAAGTAAAAGTTTGTCTCTTAGTGGTTACACTACTGCCAAGAAATAAAGTTTTAAGCCACAGCTTGTACGAGGTAGGGTGGCCAGTTTTTCTCGTGTTTTACTTCTTTAGTCGTATGTCAGGTACATGTTTACAGCTGGGTCAACTGAAGCGTCAGTCATGGGAGTTGAACCACTCATATTTTTGCCGTGAATAGCAAGTGCTCTACTGCTACACTAATCAGATACTCTGGCTAAGAGAATAGTTCACAGTGGGAAAACAAACTCTGTACTCCAAAAAGCCTGCTGAAATCGATGTGCCGGCCAAAAGGCACACACATTGCAGCCTCGCTATAAACTATGACACATTGTCCTATTCAGGGAGAACACAGAAGAGGAAAAAGAATATTTCTTGAAGATTCTGAGCCCACTTACTGAAACTTAGATTCTGTTTACATTGGGAAAACAAGACCTGTAATAGATACTCACTATTTTGTTCCATGTATTAGAGCTTTGCCCATAAGACTTCAATTACCACGACCCTTTGGTAGAATGCGCTCGATGGTCTGGGCACGTCGTGGCATCAGCGTCAAGACCAAACTCAAAGTCTACCGTGCAACCATCATTCCAACCCTACTATACGCTTGTGAAAGCTGGACTGTATACTCTGGACATGCAAGGAGGTTAAACCACTTTCACACAGGTTGCCTGAGGCGAATATTCCACATCCGATGGCAAGATCGTGTCACTGACATCGAGGTTCTCTCGAGGGCTAACAAGCCCAGCATACATGCACTGCTACAGAAAGCACGACTAGAATGGGCCGGACACTTCGTCCGTATGTCGAGCGGCTCCCAAAAAAGCTTCTCTACGGCGAGCCGAGAGAGGGCGCCGAAAGAAACGTTTTAAAGGCGGTCTGAAGGACTCACTGAAAAGTTGCCAGATAGACATCGACACCTGGGAATGTCTTGCGCAAAACAGATCTGACTGGAGAAGTGCAGTCAAATCGGGTGTAGCTGCCTGTGAAGACGACCGTGTTGTGAAAGCTCAGAGCAGAAGCGAGACGCGGAAATCCCGAGCAGCGGGAACACCATCCCCTTCTACAAACCTTGTGTGCCCGATATGTAGCAGATGTTTTCGTGCCCGCATTGGCCTATTCAGCCACATGCGCACCCACACCCAACAGGGAAATCTGTGACAAGGATGATGTCGGCGGTCCTCATCGACAATGATGGACAGCTATTATTATTATTACCACGACCCACTCTTCTGTCTGCTTGACTCAACTCAGCACACATTCTTGGTTATAAAGACAGGTTATCTTCCTGTAAGGTGTGTCCTATCAACCTTCACTTCTCTACCCAATCTCAAGAAGTATTGACGGACATGTTCTTTACCACAGGTCAGCATTTCATATTACTTATGACCATATAACATAGTATGTGCGGCAGAGACATTGATGGTGATGGTCAGCAATCTGTTACATATATTTCTGAGCCATAATATAGAACTTTAACACAATATGATCAGAAAATGATTATATCTATGTTCTTTGCGCGCCAAATACGGCGCATAAGACAGAAACAAATGATCTCCAGTTGGAATGGTGTGACACCATTGTTTTTAAATCTTATTCGATGCTGAGGCCCATAGTTGAGCCCTCTCGGATGATTGTTCTTCTGAGTGTTTCCTTGGGTCTCTTTTCCAAACATTTGGTGTCTATTCGAGTGCTTATAATAGAAGACAGTTGTTCATTCTAAGGAATTACTCAGCAGAAAATTATATAAAAATTAGTGACAGTCACCTTACATATTTTAGCAGAGAATTCCTCAAGACAAACATCAGAAGGATTATTGGTAGGCGAGATGCTGGACTGAATGCTTAGTGGCAAATGGGAGACCTATGCGGTACTAGAAACATTGGAAACTTCTTGTGAAAATGGAGTATTGACACAATCTTGGTTGCTATGGGGGCTACTGTCACATGACTTAACATAAAACACTGTTTCTTCTATAATGTCTCATCTTTAGGATAGTTTAATTGCACAACGGAATAAATATATTTTAAATTCAATATTCCCTACTTTCTGTGGGCTCCGAATTTAAACAACAGACTATACATTCATCCACTAAATCAAACCAATTAATATTCTAGTGATGAAACTTCAAAAACAACAGAAATGCAACCAACTTATTTACAAAACTGCCAGTTTGGTCCATACAAGAATATTTCTACAAGTGTTTAAGCCAGAAAAGTAAATGTGTTAAAAAAGCGTTCAACTACATACATTTTCAATATGCTTAGGGCAGTTGTCACCGCTGGCTTCAACAGGTATATCCTCATACTTGTCAAAGTTGATTCCAGTGTTTCCACTTGCAAACAATTCGCTGGAAAGAAAGATTATTTTTAAAAGTTTACAATTGTAAAACAGGAACTCATCATTTATGCAAACATACCACATGAAAAAAATGCATATCAAGCAAGCAATAAAGTATATTACTGCATGGTGAAGGACAAGAACAATGCGTATACTATAGTGTTATTCTTCACTTTTAAAATTAATTGAATATTTCTTGACCAACAAATAGAAAGGTTACAGGCTCTCAAAGTCAACAAACACGGTAAAATGTGACATGCTCAAAATGATGTTGTCCCGTCTGCTTCACTTCTGGAACCAACAAATATGTAGAACAAGTTCTATTTGTTTGTTTTCTCCAAATGAGCACATGTAAACTATATGTAACTGTCAGGAGTAACATCAGGATCAGGTGAAATATACTATCAAGGTGGGAGCAAAATGCAACACCAGGGCCAGGTGAAACATACTGATCAAGGTGGGAGAAGAGTAACATCAGACGGTGGAATATACTGATCAAGAGCCCCTTCTCCTTGTTAGGGCTCCTACAGACAGGCAGTGTCACAAGTCTGGACAACACTGTAGCAGTGAGCAGTCTTGCATTGAACTACAGCCAAGAGGACCCCTTTCCACCATCACATGTACGCCTCAGAATGTATTAACCTTACGCACGCTATTTCCGATCCCTTCTAACCAACTCGGCCTACGGGAAATTTTTTTTTTTTTTTTTGGAACGGAGTCACTCCCGACAGCCATTTTTTTACTGCTGAATACGCCCTCCATATATACACGATATTTTGCCGGTTAAAGTATCGTATGTTCGATTACAAATGGCTTTTGAACAGTTTTAATTTTGTATACGCCGTTGTGGAGCAAACCGACTTTTTGCAAAAGGGGAAGTAGGTTGTTGGGAAAGATCTTTATCGAGTAGATCTGTTTATTTTGTTTGTTTAAATGAAAGAACTACGTTTGAATTGGAAACTAACAGTTGTGTCGATATTGTAAACACAGTATCGATACGTTGTTGTGGTTTCCATGGTTTTCTATCGAAGCGACTAGGCCTAGTGGTCGAGTCCAAATTTTTTCAGAGATTTTCAAAAATTTTCAACTTCATCCTTTTGAATCTCAAAAACTAACAAACACACAACAATAACAATAACACCAACATGTTCGTTATGCTATTGTGTGTCTACACGCCAGAAAATCATATTTATTGACAAACAAACATAAAAATTAAAAATTTTCTAAGACGTCTACCAAAGCGAGAAATTAAGAAAATTAATTAGGTCAAATTTTTTTAAAAAACTGCTGGCGTGCTTAAGGTTAAAAACCACTGTAACCAGCCACCGTGAGTTTAACTTTGTGGGTTCCAACAACACAAGTATCTATTCATCGAGAATGCCAAGCTTGCGCCAGGGTTAGATACAGCATACTAGATCAAGACTCCATATATCGTCCATTATGTTCATCTGGAAACAGTAGCCTTGTCACTGAGGTAGGGATGATTACTGGTGTCCCTGTGGTAGTGGGCTGCTAAGAAGACATGCATTGCACTACAGAGTGTAAAACCCAGGTATACCATCTTGAGGGAGCCGCGTAGCACAGTGGTTAGCGCACTGACTTCGCATCTGAGTGGTCTTGGGTTCATTCCCCAGTTGAGGCGAAAATGTTTTGTCAGACCACAATGGCTCCTGGGTCAACCCAGTCTTAAAAGGGTACAAGTTCAGTCTGGGAAATAAAAGCGGCGAGGGAGAGGAGATGACTACCGCCCTCATATAGCCGAGCCTTTGAAATGTAACATCTCCCACCCATACGGCTGTAATGCTATGGGTTACTTTACTACCTTCTTGAGTACATCATGGGATGTAAAAAGAGCCATTACAACTACAAACTAGCTACCAGAGAAAATTTTACAAGAGGGAAGAATTAAGATACAATTAGCCATCAAAACAACTGTTCCAGAGAATCACTACCCAAGCAACATATGTACACATGTATATACAGATGTATCAGCATCAAATGCAACATAGAATCATGGTAAAGGGATCTTTCTAAGCCTAAAAACAGTACACAAAGCTATCAATGCCAACTGTAACATTTTCAAATAGCTTTCTAGGAGTGGAAGATGCCTTGAAAATTGCAACAGAAATTCTAATGGTAGATGAACACAGAAATACAATTGGTACTCTTTATAGACACACTGTTAGTGGTTACAGTACTGGGGAACCAGAAAAATACACCTAAACGAACTAAAAGTGATACTTTATAAACTATTACAAGCTAAAGAGAGTTGTGATTCAGTAATTCCATATCATTGCAATATTTTGGCAATGAAGAGACCGACAAATTCAAAAGAAGGTGGAAAGCTACACCAACTTGATATTGGTATAATTTAGGCCAAAAGGTTTATGAGGTGTAGATTAGGAACACGTGGAGAAACAGATCATGCAGGTCATCAAACAAATGACTCATATTACCAGCTCAATAGAGATGAACAGGTATCAAGTCTTTAGACTGCACAGGCCACAATGCCATCTGTTCAACAAACTAGAATTAGGATATACAGATGAATGTTGAATGTGTCTGCAGCACTGACAAAATAACTACTGAGCACCTGCCACAACTGTGTCCAACACATGAGGAACAAGAGAAAGTTTGTGTGACCATCCCTCATACCCTTCCGGGACAAGCTCTATGGAGATACCAAGAGTCTCAGGCTAACAAACTGCTTTCTTAGGATAAATTTAAAAGTTTTTTTTAAAAATTTGTACGAAGAAGATGAAAATAATTGTTCATCTTGCTAATCTGTGTCCTAATTTCCGGAAATATTTCTTTTTATCTTAGTACTTTTCGTTGTCCCCTCAAATGTCATATATATTGCACATTTCCAGAATGCCTGGACAGGTCAACGATTAGTTACACCACAGACACCAAATTTCACAGAACTCACCTTTCCAGTCTTTCATTCTTGGGAAGTGGTATAGACCAGTCATCATTACGAGCTTCCTCACTGCTGTTGTCAACACGATTGTCCCAGCGGTTGTAGCCTTGGCCGCCCATGCGACGCTCCCGATCCCTGTCTTCCAACAGAACATCCCATCTATTGTTGCCACCAGGTTGAGGTTGTGCGTTGCCCTGCTGTTTCCAGGAATCATTACTCCTAACAGAACAGAATATAAGTACAAGATGTCAAAATGTATTGGGGGAAGTGTGTACAGATTTACACACTAGCATGTGCACACATGGGAGCTGAGGTAGTGTAGTAGATGGTGCACTGGCTTCACAGATGAGTGACCGTGGTTCGGTCTCCAGTTGAGGCGGGATTTTTCCCATCACAAAATGACTCGTGGTCCAGCCTAAAATATTAGGTGCCATAATAATCTTGGAAAGTAAAGGTGGGCAGCATGATGTTGACCACATCACCACTAGTGTGCTGTTCATCAAGGAAAATATGGGCCTAACGCCATATTTCCAATATGCCAAACTGGCATGAAACCGGGATCTTTACTATGTGTACACACACCAAAGTTGAAAAGCAAAGGACCACTACAATCTTCCAAGCGTGCCATAAAAGACAGCAAATGGCCAGCAACCTCAACCTATTGCTACTGAAACAACCAGTGCAAATACTTGGAAACAAGCTGCCTGTAAAGCGATTGATTGTATTGTTTGATCAATACCTATTGAGTTAAAGGTGATTTCAAGCATTTATCAATCAGAACAACAAATAATCATTTTTCTCGTGCAAATAATCTCAATCACAAAATTAAGCAGCAGCACTTTCACAGAACAAAGATCTTCCAAATGTTTTCAATTTCTAATGAATGAAGTTAATTGCTCTTCGCAAGCAATGACAGTTTTGTCTTGATGTAGCTAGTGCTGTATTTTGATTATAGGGAGAGAGCAACTGCGCGGTCATCATCCTCACTCTATGGTTCCGAGCTACCTTGGGCCAGTGGCAAGATAAGTCGAGACGACTGCAGGTAATCCAGGATGCAGGCACTTTAGTCTAACTCCATTGAGACCAAGGGTCACTTAAAACATGCAGGGCCCGAACCCCAGCCGTTTCCATTCTTTATTCTGATTGGGTCTAAAAGTTAAACATAAGTCTGAACAGTTAGCTGCTCATCTCTTATCGGCAGAGCATGTTATTGTTTGCCCACAATTAATAAGTTTACCCCAATGCTGCATTCAAAGCCCTTTAATACATGGTATGTAACCAAACTATTTGACAATTTCTTCTACGACAAATGCACCAACACTTCCTGGGGTTCACTGAGTTGTTGCATGTAGCTAATTAGGGGTTCTCCAAACTACTAAAGTGTCAAGAATAGATCCAACTCATGAACAGATACATATGGAAATCCAGTAGAGCCTGTTTTAACCCAGGTTTACATTTCTTTCTTTCTTCACCAATCGTCCTGAAAAGGATGCTGTAGCGTAGTTTATAGTGAGGTTATGATATCTGTTGTCTTTTTGTCTGACGCATCTAATTTCAGCTGGCTTTTTTGGGTACCAGGTTCACCTTGCCACTTTCTATTCTCTTAGCCAGACTATTTTAGTGCAGCCTGTTTCTAGGATCTCCACCTGAAGGCGGACTAGTCTTGGTCAGCTGTGCTTCATTGACCCTGAAGCAAGTAGCCAGCTACGAGTCACTGGCTGTTGTCAGCTCATTCACTGTTGCCTCTTTCAACCCGTAATATATTAGTAATGAGCCAAGTTAAAGGTTTGCATATATTTATAAGCGTTTAATCAAATTGAATTTGTTTTATAAAAAAATTAGTCAATTACAAATGCATAATCGATAAACATTGACAAAAATCTGATTTTTTTTCTTTGATAAAAAATGAGGTCGGAGTTTGTTATCTTTAAAAAAAAAAAAACTTGAAAGTGTAATGTGCTTAATTAAATCAATGCTGTGCAATCATAATCTTTGTTCTCTGACGCTATCTGTTGCCATATCTAAACGTCACTTCTACTTAGCATGACAAAAGCACACACATTTTAAAAAAATAACGAGTGAGACAACCACAACGAACGAGACCGTAAGTCGATTTTAAATGGAATTATGGAATTCTCAGTAGCACTGGCAGCGCATCTGCCTTCAAATGGGTCAAAAGCTAGTAAGGCAGAAATGCAATTATGCTTAAATAGAAAATGTGTTTTTACCATTAGTCAAGATCTTTATAACCTAAGTCCCTGCTGAAGCAACTAAGTTTTGGTTTGTATGTCAAATTAAAAACAAATTTATCAACGTAAACCGTTGCTAGAGGCGACAGAAGTTATAAATGCAGGTGACCGGCTAAGAATGTTCACAGAATATACTGTGCACGTACAAACCTGTCATTGTACTGCTGTTGTTGATAACCTCCACTACCACCACCGCGGCCATAACTGCCTTGATTTCCACCACCACGGCGATCAAAGCCACCACGATTGTCGAATCCACCACGGGCATCCCGGTCACCATAGCTGCATTATTTAAATAAATAAAAAAAAACTGACCTAAGAGACTGCGACTTCATTTAAGAAAAACTGTTTTGTATCTCTCTCTCTCTCTTAAGATTCCATTGTTGCTCCAAATCACAAACGCCATCAAACATTCCAAGCATATCGTGTCTCAATCTGTATTTATACTTCTCCATAATATAACTTCTTGGCATCACATTGGTATCAAGATATTTCCTCAGGTTGTTGCATTCTTCCTTTCCATGTAGTATTTCAGTTAAGAAGCCAAAAATAGCACAAGTGTTCAGAAAGCAAAGCCTTTATCCATATCTAGTGCCTTCTCTTGATTTACTGATTTCTTCCATCATCTATTATATTTGTTTTACAATGACTGAACAGACTAATACAATAATTGTATCATCCATGATTCAGCCTATATTGAAATTACGGAGTGTCTTGTGCAAGTTAACTGATCAGAATACTTACGTGTCCTGGGTACTACATCAGACATCATGTGTCCAATGTTCAGCCACATGGATTTGCTTGTCATTGTCCCTCAACATGTCATCCATATTGCATAATCCCATAAGGTTTGAGCAGATCATCAGTTGGTCTGGGTGGTGGTGCTCCATAGTCGTATGTCTTATCCATGTATCGCAATCACATTAACTACTTCCTGTATTATTATACACCAGTTCGGAGGCTATTTAGTGACTTCATGTTGTGTAAGACAAGTGTGTCTAGGTGCAGGTTCCAGTCTAGGGACTAGTCTGTAGGGGCTATATTGACTAAGAAGCTTCATTTAGATATCCAATCTTGTACACTGCAACTGGTGTCTAAACACAAGGCGTTTCTCTTTCAATTTTTAAGTTTGACATGTTATTCCTAACTGGCATAGCATACTCAGCTATGGGGAGACACAGGGCGAGTGCTGATATTCGGAGGGCATCTCGCTGTGCTCTCATGTTGTGTCACTCACGATATATAGCAGCCATATTATATTTAACCATGTACTCTTGTTTATAGTGCACTCTCTGAACACTAAGCAGACTTTTATTTGTCACACGAAACATTAAATGCTGAAAAAAATTAATGATTGCAGTGCCCAGTGATTATTCTTCTTCATAGTTTGCTCTTAGAAACCCCATATCTATTTCTTAAATAAATAACGCACGAGGTTTCTTTCCGTAGCATGAAAATAATCTCGCAAGTGTTACAGGTCATGCTATCCCTCTATGCTGATCATAGTGAGAATAGACTGAACATTTTCTAGTATGTGTTTGTCTCTGCTGAAGGGGCATATGTCCATCCAATTAGTCTTTAATCTGATGAAAAGATGGCAAGCATCAGTGTGATTCTGTTATACCAGACTTTCATCTTTGAAGTTTTTCTATCATTTTGATTCATTCATATGTAGCCCTCTCTTTAGTTTGGATCCACTCATTGTGACAATTCTCTCTGCCTTCTCCTTTCAATACATCTCACAAAAGACAGGAATCAACACTTTTGACTTTTTGACTGTGTCCATTAGTGCTAAAACGAAAATTAAGCTAGATTTTGTTCAGAATTTACTGATGCTACAGATATTCTAGAATGTCTAGGAACAAGTGACAATCCACAAGACACTGCTATAACTTGCTTTCCATCTGATTTGTAATCTGTTTAACAGATGGTATTCGAGTCCGAGGTGGCCAGTTGTCAGTCTGAATATTGCCACAGGATCTATTAGTAAGGAGTCGATTGATCATCTCTATACCAAATGTCTTTGAAGTTGTACTGTTTGTTTTTTATCTCAGTGTGGATTAATTTATTGTGTTTGCACTCACCCACTTCTCATTCCACCCCCACCCCCTCCACGGCTGCTGTATCCTCCTCGATCACTGTAACCTCCTCCCCTGTCGCTTGAGAAGTTCCCTCGATCATTGTAGCTGCCTCCTCTGTCACTACTGTAGCTACTTCCTCTGTCATATCCTCCTCGTTCATTTCCTAATTGAATTGAAATATATTTGTATAAGTCATGGAACAGAAAACTATTCAAAGTATAAAAAAAAAAAAAGACATATCTGCTAATTTGTGGGAGTTCTTTTGTCTACAAAACAAAATCTAGGTTTTCAATCAGCTCATGAAAAAAATAAAAGACATCTCATTATTAAACTTTTAACTACATATTTTCTGTTGCTGAGCATTCATTAGGTATACCTAGCCCAGTGTCCTTAATTGTTGTATCTGTTACTTTTCTCATTAAAAACGGCATTTTAAACATTTGCATTTATGTCATTACTCATTTTTTTTAGGTAGTTTAAAAACATTCCTAATTAAAAAAGAAATTATTGATACATTTATAATAAACCAGCAATGATAAGACAAAGTAGGTAATTCAATATAATCATTAATAATCACTCAATTAGGAAGGAATGGAGTAACTGCAATCTTCCTGGCATGTCATTAACCCTGTACAGTCCAACCTAATTTACAAGATCTACATTTTAATGTCCAAAATAAGAACAGTAATTTTTATGTTGTTTTATGATTAACAAACATTTAAAAATATAAAGATACACAACTTAATTATCTACCCCAAAGTTTGTTTATGAAAATCAAATTTAGCTAATATTTGTTGTTTATGCAAAATATGTCACTTCAGATACATTGTAAGTGACTGCAATAGACAATTTGGACTGTAAAGGGTTAAAGGCGACTAGAAAAGGGTTGTGCACAGCACTAGCATTCTCAACATGTAAAGGCAAAGCTACCAAAAAATTAATTGCTATGAAAGTACGTGTCAATGCTTTGATGAAGGTTTCCAGAAGTTGTGAGCAGGGTTTACAATCACAATATTTCAGGTTCAAATCATGGAGTGCTCCGTTTAACAGACCAAGCATATCAACGTTTTTTTTTCATGGAATGACCACTTTTAGTCAACCCAGCTATAAATGGGTACCTGAAGAAGTCAGGGGAAAAAATAGTTGGCACTTACAGCAATGAGAGGGACTGAGCACATATGGTTGCACGCAGGTGCAATATGAACTATTTTCCTTTCCTTAAAGGATTCCTTAATAGGACTAGCCGTAGTAGTCGCCATGTGCTTTGCATGTAGTGAAAAGAGACAAGACAATTATGATTACATGTATAGGCAGGAAATTACTGCTATCCAAGGTGTTTTGAAAGGTGAGATGGTCCAAAGCATTACTAGTTACATGTATTTCTTCAACTTTGCTTTTTTGGGTCAACAAAACAAACAGGTCACCACTGAGGCTAGCCCCCTTACAGCAAATTAACACGAAGTTGCTAGCCCCATTCACAACCCACTTTAATAGTTCATATTAAATGCAATAATCATACAGCTAAATTATACATGTAATGAAATGTCCCTTTTTTGTGACATTCCCGTCAGAAAATTTACACTTTCGCCATTATTATAGTATGACTATTTTAAACAACTTTTTGAAGAACAGAACAGTATTTGTTAATTCTGCTGTCTAGAAGTCAACAATAACAGAATCCAAAAGAAAAGTTTTACAATGCTCAAGAACACAGGAAATATATAAGAATAAAAACAAAAATATTAATCTTTTTAATTATTTGTGTGGTTCAATTCCCTTGGTAGAGATTGGCAGTTGAGATATCATAACTTAATGCCAGTGGCAGTCTTTTGGAAATTAAGTTTTTATCAAATATGAGCACAGGAGTAACAAAATTGATTACTGACCTGATATTTACTACACTCTAATGATTGCAACACTTTGTTTACCATAGTAGGCTATCAACTATTATCTGGAGCCAAGATGCAGCAGGCTGCTAGCATCAGGGTCAGCAAACCATATCTGACCTCTTCCTGCGTTTGTTCTGAATCTCCGACTACCAAGCCCTGAACAGAGCTATGCAAGTAGCAGGATGTAGTTTGGAGAACGAAATGCGTTGTGTCGCTAGTTGACAACTTGACTGTGATATTTGCACCTTTTGGTCCAACACATCCGTCTTCATCAGATCTGACTGACCAAGACCCTATTTTGCCAGCAAGTGTTGGACCCTGGTCAAAGGCGGAACTAGTCAATAATGTAGCCTGGCCACGGAATAGGAAGGCACGCCATAAACTTAAAAAATTGGATGTGTCTGGCAGAAAGGCTCAGCCTAGCTGTAAACTATTACAACATACTTTTCAGGGCAAAAGCAGAAGAACTATCACTTCTTACCATGACACTGTAATCTGACAAGCTCTTTAACTATCTCCTATCCCTCTATTTATTGTTTCACTTGTAGCTGTATCGTTCTCTTGCATGTTTTTACCTCTACTTTTCCCACTAGTGCAGTGTGTGTTACAGCAAGATGTCTTTTTATATGGCCAACATATTTTAACTGCCAGGCAATGATATTAATCTTTTTATTCCTCACTTACGTTTTTCACTTAAAGTCCTCTGTATGCGTAGCATTCGTTCACTGATACATTTCTGTTGTTGCCAGTGATGTTTAATTCATTGTCCACATCCATATAGCAATATTAATTCTACAAAATACTAAGACTACTGATTTGCTTTCTTTGACACATATGTTAATGATTGTTATTGTTTCAAAACCTGGTAGTGACACAGTGTGTGTTCTTGAATACTGTAGACAATTTCCAGGTGCATTAAAGTGTTGGGAATCATGACCCCTTATCCCATTTCATATATTGAAAGACAGAAAGACACGCATTGAAAATAGTCACACAAATAACAAGAACAGCATACAAGTGGACTAAGTGAGGTGAATGCCTCGTTGAAATTTTAAGTTACACAAGCATCCGGAGTTGACTGGCCTTAAATCTTACAGACCAGGATTTTAAAACTAGTTATTTAACAAACATGCCTCGCTGATTTCACAAATGGAAATGCAAAAACTAAAATCCTGAAACAATGACAAAACGAAACAAATTTCGTTCAACGCGCAGCGCAGTTAACGATATTAGCGTTCTGGTGTCAAAGGGTCTCCTAGAGAGCAATAGGAGCATGCTTTCTACCTTTAAGAGTTTAGGTCACTATTGACTACTAACTGTTTTAAACACCAGAGATCGTCATGAGTAAATTTATAGTGTAGTGGAATGATTGTGGTGCAAGCAATGTGTAAAATGTGTGAATTTGAGACAGATAGAAGTGATATGTGAATGTGAATGAAAAAACACAGGCATCCCTTAATTAAATTTGCCAGGAAAGTGTGAGACACGGCGTGCCAGTAAGAGAATTTGGCACTTTTCTGGCACATCTTGTTAATAACGACTAACTTAAATCTCCCATGTTATATCCCTTCTGGTTTTAAAAAAAAATTTCATTTGTTTTTTTTGGTCTGTCACAAAGGCATTGTGGCCATAACGTAGGTATCATTTGTTTTTGTTCTGGTGTTACACACTGGGCCATTACTTATACATGTCTACTATATTAAAAATGGGATCTCTGCTTACTGCAAGATACGTGGAAATGAGTCGGGCAGACTAACCAAAGAGGGAGGAAGCAAATCCTAGATGGAAAAGGTAAAACAGATAAGCAAAATATTAAATTTTATAAAAGGAAATAGATGTGATCTGCGTGAATACCAAAGAAACAGTCAGTGCCCCCTTCCATACATGACAGCGACTAATGAGCATTGTTTGGAGGCTAGCAACATGATGAAAAATAAACTGCTAAAGAAAGTGGAAAAGCCAGAACAGACAAATGCTATAATGCCGATTTCCTTCTGAGGTCCCAACTACAGTAAGGGCCATACACTTCACTAGAAAAAAGACCCTTTTTCTGAACAGTGTTATGATATATTAGTTGGCATATCCGGTGTTGTCAGTAAAAATAATTAAAGTAGTCCATTTTTTAAACACATTGCAGCACCCATCACCTGCACATTCCACTCGCTCCCTGTCCATCTTCACCTGATTTGCAGAACATGGAATGGCCCATTTGCTGCACGACAAATTTAGTCATGATGTAAAAATTAATATTTCTAATAACTATCCCTCCGCGCCCCTTCATCGGTGATCTCAAAGTTATGCAGCACATCGACTGAATATATGCATGTTGTAGCTCATACCATTCTATACTATCTTTGTGACTCCCATGCATTGCTGGATGTTGAGAGGTTAAACAATTGCCTATTTAACTTGGTTAATATTAAATAACTCGGGGGGAAAGAAATGACACAGAGAGCAGCTGAAAATAGTTGTTGACCTAGAAATTCCAGACAATGATCTATGAAAATTTTACATCGCTAGAGCTTATCAAGATGGACAAACATTTATATATATTTTCTGTTTTACAGTATAGATTTAGGAGAACCTTTGACATCCATAGAACCATGTTAAAAAGTTTGAACATCAAACATTCTCAGGACATTTCAAATATGGTTGTTACAAATTTTGACTCAGTTATTTCTTCTGGTTTCCCGTGAAACACGGAACTTCCAACAACCCATACATTGGGTAGTCTTCTTATGCTCAGCCCATGATAATCGAGGATCCCTAGATTCTTCTTCCTGTTCTCTTCCAAGTACTCTGTGACCTCTCTTCTTGCCATTTCCAATTCAGTACATCTATGTTTCCTCCTCTGAGAGTGTCCTTTTTATCTACACCTTCTCTCCTTTTCAACCAACTGGTTCCATTGTGTTCTTTACCCCAGATCTCTTTGTTATTACATTAGACATGAAATACATGATGGAGAATCATAGATTGGAACAAAAATTATGTAATTTGGTTAGTTAACGGTCAAGAGGTATATATTTCGCTATAAAAACATTAGGTGTATACACACAATTAAATTAGAATTGAACTGTGAAACAATCAGTAACAACAAAACAAATATGCGCTCATTTACAAATTAACTAGAAAAGAAACGACAGAGTGCTAAAACTTAAATTACAAACCTGACAAAGGTAGAAACAAACTATACCAAGTACCAAATGACAAAGCACAGCAGAAGGTGTTACCAAGTGACAAAGCACAGCAGAAGGTGTGACAAAACACAGCAGAAGGCGTGACAACGCATAGTAAAAGTAAGTTGAAACCAACAAATGATTTACTGAACAACGGTTTAAAATAGAAAATCAATCTAGAACTTCAAAATATAAAAACATTCTAATATTTGAAACCATAATCAATAAGAACTATGCTCTCAACATTACACAACACACATACATCCATCAAACAAAGTACAAAAGACATTAACGCACAGTATAAACACATAAATTAGTATATAAGTAAATATATATATATATATATATGTATGTGTAGGGGTAGACAAATCCAATTTGTTCAATTATAACGGAATTTGACAATTTTAATCAGGAGCCCAAGTTTTCAAGTTCTATTCTCCTGTATCTTCAGCAAAATATATGTGCTGACTTCAGAGTATTTTGGAGATCTGTCCACCCCTTTGAGCATATGTATACATACATATACACGCACACATACATATATGTTTGAGACACCAGCAGATCTAACTACAAGATGGATTTTTCAGAAAAAATTATCAATTTTTTCAGAAAAACTCACCCGACCACCGTCCACCATCTTGAGGTGGTGGTCCCCTGCCCCCATAATTTTCCAAATTACCTTGCGGGGGCAATGGTGCAATAGGATGCCCTGGAGGGGGCTGGCTCAGGTTGGGCATACCACCTCCACGAAGATGTGGAGGGACGTAGCGACCACCACCTGCTCACGAAGTTAAAATTTGAAAATTTGATGTATTTCAAAAGGTAAATGTTTTAAATGCCTAAGATAATATTAGATCACTTAAAATAATTTATGCAATGACCTTGCAGCCATGAACATTAATATACTCTATATTAACATAACTTATTTAAACCCTCACAACACTGTTAAAAAAATATTAAATTAAGAAGACAAACAAATAAAGTTAAATTCAAATTGTTTGTCAATTGAACTGAATACTAATGAATCTGAGCGTGAACAATTAACCACTTAACAAATTTATAAGATCTGATGAGTTGTTAAACTATATATAGACTGGTAGTATTTTTAGAACAAAAATAAGTATATGCTACATTTGCTGAGCCAACAAATGAAACAACATTTTTATTACGTTGTGAGGGAACAAACTTACATATGTAAATTATCCAGAGTTAACTCGCGTTCGGTCAGACACGGGCCTACCGAGTGAAGTGGAGGACAAGCTCACTAGCTCCAATCAAATATTCCTATATAAATAGCTCCAATCAAATATTCCCACGGCACGCTTTTCATTTAGCCTGTCAGCAAATATCCTGCTGGTAGATCTGTTTGTTAGTTGCCCATCGAAAACGATGATAGCGGCATCAACAGACGGTTTTGTCTTTGTAATGTAACTCGCGCTGTATTTGGACTAAAGTGAGCGAGTAACTCCGCTGGTCATCAACCTCACCCTCTTGTCCCGAGCTACCTTGGACCAGTGGCAAGACGATAAGTTGCGACGACTGGAGATAACTCAGGATGCATACACTCCAGTTAGTCTCACCTCCCTTGAGGACAGGGGTCACTTGAAACCTGCGGGACTGGGTTTTGAGAGGCGAATAGGATCAAGACGCTGAGCACCGCATGAGCTGCAGTGGTCAGCAACCCATAGCTGACTGCTAGCGTCAGGGCCAGCGAACCAGAGCTGCAAAGACCCTTCTACACCTCCACATGGTGATCCTGGATAACAGGCTGCAGCAGAGCAGACTGGCTAAGGAGAAGGAATCGAAGAGGGAATGCTAACCCGGTACTCAAAAAATGCTTGCTGAAGTCGGATGTGTTGGACCAAAAGGTGCAAATATCGCAGTCAAGCTGTAAACTACGACACAACACATTCCGTTCTTTTGGACTACATTCTGCTACTTAAGCCCTTTCAGGGTTTGGTAGTGGGAGATTGAGAACGAACGCAGTAGAAGAGAGGTGAATACCTCCTCTCGACCACAGCGACACTGCTGTTTATACTAACAGGAGAAGACGTGACTGAAGTTTCTAGCACTCAAAAACCAGGTAGATGCTTTTGGGTAGATGAGGCCCTTAAGTATAGGAATGCAGCTTGTCTAGCAGGTAAAAACCATATGCCTTTCAGATGAGATATTAGCATATCAATCAAAGGCTACAGGAGGAAACCAAAGACATCCCAGGAGTCTCAATATCATCCAGAAAAAGAGACTACCTCCAAACCATCTGCTGGCAGATAAGACTGGGACAGCCAAAGGGCAGAAAGAGTTAACCTCCCACAAATGAACAGAAATCTGATGTGCTGGGGTTGGGGTGAAAGGAGAAGATATCACAGTACAACTGTAAAATGCAGCGCAACATAGCATCAAAAATCTCAAAAACCATAGATGCATCATTCCATCTGAGGGAGTCTCACCAGGCAGAGAGAATGCTGGACACTAAGCCTCGAAGGAGCACATTAGGGATACTGGTAATCACCCTGCTATCATGGGAGGAACCAGGAAAAAATATTACTGGCCAAAACTAAAAAAAAAAGTGAAACTGCTAAATATCCTTCAGTAGAATGCAAAAGGAGTATTGAATAAGATGCACGCGTTTGCAGCAAGACTTCATGCTGAAAGTATCAACCAGAGCTTGCACCCAAGAGACATACAGCACAGGTTCCAAATGAGATGATACCAAACCATAAGGGTGGATAAGGACAATCACAAAGTAGAAGACTTGATCCTAACAAAAACAACCTGCTAATGGCTAAAGAAAGACCAATTTAAAAAGGGGACCACCAAGATAGGAGCCGGCATTATATTAAGACAAGAAATCCTCAAAGTATGTAAGACCCATGGAATTGGAAAGTCAAATTACCAGACAGCCAATGTGTTATAGCTAGAGACTTACAAAGGTTGGATTACAAAGAGACATACTAGAGATATTGAGGACTGGGAGATATGACATCTTGCAGCTAATCAACCAACTCTTTATTCAAGGAGGTGGAAAACAACACATACTCTCCAGATCTGACCTTTACAACACAAGATCTGACATATAAAATACACAACTCAGTCTAAGAACAACTAGGAGGAAGTGACCACAAATCCAATTCAATTGACTGTTAAATCTTAATTATACATTACCACAGTAGAATCCTGTCACAATAGAACTATAAAAAAGCACACTGGGAACAGTTTACAGAACTAACACAGAAGTATTGCAAGAACATCATCATGTCACATAAAACAAGTAGAAGAATTGGTAGAAAAGCTTAACAGGGTAATACTAAAAAGCAGCAAAGAAATCAATACCTAGAGGAAACTTGCTAAGTCGCTGAACAATGAAAACTATAAAAAAACACACAAAAATCACTGGAAGAAAATGGAAATCTGGTAACCGGAAAGCATGCAACAAATATTCACTGAAAAAATACAGCATGATTAGCAAAACATACATCAAAAAGAAAGCGATACACAAAAAAAAAAGAATCAATGGGACAAATACCATATGTAGCAGGGCACCAGATGACAAAATTTACACGGCAAGATTGGTTTATGCTCTGATGCCGCTTAAAAATAAGAAATTTCCTGGAAAGGATGAACTTACAAATGACAGTTTTAAAAAACATTGGATAAAAGTAAAAAGAAACTACTAGAAATCAAAGATGTAAGCTGGAAAGTAGCAGTGCTGCAAATGTGGAATAAAGCAACCATGATCCCTATATTAGAACAAAAGCTGGACAGTTACAGTTCCATCAGCTTACTAGGGCAGCCATTTAAAAAAAAATTTTTTGGGCGTTCGCCTTATTTCTCTAATCCCCAAGGCAGTGTGCACTGTGGTTTTTATTTTCCGCCTGTCGGCCCAGTGCATCCGACTTTAGCATGCATTTTATGTAAGGCTCTGCTTCCTCCTGCATTTTCTAAGGATTTGCTTCCCCAGGGTAATGGCCAGTGCTGTGATGGGGATCGAACCCAACACCTTCCGATTGTGAGCTGTGTCACTTAACCACGCCGTCCCCGGGCAGCCAAGTAAACTGATGGAAGGACTTATGGCACCCGGAGAGGAAAAACTGGATTATACCACAACAAGCTAGCTTCAGGCAACACAGGTAAAAAGTTGGAGGACCAACTAACATATTTCAAGAAATGATGTTTTCCAGGAAACGATACACACAATTGACAGTCCGGATAGGTATGGAGAAAGCCTTTGATAAAGTGAGAGCAACAATAAAGAGATCAAACTACAGCAATAGGGAGTCTGTGGGTTAATGTACAACTCGATAGACCACTTTCTAGAAAATAGGCACACCAGAGAGAAGGTGCAATAAGCCAACAAGGCGTTTCCCCATGACAGTCTGCTATTGCCTACAGTGAGAAGAAAGCAACACACAATTTTTCACTTTCCAATAAGGCAGGCAGAATAACATTGACACTAAATTGACACAAAAACTACCTGAAGAAAACAAAACCTGCATATTAGACATAACACTGGACAGCAGATTGAAGTGGGAAAGTGGAAATATAAAACTGAAAAATGTCAACAAAAAGCTAAACATTGAATGTATCTAATGAAAAAATTAGCAGAATATATGTGGGATGCAGACCATCAAATACTAAAATTGCGGCACACAGAAAATGTTAGATCAGCTTTAGAATACAGAATGATAGCCTAGGCAACAGCTTCAAAATTCAACTTAAAAAAGGAGAAATTCAAAACTAGGCTGACAGACAGAAGAGATTACAAAGTACTACAATTTCCAGAGGGGAGGAAGACTAACGTCTGGTCAGGCAAAATATACTGGTCAAGACTCGCACTTCGGCTTCCTAGTAGCCATCCCTGGAAACGGGCTGTTTTCATGGCAGCCTGACTAACGGGGTCATGGATCAACGTGATCCCTGTAGTAGTGAACAACACACAGATGAAGCCAAGCATAGCACAACCGCCTGGAGGACTTCAGCCCACCTTTAGCAGCATGCTCGGGATGTGACGAAAGCTACTGCAACCCGCCACTTAACATCCTTTTCAGGGCGCACAAATGAGTACTCTTACACAAAAGTGGACATTTGAAACAACAAATTTCAGAAAAATTCAAACAGCTCCCAAATCATCCAATGAATAACAGACTGGAATGATATATCTGGAGCAGACTCCAGAGAAGCGAGACTACTCAAAAAGCACTAGCGACCTACACGTCAGAACCTGGCACAGATAAAAGCAGAGCCCATCATAAGCAGCACATTTTCTCAATTGAAGAGAACATGATTCTCAGAGATGAGACATACAAGAAATGGTGAAAAAAGATGCCCAACTAGAGAAAATATATATAGCATTAGAATATATTCAAGGGGCATACCCAGTCACAGAATGGACCTGCATATACACAGATGAATCAGCAATGAAGGGTATGAACAATGCAGGTGTTTACACAAAATTAAATAATTGGTAGGAAAACCATATCTTAGTAGTCACCGGAACATTCTCAAGCAGACCTGAGGCACTAAGAACAGCTGCAATAGCTATAGTGATAAACAAGAACCATGTCAAAGACTAGATAGTTTACCTTACAGATTCCTTATCAGATAAATGGTCCTCAGAAACCATTAGGAACAACTAATTGAAAAGCATGTAAAAGGCACTCATGAATTCCAGCTACAATTTAAACAGTGAAAATTATGTGGATTCCTGCACTGTAATATACACAGAAATAATGAGGCAGATAAACTGGCAAAAGAGGGAGACAAAACCCAAACTGACAGAGCTTCATAAGAAGAAAATAAAAGAACTAAAAATTCAAAGACAATAGGCACAGAGAACATCCAGAATCTGATAGACGTGACAATATTTAGATTGAACAGGCCACTTCAGACTGAAAAATGATCTGTACAGCAAATTAAAAATTTGGCACATAAAAATGTGCCCATATAGGAGAACAAACAAACAGTGGAACATGCTTTACAGTTCTGCCAACTCCACAAGAGGAGCAGAGTGGTCACATGGTCCTCCCCAATCCAATGGTGAAATAAAACTGGATGGCAACGAGAAGCCTTAACAAGACTAACAAGTTCACAAGGGAAATAGATGTGATTATTTGAGAGCAAATGACAAAGAAGAAAGGGCAAGATAAAGTTGCCTGGCATTTTGTAATAGACAAAGTAGTATTTTGCATAGGATCAGCAACCCTTATCTTGCAGAAACTATAAGCCATTATATAATAAGAAAACTATACATCCTATGGCATAAGAGAAGTGACTAAGTCAAGCAAATCAGCCATTGGGCAAACACTGAAATTACTTTATTTGAAAATAAATCATGAGTGTAGACTTTAAAGAACAATAATTTTGCACATGGTAAAGTTTAGTTTAGATGTCAGAACAAATTTCAAGAAAAATTAATTCGATGTGGAAGAGGTATGGAGTGATTAATAATTTGATCTTTTTTTTTGAGATGATCTATTAAAATTTCAGACAGCGCAATCGATCGTAGTAAGTACCAAAGCTAAAATGAAACAACCACGCGTGACAGAACCAATACCTGTCAGATTGTGTAAAATAATCTGACACATGAGTTTATTATTAAAGCATATTCTGAACACGGGGTTAACTCTGGCAAATTCGTTAAGTGGCTAATTCAAACGGTAAACTTCTCACAAAATAAATCTAGACATAAAAATTACCATAGCCTTGCTGCCCATCAAAATTGCGTGCAGCGCCATTCAAGTCCAGCCCAGCAAACTGGAGAAAAAGAATAGAGGAATTATATTTGTTTAAATTCATGTGTGGCAAGCTCTGAATTTTGGTCTTATCTTTATTATAAAAACAAATCTACTTAGCAATATCACAATGACAGCAGCATTTTTTGTTGTATACTTTGGCATACTTCATTAATAACAGGATATATGGCAGAGAACACAACAACCAATACAGAGAGTGGTGATGGATAGGTTACACCCTCGGAAAGAGACGTAACAATATAAACAGACATAAACTGGTTGGAATCCACATGGAATATAAGAGTTGGTAGACTAAAGAACAAGTGGAGATCAGTGGAAAGTGGAGGCTAGGTTCCATGGGCTAAGCTAATAAAGACATCACTAAAAAAGAATCAGTTGAGAACATGTATTGCAGCCATCATAAGCAACAAAAGAAACTAGAAGGATTAAGTTGAGACACACATTCAGCACTGAAAAAAAATAATTCTAATCATGTCATAGGGATAAATGATTTTAATCAGGACAAACGAACGCTGGAGCACAGTTACCACTTTGTGGTACCATGTGGCAAGATTCACTCGCGCTCCTGAAATAAGCAATATAGCCATCCACTGGACAACCTGTGTCCAAGACAATCAGCTGGAAACCGAGATGAGACCAGCACAAAACCAAAAAACTAAGCAGAGAAATGCATCCAGCTACTACCAACTCGCACAACGGCTAATGCCCTTGTAGATGCACAGGTGAACTAAGACCAAGCCTGATCATAATGCCACAGAAGTATTTAGACCATTGTGTCATCCTAATCTCCCACATAACTACAACTTATTACCTCAGTACTGTTTATCAATTCTCCCATGATGGTAAACTGCCCAGTGTATTTTCTTATCTATTGGTTATTTTCCCAAAAATGTTGCCCATTGTGATAGTGCTCTAGCCTTCTTGCAATGTGCCGAAAAATTAGGAGCATTTCATTCTACACTAAACTTGCGTTTGTTCAATCTATTTAGCCGTCTATATTATTCTGTAAATCTACATCTTTGTGGCCTTCAGTAAAATTCTTCTTTATTTATGAATTAGCTGTAAATGGGTACTTGGATTACAGCTAGGAAAGATAAGGTGGCAAAGAAGGGAAATGGTATTTCCAGCGTCACAGAAAAGGAGAAACCTGGTACAAGTTAGTCTTGTAAAAATCGCACATGTGGTACTTATTATAATCATCAATGTCTGTCGCTCCTTTTGCCATTGATAAGTTCGGTCTTGACCTGCCCTTTCTCTCTCTCCAGTTGAAATTCAAGGACTGAAGTTTGCGTTCATCTTCTCCAGGTGTTCCTTGTTACATCCCTCTTCCTTTTCCCATGAGGCCTGTCTGGCCACATTTCATGGTATTTCCGTAGCTATCCTACTCCATTTGCTACAGTTGATCTGCTGATCCCCTGTTTGTTTGTGGCTCTTTTCCATAGATCATCATGTCTTGCCCAGCTTATACTGATCTGCTAAGGTGCTGCCGTAACCATTTTAATCAACAATTTGCTTCCACTGACAGACTTGTATTCAAATTTTTCATTTCATTTTCTATAAATATTCATCTAAGTGTTGTCTCGCTATAGGAATAGGACCTTTCCAGCACGTCGTTAAAAAGTGACTAACGAGGGTTGTTTATGGGGCGTGTATGTAAAACAATTGCTATTGAAGCCACCATTGCAAATGCTCAGATACAGGTCTCCTGTAGAGAAGCCAGCTGCAGAGATGACAGTATGCTTCACCTAGAAGTATAATGGTGAATCAATCATTACATTATTTGTATTGAAGCTAAGGTTTGTCCCACAGTAATTTCACTACTGTCGAGGAATGAGAATGTTAGAAACTTCAGTATACTAAGCTAGTGCTTGATTGAGGTAGATTGGCCAGTTTCTTTCCTCGATGCTTTTACTTTCATAGCCGTATGCCGAGTATTCATTTACAGCTGGGTTGACTGGAGCATACCAATAGCGGGATTCATACCTTGTAGCCTTGCCACGAAGAATCGGAGCTGCATGTTTTATTATCTAACAGTATTCAATTGTTTCACGTTTTATTAATGCTCCTTTTACTTTGGTGTGGCTTTAAGGGTAATTCCGCTTCACCCAATTAATGTTTCCAGAATAAAGCGAATCACAAGATTATTGATCCTTTATGTCTGCATTTTTTGCAGTGCTAAAAGCACTGACAGCATATCTGCAAGGAAAGAGCAATGACTACAGCTGTGTGCCATCAGAGTTTCTGTTACAGTTGTCAAGTTCACCTGTCATGATTTAATGTTAGTTACTTGAAAAAATCATACTGGAAGAACTGATTCTTCTTGTGCCTTTAAGACTTGCACAGGTTCCCATAATCTCCATTTAATATTTGATTTGGTGCTGATCGATATGTATATGAATGGACCCAGATGCTTGAGTTATGTTTCTCTATGTGTTCTATAATTAGGGTTCTTTGTTTTGTTGTGCAGCCATTATTTTTTTCCCAAACTAAGGTAGGTACTTTCATATCCTAAGATTTGAGACAAAATGGAGAAATAAATTTTTTAATTCTCTTGATTTCAGTCATGTGGATTATATTTTTCATCATTTAGTGCAAAATTTTGGGGGTCACATTTAATTAAGCCAAACATGTTATTTGGATGCTTTAGCTGTAAGCATTGATTGTTGTTTATCAAAAACAAGTTGAGGCTATCAGAATGTACACGGAACTGAAAAAAAAGGGGCAAGTTTGCAAACTTATATCACCAATTTGGACAGATCTACATTTCATTTTGAAAAAACAGCAATTGTATTTTTGAATTCATCAACTTATCTGTACTTGTGGTAAATTTGATGGCGATATGTTTATGACTTCTAATTTAGATGCAAGGAATTTAAACAAAATTAACACATTACCAGCATTCTGTGCCTGCCATTTTTTTTGCTGCTTTAAAAACAGTAACTATGGGTACAATTGCAAGTTTACATTTCATTAGTCTACTCATTTGGATATGTCTATTTGGCAAGTAGAGTCTACAGTAAATGTATTTTTGAATTCATCACCCAATTATCTGTACTTTTGGTCTATATGTATAGATCGAATTTAGATGAGAAAATGAATGCAAAATAAGCAATGGCCAATGTTACCATAAAGTGCCCATTACGGTCAAAAGTTTACAAACTCACAAGTTTATATTTTCATATATATTTCTAACCATTTTGAGGATTTTGAAACAGAATTCACTAAAAAAAAATCAAGAACTTTGGGTTGTGTGTGGCTGACGTAGAAATATGGCTGAATTGCATTTTTTAAGGCAATCTACCGGTTCATTTCACTATTCGTAAATTCATAAATTTGTTCCCGTTTACCATCAATTTAGAGCTATGTTTCATCAAGCAAAGAACTTGACAATCTCCTGTGAGGATGTTACTTGTCAGAGCTTGTTCAAGTTGTTGCATTTGTCATTTGAATTCTTGTCTGCCCTTGTCCTACGATGTATTCTTCAAATATTCACAAACACATTTGAAAACCTGTTGTGTATTTTTGGAAAATTCTGCTATATCATTCATAGTAGCAAAGAACAGCGTAGATGACATACCGTCGCAGTCCGTGATTCGTAGAAATACTGAATTGCTCTAAGGGACGCCCATACAGTGATAGTGACTGATAGTTACAAATAATTTGCCAGTCTATAAATAGCAAATCATATTCTAGCCATTGTTTCTTCTCTTTGCAACTCAAACAGATGAAAATTTAACATTTCAAATTAAATCATTCACATAATCCAAAGTAAACTGAAATAGTCAGTAAAGACGGCGTGCAGACTGATGTCCCAACTACAGCGTGAGACCATGACCACAATGAATGATCAACCGCCATCTTGAATTTTTCAAGGACTGCGATTCTAGAGAATATTTTAACGTAAATCAACATTCATAACAGATCAAATTTATCAATTAGTAATTGTTTAACAACAATAAACATTACCTGCTGTTCTAGACCAGGACCATTATGAGTTGAACCATTAGGCATATTACGAAGCCGTGATGAAACTCTTATCAAAAAAAAGGGAAGATGGACCAATTGTGATCACCCAATGTAAAAGGACTACGACAGACCACGTGACACGCAGAGGTCTGTCATTGTTGAATATATCAAATAGCCAGTTGTTTAATTTATTACATAATAACGTTATGTTGCAGCATAACTAAATATTTTTAAATAATATAATTATTATTTCATTGAACGTATATAGCTTTAATTTTTTATAGACATTGAAAATACATTGACATAGAAGATGTCATGGATTGCTCCCTTTTGGTATATTAAAAACAAAAAGCTTTCATTACGGGCTGCGGATAATCCTCCCATTTGATGAAAGGGAGGGGTTGGAATTTAAAGAGCAGAGAAATAAAGGCAATTTGCTCTGTCAGTGGCCAAGCAGTGTCCTGGCTAGCATTTAACTCCACCCTCGATAGAGAAAAATAAGGGGTTTACCGAGATTTGAATCCGTGACCTATACGACGAAAGACCGATATTTTAACAGGTTGATCACTCTCTCCTCCCTAATAATATTTATATTTTCTGTACATGCTTTTCAGACGAAAAAAAAAGATATTTGTAAAGTTTGACAGTTGTCACTTACATGAACCAACATATGCAAAAGGGCGCAATAATTGCTCTTATATTTTAATACTTTAAATCACCATCATCAAGTGCTGGCGATCATGAACCTCCATCTCCTCTTATCACGTGTGTCGCTCGTTTTTCAGCCTACCTTGTCATTCCTTCCAAGCTGTCCATTATTTCTCTCTTGCGCCACCCCCCCCCACCCATACCTAAATTCAGTTTGTCAGTCTTGTCAGCAGTTATGTCCATTGTCGCTGTGTGTTCCAGCCTGCCTCTTCTCGTGACATGTCCTGATTTTTATCATAAAGTGTCTTTATGTCTGTGCCTCCTCAAGAACCAAGTTATTAGCTTTCTCTTCAGTGCATGGACTTTTCAACATTCTTCTGTAAAACCAAATTTCTGTTGCTTCCAGTGTGAGTGATCCCTGCACTTGCCTGCTGATTGTCCATGACTCGCTGCCTTATGTCTGTACAGGGTACGTGCAGCATCCAAGAACTCCTAAACTTAGTTCCAGTGTTAGGATTTTGTGGCACAAGATTCCCTTTACACGCTGGAAGACTGATTTGGTCCGGATTATTCTGTTCTTTATTTCATAATTGCATCTCCCATCTTATCTTATGTTAGTGCCCAAGTATTGAAATGTATGTAGTTGTTTTATTTCCGCCTAGTTCACCTTTATGAGACAATTTTGAGATTTATGTTTCTTAGTTTTCACCATTACTTCTGATACCTTTTGATTTATAAGCTGTGGCTTTTCATTTGGCTTTAAATAGCTACCATGTTGACCATTTCTTGTAATGTCTGACTTTTTCGATGCTATCAACACAGTGTCACCAGGGTAACGCAAATTGTTTATGTTCTGCCCACCAATTGGCATTGCTTCTGTGGTTCAGTTAATTTCATCCCGTAACTTATCAGGTCGTTGGGGCACACTTGAAGACACTCCCACAACCCCACACCATCTCTCTCTCTCTGTCCGCTGCCGCCAGTCGTGCGTCTCCGGGACGAAGGTTTGACCACTCAGTGATGTTGTCTGACCATCTCTTCCTTGGATGACCCCACCCTCTCTTTCCCGGTACGGAACCATGCAGTATCGAATATGTAATTCCGCTGGACCTCGTGACGTGCACATACCAAGCCATATTTCGCATTTTGATAGCTATGAACCGATCATCAAAAGGTCCAATTGTGTGTTCCACTCTTCATCGTATTTCTACGTTCGTGACACGATCCTTATATGTAACATTTAAGAGTCCTCTAAAGCACCTAATTTCCATTACATATATTCTGCACTGGATATCCGCATTAATTCCTAAAATCCGCAGTAGGCAACGTAAGTAATCCAGCCATATTGTGCGTAAACCAAAAATATAATTCACCAGTTTTCATAATCGGTACGGACAACTGAATAATTAGTTTATTGTTGCTGTGAAGTAGCTAGGGTTTGTGCCGGCCGGGAGGGCCCATGACTACCGCCCTTTCTCAATGAACATCAAATATACTTAGACAAAATTTTAAGAAAAAGTCAAAACGACTATAGCCGAACAAAATTATTAAGACACTGTTCATTTCTTAGTTCTTAGTTCTACCCGTTGTTTGCCAATGGGTGGTCGTCCCTGTGAACGCGCCAACTCAGGATCCAGTCGTTTTTGTCGCAGGCGCGTGTCGTCCAGTGGGACATTAGTCTGTCTGTTGTGGAGCCGTGTGTGTTTCGCCAGCGAATTGGAGGCAGTTTCCGATGTCTTTTTTTTCTCGCGCGTGTACCACATGGGGGTTATGCTGCTTTATCTTTCGTCTTGTCTTCTAGCTAAATGGCCTGACAAGCGTGTTTCGAATGGTCGATCTGCTGTAGAACAACTTTGACATGTGACATTCTCCAGATGTCGCTATTGTGTAGCTCGCTTTGCCGCTGTTGTCTGAGAGCTATGGGCACGAGTCTACTTTCACGTGATGCGCATGCTGTTCTCTTTTAGTAATCTCCTCTATGAATTCTAATAGATTTGTAAAGCACGATTTAGAGTAATTGAAGTTGAGGTCTGAAGACGAACAAGATAGAAGAAGAAAATATGGACACACATTCTAAGGGTAAAGAAATCCCCACACAATTGTGGTCGGCATGCAAACCAAAAACAAAACCAAATGGAGGGAGCCTCCATCATGCAAAGACACAGCATGCCAATCATCCGTCTGTCTTTTGCCTACATGATTGCATGTATGTTTTAAGATAACCTTGCACCTCCACTGGGTTAAATAAGGAGTGATTAAGTGAAGTGCTATTAAGGAGGATTTGTATCAAATCGCTCCTAGCAGATCCAAACTGATGTATGCCGCTCCTGGTAGATCCAAACTGATGTATGTCGCTCCTGGTAGATCTAAACTGATGTATGTAGCTCCTGGTAGATCCAAACTGATGTATGTCGATCCTGGTAGATCTAAACTGATGTATGTAGCTCCTGGTAGATCCAAACTAATGTATGTCGCTCCTGGTAGATCTAAACTAATGTATGTAGCTCCTGGTAGATCCAAACTGATGTATGTCGCTCCTAGCAGATCCAAACTGATGTATGTAGCTCTAGGTAGACCCAAACTGATGTATGTCGCTCCTAGTAGATCCAAACTGATGTATGTAGCTTCTGGTAGACCCAAACTTATGTATGTCGCTCCTAGTAGATCCAAACTGATGTATGTCGCTCCTAGTAGATGCAAACTGATGTATGTCGCTCCAGGTAGACCCAAACTGATGTATGTCGCTGTAGACTCAAACTGATGTATGTAGCTCCTGGTAGACCCAAACTGATGTATGTAGCCCCAGGTAGACCCAAACTGATGTATGTAGCTCCAGGTAGACCCAAAGTGATGTATGTCGCTGTAGACCCAAACTGATGTATGTAGCTCCAGGTAGACCCAAACTGATGTATGTAGCTCCAGGTAGACCCAAACTGATGTATGTCGCTGTAGACCCAAACTGATGTATGTCGCTCCAGGTAGATCCACACTGATGTATGTAGCTCCTGGTAGACCCAAACTGATGTATGTAGCTCCTGGTAGACCAAAACTGATATATCTCGCTGTTGACCCAAATTGATGTATGTAGCTCCTAGTAGACCCAAACTGATGTATGCCGCTCCTGGTAGACCCAAATTGATGTATGTAGCTCCTGGTAGACCCAAACTGATGTATGTATCTCCTGGTAGACCCAAACTTATGTATGTAGCTCCTGGTAGACCCAACCTGATGTATGTCGCTCCTAGCAGATCCAAACTGATTTATGTCGCTCCTGGTAGATCTAAACTGATGTATGTAGCTCCTGGTAGATCCAAACTGATGTATGTCGCTCCTGGTAGATCTAAACTGATGTATGTAGCTCCTGGTAGATCCAAACTGATGTATGTCGCTCCTAGCAGATCCAAACTGATGTACGTCGCTCCAGGTAGACCCAAACTGATGTATGTAGCTCTAGGTAGACCCAAACTGATGTATGTCGCTCCTAGTAGATCCAAACTGATGTATGTAGCTTCTGGTAGACCCAAACTTAAGTATGTCGCTCCTAGTAGATGGAAACTGATGTATGTCGCTCCTAGTAGATACAAACTGATGTATGTAGCTCCAGGTAGACTCAAACTGATGTATGTCGCTCCTAGTAGATCCAAACTGATGTATGTAGATTCTGGTAGACCCAAACTTATGTATGTCGCTCCTAGTAGATCCAAACTGATGTGTGTAGCTCCAGGTAGACCCAAACTGATGTATGTCGCTGTAGACTCAAACTGATGTATGTAGCTCCTGGTAGACCGAAACTGATGTATGTAGCTCCAGGTAGACCCAAACTGATGTATGTCGCTGAAGACCCAAACTGATGTATGTAGCTCCAGGTAGACCCAAACTGATGTATGTAGCTCCAGGTAGACCCAAACTGATGTATGTAGCTCCAGGTAGACCCAAACTGATGTATGTCGCTGTAGTCCCGAACTGATGTATGTAGTTCCTGGTAGACCCAAACTGATGTATGTAGCTCCTGGTAAACCCAAACTGATATATGTCGCTGTAGACCCAAACTGATGTATGTAGCTCCCGGTAGACCCAAACTGATGTTTGTAGCTCCTGGTAGACCCAAACTGATGTATGTAGCTCCTGGTAGACCCAAACTGATGTATGTATCTCCTGGTAGACCCAAACTTATGTATGTAGCTCCTGGTAGACCCAACCTGATGTATGTCGCTCCTAGCAGATCCAAACTGATTTATGTCGCTCCTGGTAGATCTAAACTAATGTATGTAGCTCCTGGTAGATCCAAACTGATGTATGTCGCTCCTGGTAGATCTAAACTGATGTATGTAGCTCCTGGTAGATCCAAACTGATGTATGTCGCTCCTAGCAGATCCAAACTGATGTACGTCGCTCCAGGTAGATCCAAACTGATGTATGTAGCTCTAGGTAGACCCAAACTGATGTATGTCGCTCCTAGTAGATCCAAACTGATGTATGTAGCTTCTGGTAGACCCAAACTTAAGTATGTCGCTCCTAGTAGATGGAAACTGATGTATGTCGCTCCTAGTAGATCCAAACTGATGTATGTAGCTCCAGGTAGACTCAAACTGATGTATGTCGCTCCTAGTAGATCCAAACTGATGTATGTAGCTTCTGGTAGACCCAAACTTATGTATGTCGCTCCTAGTAGATGCAAACTGATGTATGTCGCTCCTAGTAGATCCAAACTGATGTGTGTAGCTCCAGGTAGACCCAAACTGATGTATGTCGCTGTAGACTCAAACTGATGTATGTAGCTCCTGGTAGACCCAAACTGATGTATGTAGCTCCAGGTAGACCCAAACTGATGTATGTAGCTCCTGGTAGACCCAAACTGATGTATGTCGCTGTAGACCCAAACTGATGTATGTAGCTTCAGGTAGACCCAAACTGATGTATGTAGCTCCAGGTAGACCCAAACTGATGTATGTAGCTCCAGGTAGACCCAAACTGATGTATGTCGCTGTAGTCCCGAACTGATGTATGTAGTTCCTGGTAGACCCAAACTGATGTATGTAGCTCCTGGTAGACCCAAACTGATGTGTGTCGCTGTAGACCCAAACTGATGTATGTAGCTCCCGGTAGACCCAAACTGATGTTTGTAGCTCCTGGTAGACCCAAACTGATGTATCTTTAAAACGGTTACGGGTGTGAGAAATGATTGTTTCTGTAACGTAATGGTTGTACACACTTCTGTGCCATCTAGGTTTAATTTCCAGCACTCAAAGTCTATAGGCTGCTGATTCCTCGAGTGAAATGTGTCATCTAAAATAGCGCCCTGCAACCGGTGTTCCGTGTGCAGGTGGTTGGGGTCTCGTGATATGAATCGCGAGCACGACTAACGAGCCTTTATCTTCCACTTCTGGTTACTTAGTTTGTATCTAGATTTGTTCACGTTTTTGTTAAGAATCAAGCAGCATTTGGTCTCTCGCCCTTTGACCCAACGTCATTTAATCATATCTACACGTGTCTTTCAGTTGTTATTTTGTGCCGCTAAAATAGTTCAATTTATCTGACAAGAAGAAACAACCATTCAGGGACTACTAGGCAAGAAGGAACAGAACAGCGAGGAACGTAAAATAATTGCTCTCAGTCGGGCTGAAGAATATTCACAGGATTTATGGGTCCGAGTATACACAGATGGGTCAGCACAGAATGCAGTAAATAATTGAAGAGCAGGAGTGTATATAGAATTCCCAAATAACATTATGGAAACAGGTGCAGCACCAACGGGAAAATTATGCCATAATTACGATGCAGAGATACAAGCGATGAAATTGGCGACAGAAACATTGCTGAACACCAACCTTGGCCCGTATCCTGTGGTATTTCTGACAGATGCTAAATCAGCACTCCAAACACTATCATCCGGGAAGCTGTTAGATCTTCAAGTTTTATTGTTAACACTGAGCAACCAGCGCAGAATCACGGTGCAGTGGATACCGTCTCACTGAGTAATACGAGGAGATGAGAGAGCTGACACACTGGCGAGTGAAGGTGCCGCAAACGAGCAACCAGATCTACCAGTTACACGCCATCAAAAGAAAATGAGAAATCAATGAGAGAGCTTCCAACACAAATATAAGATGACTATCATAATATAAGTAGGCAAAAGCAGATTGTCATTCTTGGCCTCAGAACGAGACACAACCGATTCCGCAGCCACATGTATACACACACAATTTAGGATTGGCAGCTCAAGTATGTGTACACGTGGTCAGGCACCCCAAACTGAGGAGCATAAACTTCAGGATTGTCCAGAGTATGAGTTACTAAGGCGGACATACTGGCCAAGAGAAACATCACTTGAAGGGAAACTATATGGACCTATGTGGGAGCTGCAGAAGACAGTGAAGTTCCTACAAGAGACAACTTTGCAGATGTAGACATACTCCAAGCGAACGAAAGAAGACAAAAATCTGATTATATGATTTTTGGGCTTGTATGGGTATGTACACACCTGGCACTCTGGTGTGTTGTGGTTGGATTCGGTTCAGTTGTTTGTTAAAGGGGATGTGTTAGGTTCTCAGTCGAAAAATAGTGATCTTACCGAGTTGATTCTGTCATTTGGATTTGGTCTGTAGATCTCAATCCCTCTGTTTCTCCTATGACCCATCTGTTCAGCAAAGTTTTTTTGTATACTGTTCTTATGAGTTATGTTGTTATTTGTATAGTTGTTGCTGCGTGTGATTGTTTTTTTAAATCAATTCCTTAATAGTCCGTTAACTTTGTCATTTTAGGTATGGGGCCTAGATGCAGCAGTGAATGAGCAGACAGCAGCCAGAGACATAGCTGGCTGCTTGCAACATGCCAGCGAAGCAATAACTGATCAAGACCCTATTCCGCCTCTACGTGGTCGCCCTGGAAACAGGCTGTGCTAGTCACTAGTGTAGTCTGGCCAAGGGATAGCGATCGCAGAGGGAAGGCAAACCTGGTACTAAAAAAGTCCGCTAAAATCAGACGTGTCGCGCCGAAAGGCACATATATCGCAGCCTCACTGTAAGCTACGACACAATGTCTCAACGTCCTTTGCAGGACAAACGTAGAAGGAGAAGACTTAATAGGTGTGTTCAGAGACCTAAGGTGTAACTATTTTGGTTTAGATGGAAGGTAGTAATGGGGTCAGCGCTAGGGCTATTGGGATTAGATCAGGTCTACAATATCCAGCATCTTCTAATGCTTGAAGGACATATATCGAGTTTGCAACAATAACAAAGTTTTGGACATTTGGGAGAAGAACATCTAAATCCTTCTTCATATGGTACACGGCGGCTTCAAGTTCAGTCATTTTAGCTTCACAGTTTGTAAAAACTTCAAGGCAAGCAAAAGACCAGCACTTTTAGTTCTATTAACCTTTGGTTTTGTCAGTATTTCTGGTGTTTTAAGAAATGTGTGAGCTGATATGTCGAGTTACTAATTTCTGTAAATCGTGTCTTGTTTCTAGGACGTGGAATCTGTTTTTGATTTCCATAACATGGCGGGATACAGCTTTGGTTTAATTGTACAGGTTTTCCACAAAGAGTATGATAGGATGGCCCCGTTCCATTGTGCTACTTTGTTCATAAACTTCTTCTTCTTCTGCGTTCATTCTCAATGACCAGCTACCAAGCCCTGAACAGGGCTTTGCAAGTAGCAGAATGTAGTCCGGAGAACGGATTTGTGTTGTGTCGCTAGTTTACAGTTTGCCTTCGATATTTGCACCTTTGGGTCCGACACATCCGTCTTCGGCAGAAACAGAACTCCAAAGATCGGTCTGTAGTAGATGTGATATGTTTGCCATATGTTATATAATTCACTTAAGCTGTACGATAACTTAAAATAAAATACTGTTTGAGATTGTTTTCAGAAATAATTAATATATTCACAAATCAAAAGACGCCACACACGTGAAAAGGGACCCAACCTACTAAATTACTTTATCATTATGTAAAATGAAGAGTTATTACCCCTGCAGTTAAAACGCAGAACATTTGTTGCGTGAGAGGTTCCAGCTTGGGCGCTCATTTTTGTTTTACCTTGACGACATACCTAGAGAGTGAGCTATGGTTTTGCACCAGAACCACATGAATGTGCACACTGCGAATGCGCATTGAAAAAGTAAAGTTTTAATTTTCTACCCTGCTTAATTTCTCAAGTTTGTTTTCGTCCTCAGTCCATGACATTTGGTAGTACACTGAGCTGGATTTGACAGTAGGTGTGGAAGTCAGAACTCGATAGTAATAATAATATTAGAGCTATCATGTATGCTGCAAAATGATATAATTCCTTCTGTTGGGGAATCCACGATTTGCATATTGTTTTTAAAATTAATGTAATATTGGATTACTGGCCTGTTTACAGATGTAAAGATGGCCGTGGTTTTCAGCACTAAAAAGCAACAACAACAACAAAAAAATACTGAACTTGATGATTTAAGAACGATACTCTGTCAACTATGCCAGCAGTCCGCACCAGTGGGTTCCATCCAACTGTAACATCCAAGGGAACGAGGAGGCAGACAGACTGGCAAAAGAAGGTGCAAGACTACCACAACCAGATTCTAGTGTGACATACGAAGAGTCCAAAAGGTTTATTAGGACCAGATACATGGCCAAATGGGAAACAGAACATACTGGCTACATAATAAATGATGCCTATTACCAGTTGAACAGAAGAGAGCAGGTTGTGGTCTTCAGACTCCGCACAGGCCACAACAGACTGAGGTACCATCTATTCAATAAACTTAAGATTGGTGGCACTGACGAATGCACCTGTGGTACAGGGAAAATAACCGCTGAACATCTGCTGCAAAATTGCCCGACATACGATGACCAGAGAAAGCACATTTGGCCATCACCAGTGCCAACACCTAGACAAGCTCTACGGCAGTGTCGACAGCCTCAGGATGACAGCTGCTTTCTTCGAACAAATTCAAGTTGACAAATGACAGCGTACGAAGAAGAAGAAGAAGAAGAAGAAGAAGAAGAAGAAGAAGAAGAAGAAGATGAAGGATTACTCGCCGACCCGTTCCTCACAGATGGTTAAGTTTCCATTGTCTTCTGTCTTGGGCTACGGTGGACCAGTTGGTGATAAGTGTCACGTCTGTAGCATCGTGGCTGTTTTTATGAACTCGAGAGAGTCGAGCCAGCGTATAAGGGGTCTTCCCTGTGGTTGTTTCTTGTCTCGTTGGTACCAGCCTGCTGTTGCTGTGCTCCAATGGTCCTCAGTTCTTTAAAGCAAGTGACCAACCCAGCGATGCTTTACTTTTTCTGCGTGGGTAACTGCATCTTTCACCAATGACATTTGCCGTACGTCAGTGTTGTGTAGATCTTTTAAACTGTGAAGTGTGACACCGATCATATTTCTCTTGAGGGAGGCTTAGGTCACTCTGAGTTTGGATTCTATTTCTTGTGTCAATAACCATGTATGTGCGGCATAACGTATTGTAGGTAGAACTGCGGAGTTGAATAGGGAGGTGCGCAAACTCTGTTCATGGGTTTGGACTAGTGCCATCTTTATGGACAAGAAAACGGCCTAACCCGCGCGACAACGTCTTGTTAGTTCTGGGCTTAGGTAATTATACATGTTCAATAGGCGTCCTATGTATATATACTCTTCTACGTCCTCTAGATTCTCATCATCGAGGATGGCTGGGTCATTTGTAGCAAAACGGTTACGCATGACTTCTGCATGAATGTAATAATATACGTAAAATGCAACTGAATGGCACAAATTACCTCCTAGTATATGTTGCTTAATAAATTAAAAAGACATACTTATACAAATTATATGTAGACATTTTTTTTCAAAACCACATAATCAATAATTTTGGAAATTGAAGCTAAGCGATACATTGCTATTGTTTTGCCACGTGAACATAATTCTAGATTAAGCTGTGTTAACTGTTATCTGGCTAAAGGAATCTTAAATGCTGTGTATGTTATGAATTTTAAGTGCGTTTATTAAAGACGAATGTATTTCTTCATGTCTTATTCGAGTGTAATAATGGAATATAAGCAGAGGTATGTAAACTTTTCTCGAACAAATCATATATAAACGTTGAAGCTCACTGTGCATGCCCAAGTATTCAACTGACCTATTTCTAACACATACATTTTACTATCAAATTGCACACATATGATTTATTCAAAGAATGGAATAATTAATGTACACCTGATAAAGAGCCAGATATAGACCTAACTGTATTCAACATACATACCATACCCTCTCTCATGTAGCATGTCCTTTGTAGAACGTCGCTCCCATCACAGTCTGTCTGAAAAAAACTCGTTCCCTTGCCAAAACTCCAGCTTCCGCCACTGTCATACTCAGGCACTCCTGGATATCTTGGTGCCATCGTCTTCTTGGTCTACCCCTTCCTCTTTTGCCTGGCACCATACCTTCCATCATCGTCCTCTCAAGACCGTTGTGTCTCTTGATGTGACAAAAGTATTTGCATTTTCTAGCCAAAATGGAATTGATAAACCAGTTCTCCTCTATGCTCAACTCTTGCCGAATGTCTACATTTGTTCTTTTCTCTGTCCAGGGTATTCTGAGGATCTTTCTGTAACATTTTGACTCGAAGGATTCGATTCTTTGTCTAGAAGTTTTGGTAATCGTCCATGCTTCACAGCCATAAGCTGCCACAGGAAAAACACAGGCTCTCAAGACTTTTACTTTTATCGTTTTGTTGGTGCCCTGCCATAATTTCTTCAGGCTGTTCAGTCTCTGCATTGCCTTAGCTAGTCTTCTTCTGATTTCTTTCGAGCAGTCACCATTTTTGTCGATTCTGGAGCCCAGATATTCAAAATGTGTAACCTGATCTATTTCCTCACCACCCACTGTAAATGTATGCTGACATTGTGTTTTATCGGTGGTCATTATCTTTGTTTTGTTTATGTTTATGAACAGATTTTGATCTTTACTATGTCCATTAACGGCTGAAAGTAGCTGCTCTAGCCCTTCCGCACTTCTTGATAGTATCACTGTGTCATCTGCATATCGTAACTCTGGAATCTCGTACCCCCCAATCGTAAATGGGTCGAAACTTTCAATGTTCTCATCTTCTCGCACATTTCTCATTATACATTCCGCATATATGTTGTACAGATAAGGTGAGAGTATACATCCCTGTCGGACTCCCTTTTGTACTGCAAACCAATCTGATGTTTGCCCAGATACTCGGACAGCGGCTTGTTGATCTTGGTATAATGTTTCAATGAGATGGACTGTATGCAAAGGAAACCCCATTTCCTTCATGATTCTCCACAGATTTAGATGTTTTACCGTGTAATCAATGAAACACGTGTACAGGTCTACATTAAACTCTCTACATTTTTCATAGATATTCCTTAAATTGAATATGTGGTCCCGGGTCCCTCTGTCTTTCCTAAAACCTGCCTGGACTACGTGAATTTCAGATTCAAACCTTTTCTCTATCCTTCTTAATAGGATTCGAAGGAGTATCTTGCTAGCATGGCTGATCAGTGCTATAGTTCGGTAGTTCGTGCACAGCTTCAGGTTGCCTTTTTTGGAGAGGGGAATTACCATACCCTACGTGTCAATATATGTTTGCCTGTGGATGTTATTGTGTAAAGCCATCTAATATAGAAGGATCTCCAACACTTGACAATAAAGCTTAGTGAAGTTCCTACAGGCATTTAAAAGACAGCTCTAAATAAATCTCTACTAAAATTATATATTAGAAGGGTTACAATAACTGGTTTCTTTATATGGGGAAAAGCAGAAAAGAATGTTTGAAATGTGAAGTGAATGTGTGATAGTTTCTATATTTCGTCCCCTCTAGTGAGACAACACATAATATACACGATCACATCAAATACTAACTCGAACTGACCTACACTGTGACGTCACTACTCTCATCGCACAGATAGCTGATAATAATAATACACCATCGGTTTCCATTCTTTCCCAGTTCGCAGACACCAACAATACAATGACAGTTGTCTGTTTGTTTTTTTCGAATGCCCACAATGAGTAGATTTACTCTTTTGTGCGCTCCGATAAGGATGTTCATTGGCGTGGCGGGTTGCAGTAGCTTTCCTTCCATCCCGAGCATGCTGATGACGGTGGACCGGGGTCCTCCAGGCGCTTGCGCTATGCTTGGATTCATCTGCGTGTCGCTCACTACTACGGGGATCATGTCGATCCCTCACGAAAACAGCCTGTTTCCAGGGAGGGCCACTAGGAAGCCGAGGTGAGGGTCTTGGCCAGTATGTTTTGCCTGACCATGACTAACATGTCTGATCAGTATATTTTGCCTGACCCTGACTAACATGTCTGATCAGTATATTTTGCCTGACCCTGACTAACATGTCTGATCAGTATATTTTGCCTGACCCTGACTAACATGTCTGATCAGTATATTTTGCCTGACCCTGACTAACATGTCTGATCAGTATATTTTGCCTGACCCTGACTAACATGTCTGATCAGTATATTTTGCCTGACCCTGACTAACATGTCTGATCAGTATATTTTGCCTGACCCTGACTAACATGTCGGATCAGTATATTTTGCCTGACCCTGACTAACATGTCTGATCAGTATATTTTGCCTGACCCTGACTAACATGTCTGATCAGTATATTTTGCCTGACCAGAGGTTAGTCTTCCTCCCCAGCAATGATAGTCAAAGTACGAACCAAATACACAAGCGATTCTCAATCTTTTTCAGTTCGCAGACCTCAAGAAGAGAATGACAGTTGAACTGCAAACCATTTGTTCACCGCCTTTTCCCCCCTTTCTCACTCGACCTTCCTCCCCCACTCCCCCAACCCCTCTTCCACAGGAAATTAAGGTAGAGTTGTTTTAAGTTTGATAATAGTCCAAGCAAATATATCGGCTCTGTAGCACTGTAAAAAAGTTTGAAAGCTTTTATGCATGCTTTACGGAGTGATCTTGTTAAAGTTGTATATGTGGTTTGCAAATCCCAGCGAGTAAGTTTAAGAACCAACTTCATAGATTCCAAAATAACACCAAATGGACTCCCAACAGGATATGTCATGACCCCCAACAAAACACTTTATGGACCACCAACAGCACACTTCACACACCATAACTTGACACTTCGTGTACCCCATGATTAGAACCGCTGTCTTACACGACTACTGACCGCTACACTTCAACTACCCCCCCCCGCCCCCCTCTCACATCAAGCCCGTACACAAGCTTAAACACACACCTTAACGAGGCTGGTTCAGATTTGACTAACGGTGACCTCACCCGAACACTGGTTCTTGTTTTGGTCTAGTATTGTGTGTTCGTTGTGATGCCCGATTATTTGTATTTGTATTTTGTTTTGTTCCATCTGTCTGTCCAGGCTGTTTGGGTGGCTTACTGAAGTCCTCCGTGTGTAATAGTGACGAGATTAGGACTACTGACATACTGACAACACGTAAGAAGCGACTAACATCGCGGCTTTACCTTTTGAAGTGGAACGATGAGGCTAACGTCTGGTCAGGCAAAACATACTGACTAGGACGTCCAGTCAGGCACAACATACTGACCAGCACGTCCAGTCAGGCACAACATTCTGACCAGCACGTCCAGTCATGCAAAACATACTGATAAGAGAATGTTAGACAGGGTCAGGAGAAATATACTGGCTAAGACCTTCACCTGACCTCCTCGTTGGTCGTCCTGAAAATTGGCTGTTGTCGAGGACAACAGTCTGGCTAACAAGGTTAGGTTCAACGTGATCCCCGTAGTAATGAGCGACACTCAGATGAAGCCAAGTACAGCACAACTGTCTGGAGGACCCCGATCCACCTTCATCAGCACGCTCGGGATGTAAGGAAAGCCACGATAACCTGCCACTTAACGCCCTTTTTAGGACACACAAAAGAGTAACCTACTGATTGTGGGCGTTCACAAACAACATCGATGGAGCATCGGAGTTTGTGCTTTCTGCGATGCTCTCAGCAGGCGCCCCTCAGGCATTTGCTGAGAGAGACCCCGACGATGAGGTCGAGCCCTCGTCTTTAACCTATAACCGTTTAACCTTTAGAGTGACCAAACCTTTGAAATGAAAACATGAGTACGACAGGGAATTCCCCTTATCAGCCATTTTCTTACGAACCTGCCATTGACTAATTGATGCGATATATTACAGATGACACTCAAGAAAAATAAAGCGGACCTTTTTTTCGTTACCGGAAAATATGAAATTCGCAAATGACATTGCATTAAATGCATACTCACAACAACACATATAAGTGAAAACGGAAAGATTTAGTGCAAATGCCCATTAAGAGAATGTAAACAATAGTTTTGAGAAGACAAAAGGGCATGATACTTCTACTTCTGAAATCGTCTGACTTTCTACCGGGTTGTAGCCAAGTGTCGTGGTATGCATTTATCTTTTGTCGTCTCACTTTCTTCCCGGTCTAGTCATGTGTCGTGGTATGTATTTGTCTTTTGTCGTCTCACTTTCTACCGGGTTAGCCCAGTGTCTTGGTATGTATTTGTCGTTTGTCGTTTCACTATCCACTGGGTTGTAGCCAAGTGTCCTGGTATGTAATTGTCGTTTGTCGTGTCACTTTCTACCGGGTTGTAGCTAAGTGTGGTGGTATGTATTTGTCGTTAGTCGTCTGACTTTCTACCGCTTTGTAGTCAAGTGTCGTGGTATGTATTTGTCGTTACTTGTCTGACTTTCTACCGGTTTGTAGCCGAGTGTCGTGGTATGTATTTGTTCACTCTTTTTATAGTCACTTACCACGGATCTGAGAGGAAAGAGACAAAGAAGGGAACTAATAATCGAGTCTGGAATAAGAAAATTATACACAGTTATCGGGATTGTCGAAAAAAAAGGCACAAAACCAAGAGCTATATACTGTCTATTTTTTAAAATCTCTTCAATTCATCGAATAATTATAGCATATTAGTTAGATAATTGCCCATCTTAAGCGAAGATGCCGACATCATTATACGGTTTTGTTTTGATGATGTAACGTGAGGTATTTGTATTACAGTGAGGATGAAACTGCTGTAGTCATCAACCTCACTCTCTCGTCTCGAGCTACCGCGGATCAAGACATGCCAAGAAGACTGGAGGTAACTCAGGATGCAGACACTCTGTCACACCTCTAATGATATCAGGGTAGCTTTAAAAATTGCGGAATTCTATCGCTTACCGTTGCTGTTCATCGTTTTGAGAGGCGAGCGCCTGACCTCTCGACCACAGCAGCCATTGACCTCTCCACCACAATGGCCCCTGACCTCTCGACTACAGTGGCCGCTGACCTCTCGACTCAAGCGGCCCTTGACCTCTCGGCTCCACAGCGATCCACAGAAGACTGCAGAGTCAGTAGATAATCAGTATCTCATTTCGGTCCTGTATTTTCACCACAAAGTGACTAGCAGATGCTTGGAATGTTCATTCCTCCACGAAGTTTACCCCCGTGCAGTTATGCTAGCGCTGGAGGGGATGGGCAGATGGATCAGGGGTTGCAATTGGATATCTCTTTTCTGATCACAAAGCCAGGGTCGATGGTTTCACTATTTCTGTACTACATGTTAGCCTGTTAACGACAGAATATCCGATATTTACAAATGATCAAACAATCATATCATGGAGCATACATGCAATTACATCCATATTGTAGGTCACGCAAGGTAGGCGTATAAATTGCTAAATCCGGTGACTCATATCTTTGTTGTAGCCAGACGCCATCTCAAAATTACATATTTAATTGTCTTTTATATATTTTGTTGTTGGGTGTACACTTTTTATGCAAGCAAAAATAATTGACTTTGCGATTGCTTGTATACTTTGATTCCTTTCATTCTAACAACTGTATCAAGAAATTTAGATTAGAAACAATGTCCGACTTGTAACAAATTATTAGCAATCACATTACAAAGTTATTTATATAAATCACCTGTTTTAAGGGCCGTTGGCCATAACAGGTTACTTAAGCGAGGTCAGGGTGCACTACGGCGTTGCATATCTTCTTCTTCTACGTTCCTTCTCAAATTCCCGCTACTAAGCCACGAAAATGGCTTTGTAAGTAACAGGATGTTGTCTGGAGGACGGAATGGTTTGTGTCGTAGTTTACAGATCGTTTTCGATATTTGCACGCCAGCGCACCCGCACTCACGCTCTTTCTCTCTCTCTCTCTCTCTCTCTCTCGCTCTCTCTCTCTCTTTCGCACACAGATACACATACACACACACATACATACACGTCTGAGTTCAGTTCAAGTGCCATATCCACATCGAATGATAGGAATGATGAGGCTAAATGGTCAGGCAAAACACACTGGTCAGACAATGTTAGCCAGGGTCAGGCAAAACACACTGGTCAGACAATGTTAGCCAGGGTCAGGCAAAACACACTGGTCAGACAATGTTAGCCAGGGTCAGGCAAAACACACTGGTCAGACAATGTTAGCCAGGGTCAGGCAAAACACACTGGTCAGACAATGTTAGCCAGGGTCAGGCAAAGCACACTGGTCAGACAATGTTAGCCAGGGTCAGGCAAAACACACTGGTCAGACAATGTTAGCCAAGGTCAGGCAAAACACATTGATTAGACAATGTTAGCTAGGGTCAGGTAAACACACACTATCCCTATTATTTCGTGAATCCAATTTTGCAGCTTCCATGTTCTGATTATATTTTAGAAGTAGGTATCGAATCTACTTTACGACGTACGAAGAGTCAAAACGGCTTATCAAAGCCAGATACATGACCAAATGGGAAACCGAACATACTGGTTACACCAAAAACGATGCCTATTACCAGCTGAACCGAAGAGAGCAGGTCGTTGTCTTCAGACTTCGCACTGGCCACAATAGACTGAGGTACCACCTATTCAACAAATTGAAGATAGGTGGTACCGACGAATGCCCGTGCGGTACTGGTAAAATGACCGCTGAACATCTGCTGCAGAACTGCCCGACATACGAGGATCAGAGAGAGCAGCTGTGGCCATCACCAGTGGAACTGCAAGACAAGCTCTATGGCAGTGGCGACAGCCTCAGGATGACCGCCGCTTTTTTCGAAAAAATAATGGTTACTGTCTGACTGCGTACGAAGAAGAAGAAGAAGAAGAAGAAGAATCTACTTTACTATTTATCAACGTTCACGCTTTCTCAGCATTAATGTTCAGTTCATATACTTTACCATTTTTGTCTTTACTTGACTCACCAATTCCTGTAGTTCTTGTCCGCTTTCATTGTTCAGGTATACACGGTTTGTGAGAAAATGTTACATTTAAGTTGAGGGATATACGGTCTTTGAGGAAATGTTACATTTCAGTTGAGAGATATATGGTTTGTGAAGAAATGTTCCATTTTTATTGAGGGATATACGGTCTTTGAGGAAATGTTACATTTCAGTTGAGAGATATATGGTTTGTGAAGAAATGTTACATTTTTATTGAGGGATATACGGTTTGGGGGGAAATGTTACATTTAAGTTGAGGGATATACGGTCTTTGAGGAAATGTTACATTTCAGTTGAGAGATATATGGTTTGTGAAGAAATGTTACATTTTTATTGAGGGATATACGGTTTGGGGGGAAATGTTACATTTCAGTAGAGGAAATACAGTTTGTGAGGAAATGTTACATTTAAGTTGAGGGATATACTCTTTTTGAGAAGATGTTACATTTCAGTTGAGGGATATACAGTTTGTGAGGAAATATTACATTTCAGTAGAGGAAATACGGTTTGTGAGGATATGTTACATTTTTTTTGAGGGATACACGGTTTGTGAGAAATGCTACATTTAGTTTGGGGAATATACATTTCGTGAGAAAATGTTCCGTTTTTGTTGAGGGAAAGTTCGTGATTTCTCAGCATTAGTGTTCAATCCATATACTTGTCATTTTTGTCGTCACCTGGCTTACCATTCCCCTGTAGTTCTTGTCCGTGTTTATCTAAAGAGCGGTGTCATACGCGTGCTTGCAATTATATATGAATTCTCCGACTATAATGAAACCTGACATTTCCTCTTTCGGAAAATGTGTAATTTGTTCTGAGTAAATGTTAAACTGACAAGAGGAAAGTATGCATCTTTGTCGCATTCTTCTTCTTCTTTTTCTTCTTCTTGTTGTTCTTCTTCTACGTTCGTTCTCATTCTCCAGCTACAAAGTCCTGAACAGGAATTTGCAAGTAGCAGGATGTAGTCCGGAGAAAGGATTGCATTGTGTCGCTATTTTACAGTTTGACTGCGATATTTGCACCTTTCGGTCCGACACATCCGTATCACATTCTTCTTTTTTAACATATATAAATTGCGAGTGAAGTCATTTTAACGCTATTTTACAAACGTATGCTGCAACTTAAGAACAGCACGCGGAAGAAAATGAGCGTAATGCTTAGTCTTAGTCGACCTGTACTTCTACAGAGATGAATGCCCCTGTTCAGGTCCCAGCTCTGGCGTGGGCTGGATGTAGCCTGGATTAGAATTTCCTACTTAGCTGACTAGGCTTGAGCAGCTTATTACTCCACTGTCTTGGGACAAGTGCCGCAGACGGTAGTTATCCGATGTGCGAGTCTGTCTTAATAGAATAAAACACTAGTGGTCTCGAGGTAAGGTGTTCGCCTCGGGTTCTGGAGGTCGCGTGTTCAAATCTCGGTGGAGACACCCCGATTTTTTTTACCTGGATCATCCGGTAAATATTTCCCCTGATCTCTGAGTAGTGAGATCAGATACCCGTGTGCAGTGGCGCGCACATTAAAAATACCTTAGCAGTTGAAAATCGAAAATAGTACGTCTGACTCAAATTATATAAAGGATTCTCGCACCACAGAGAATATGTCGCAAAAAGGGGACTGTATGGCCAGAACAACAGGTCTTGGTTATGTGGTTAGCGGAGCGGCTTTCATGGCGCCAGACTGGCTGCGGGTCTACCTTGCTCTAATTTACGCTTCCACCTCCACCAGTCTCAAAAATAGGCAATGGAATATTCCAGGTGCTAACAGATGCTTGAATTGACCTGTCAAGTCATCAGTGGATCTTCACCTGCAAAAAAAAAAATATGAAACAAAGGAAGTCGCATCTTCTCACGACATCTAACGACATAAGTGGACCGTAGATAGACGGATATAATACTAGAGCAAGGTAGACCCGCATCCTTTTAGGCGCCATCCATACTACTCTTAACAAACTACCTAACCATGGCCGGTGTTATGCCATGTCATAGAGTTAGTCGCTTCTTAAGATATACTCACTGTGATACAATTATGCTATTCTTATCTGTGTTATTCACAAAGACCACTCTGGAACGGAACGCTTTTGAAAGTAAATGTCTTATAAACTGTTGAACATTAGCTTGATAGAATTCAAGATAAACAAGTTAATAAGAGATATCCTAAACCAGATATATGTTTTTACCATCATAAGGAAAGAGCCGTGGAGATGGCGACAGCATGATACTGTTGGTGCGAAATATGCTCTCTATTTTTTGTAAATACCAATCCTGGAACGGCATACCCTGCCACATTCAGAGCACACATGCGGGGAGCTGGTTGTGGAATTGTTGTGAGTATTGTTTTTTCGGGCAGTACGCTTTCGCGTTACTTTTTTTCTCTGCGTTCTGAGCACCTTAGGTAATACCAGCTCGCCGGGTGGTACGGTCTTGTGCTAGCGTCTCCCAGGAGGTGTCATCAGTATGGAAGCTTTTCGGGGACACTTTCAAGGAATCTCTGTTGTGATGTATCTGCCTTATGTGAGCTTACCGTATAACAGCTGTTTGAGAATGCGCTCATCTGGCATACGAACACCATGTCTCGTCCATCTTAGCTGAGCCAATTTCAGAAGTGTATGGAGGCTAAGCATGTTAGTATTGCTAAGAATGTCAGAGTTAGGCACTTTGTCCTGTCACCTTTTCATAAGCAGTATACGTAGAAAGCTCAAGTTAAAACTATTGAGCTGTCTGACATGTCTGACAGACACTGTCCATGTCTCACAGGCATGCAGCAGAGTGGATAAGACTACAACACGATACACTGTTATCTTGATGGCGACACTGATGCCTTATCGGTTCCAGATGTTTGCTTGGAGCCTCCCAAACACAGATCTCGCCTTACCAAACCTGATATTGACATAACAGTCGATATTCGCCTCTCTAGTGAAGTTACTGCCTAGGCAGATGAAGTTAGGAACTGCATGGAGACGATAGTTCTGTACAGTAATCTTTAGTTCAATGTTCTGCTCCCCATGGTTAGGCTGGAAGTGTATCTCTGTTTTCCTAGTGTTGATCGTGAGACCAAAGTTATTTTCTAAATAAATAACAGACAGAAAGACTTGGCAATGCCCTAAGATATGCTGGTAGGGTGAAGGGTTTTGATTGAATAAATGTATATATATCAGGTCAGGTCATACCGTAACTGGTGAGGTCGTTGGGGCACACATGAAGACATCATCACAACACCACGCTCCCCTTCTCTGTCAGCGGCCGCTGCCTGTTCCTCTTCTGGTCGGAGATTGGTTCATTCTTTTATGTTGTACTCCCACCTCTTTTTGGGACGGCCTCTTCGTCGTCTGTCTTGCACCTTTTCGTGGAGGATCGTATTTGCAATACCATTTGATCTCGATATGTAACCGTATCGAGCGAGTTTCCTTATATTGACAGTTGCTAAGAGGTCTTTAAAACGGCCTATTGCTGTTGTAATTCTATATCGTATTTCCCCATGTGTAACTCGATCTTTGTACGTGACGTTTAAAAGTCTTCGGAAACATCTCATCTCCAAGGCCTGTATCCTTCGCTGAACCTATGAGAACTAACACTATTCTACAGTATAACTTAGTAGATGAGTGACTATATAATGAGGATTCATTCTTAAAAACTTACTAGTAGCCCATCTGTATAAATGAGTCTCTTATTGGATGCATGCACTCTCTGTGGTTAGGAAGGAACCAGCAAATAAATAGGAAAAGAGAACCTGCCATCGCCGCACCATGACAGACAAGGTCAATCGTAAAGGCACAGTGGCTCAGGACGTGACGATCCAGTTGTCTAGAACTTTTGGTCAAAGGTCTAGAACCTAGAAGAAAACGGCCTATCCAGGAGACATTTGGTGGCCGTCACGGGTTAAGAGCCTGGGAGAACTCGGCCTATCCAGTAGACAAATGCCGGCGATCACGGGTTAAGAGCCTAGGAGAACTCGGCCTATCCAGAAGACATTTGGTGGCGGTCACAGGTTAAGAGCCTGGGAGAACTCGGCTTTTCCAGTAGACAAATGCCGGCGGTCACGGGTTAAGAGCCTGGGAGAACTCGGCCTATCCAGTAGACAAGTGCCGGCGGTCACGGGTTAAGAGCCTAGGAGAACTTGGCCTATCCAGGAGACATTTGGTGGCGGTCACGGGTTAAGAGCCTAGAAGAACTCGGCCTATCCAGTAGACAAATGGTGGCGGTCACGGGTTAAGAGCCTGGGAGAACTCGGCCTATCCAGTAGACAATTGGTGGCGGAGAATGAACGAAGTGAACCCTACAGTGGCTTCGGTACCTTGGTTGCTAATGCACCCTCTCAATTACTTAATGTCGGGGCAGTGCATTTCTGGCTTCTGCCTGAGGTGGGAAGAAAATCCACAGACTCACCAGCCCGACCATGCTAAAATATGGGAAGCACACAATTTAACAATTTTACAAACGAGATCTGACGATGCCTCGGTCATCAAGGTCCGCGCCTGGCAGTGGGTGACCAGGCTGAAATATGTGAAAAATGGACTACTGGAAACAAACATAAACATACTGAAACGAGAAAACTTAGGAGGAAGCATGTGCAGAAACAAGATAACACGCTTTCATTTAACGTTCTACCGTTAAACATTCGTGGCATGAGAATTAAGAAGCTTGAGCTTGCCAAGGCTTTGAACAGCCACAGGGTTCATGTAGCTCACCTGCAAGAAATTCTACACAAGGACAATGACCTGAGCTTGGCAGGAAACACTAGCTATGACTGTGAGTTCACTAACTGCCGTGGCATAGTTACCTACATCCGAAATAACATTCAGGGATATGTCCGACATATAACAGGCCATTTCACAGACATACAGAAAACCACTATCTGGCACACTGGATCAAAATACACTATATACAACACATACAGCCCCCCTACAGACGACCTGCAACCTGCCTGATCTGCACGAAACAATGTCACAAAACACTCCTTGCAGGGGACTTCAAAGGACACTCGCCTAGTAGTGGTTACACTGATCTAAACAGTACAGGAGCATTTATCGAGAAGCTCTGCGATGCAACCAAATTGTCTGTATTGCAGAATGCAGACTTTACCCCAACCAACGTGTCTGTATTGCAGAATGCAGACTTTACCCCAACCAACGTGTCTGTATTGAAGAATGCAGACTCTACCCCAACCAACGTGTCTGTATTGAAGAATGCAGACTCTACCCCAACCAACGGGTCTGTATTGAAGAATGCAGACTCTACCCCAACCAACGTGTCTGTATTGAAGAATGCAGACTCTACCCCAAACCAACGTGTCTGTATTGAAGAATGCAGACTCTACCCCAACCAACGTGTCTGTATTGCAGAATGCAGACTCTACCCCCGATGCTGCTACACAGGGTCCACTTCTCTCTCAGTCGACCTAACTTGATGATCTGTTCATCTGATTTAATGAACTCCTGCAACCTACACGTTATTTATGACATTGGAAGTGATCACAAACCACTCCTTACAACCATAAGAACGCAATAAAGAGCATATTTTAAACAGAAGACGCGTTGGAACTGGCAGTTATTTCAAGAAACATCAGATCGTATCCTTATAAACAGTACCAACATTGTTGAAATGCTCAACGAAGAGATTACAAAAGCAATCTTGGAAGCAGCATCACAGTGCATCCCAAGGGACTGTCGTAAATCATCTAGACCATTCTGGAATAGAGAAATACAGAGTTTTGTACATGATAGAAAGAATGAAAGAACAGCCCTTGAAACAATGACATCACTAGAAGCAAAGATGCAGTACAACAAAGCGTGTGCCAAAGTAAAGCTGACAGTCAAGAACAACCCTTGAAACCATGACAACACTAGAAGCAAAGATGCAGTACAACAAAGCGTGTGCCAAAGTAAAGCTGACAGTCAAGAACAACCCTTGAAACCATGACAACACTAGAAGCAAAGATGCAGTACAACAAAGCGTTTGCCAAAGTAAAGCTGACAGTCAAGAACAACCCTTGAAACCATGACAACACTAGAAGCAAAGATGCAGTACAACAAAGCGTTTGCCAAAGTAAAGCTGACAGTCAAGAACAACCCTTGAAACCATGACAACACTAGAAGCAAAGATGCAGTACAACAAAGCATGTGCCAAAGTAAAGCTGACAGTCAAGAACAACCCTTGAAACCATGACAACACTAGAAGCAAAGATGCAGTACAACAAAGCGTGTGCCAAAGTAAAGCTGACAGTCAAGAACAACCCTTGAAACCATGACAACACTAGAAGCAAAGATGCAGTACAACAAAGCGTTTGCCAAAGTAAAGCTGACAGTCAAGAACAACCCTTGAAACCATGACAACACTAGAAGCAAAGATGCAGTACAACAAAGCGTTTGCCAAAGTAAAGCTGACAGTCAAGAACAACCCTTGAAACCATGACAACACTAGAAGCAAAGATGCAGTACAACAAAGCATGTGCCAAAGTAAAGCTGACAGTCAAGAACAACCCTTGAAACCATGACAACACTAGAAGCAAAGATGCAGTACAACAAAGCGTGTGCCAAAGTAAAGCTGACAGTCAAGAACAACCCTTGAAACCATGCCATCACTAGAAGCAAAGATGCAGTACAACAAAGCGTGTGCCAAAGTAAAGCTGACAGTCAAGAAAGCAAAAAGTGAAACATCGGCTGAGACATACTTCAAATTAGATCTCTGGCATAATGGAAATAGAGCATGATCAATGGCCGACAGTCTGTCCGGGGCAAACAGGAGCGTGAACCCAAATCCAGTGGTAGATGGAGAGAGAACAATCACTGAATACCAAAAGAAAGCAGAGCACTTTAATCGTTACTTCGCATCTGTGACCTTATACAAATATCTCTAGACATTGACCGCATTATCACTTCCAGTTCTGTCAAAATAGTTCTGCAGTAGATCCATAGACAATCAAGCACACATGACAATGACAAGATAGACAGACTAGCAAGGGAGGTATCAAGACAAGAAAGGCCACACACAGCAACAACTTTACAAACAGCCAAACAGCTCATAAGATCAGCGAACACAGAAATTTGGTTGAACAGATGGGGCATGGGAAACATGGGGAGGGAGGTCTACAAACATATGGCAAGCCCCAGTCCAAATGACAGTGCAAATCAACTCACAAGAAAAGACCAGAGCACCATTTTCCGACCGAGAACCCAACACATCCTACTAAACAAACACTTGAACAGAATCCAACCACAACATACTCCTGAGTGCCAGCTGTGTACACATCCATATGAAACCGTTGGTTATCATCTCTTTGAGTGCTCAGCGCTCAATGATTTTAGGAAAATGCTTTTTCCTCCGTGGCCAGATACACGGAACACTATGTATGGCACTAGACAACAGCTACTAAACACTTGCAGATACCATTAAATGGCATTGGGTCGAAGGGCGAGAGCCCGGATACTGCTGTATCCGTAACAACAACAGCATATATATATTATTGTCATCAAGTGCCCTGCCGATTGGCGTAGCCGATCATAGACCTCCATCCACTTCTAACACGTGTGTCGTTTACCAACTGTACTGTTGATTGTCGTCCCTGCCATTCTCTTAGGCTGTCCAACATCTTCTCTCTCTGCCTTTCCCTGCTTCAACGTGCTCCAGGCCGCCTCTTCTCATATCATACCTGAAAAAATATGACTGCCTTGTTCCGATCCTTGCAATGAGTTGTCTTTGTGTTTCTGCCTCTTCGAGCACTCTATCATCTCTTCTTTGTAGTCCATGGATCCGTAGCATTCTTCTGTAAAACCACATGTCTGTTGCTTCCAAAGATATATGCGCTTGCTTTCTGATTGTCCGTGATTCACTGCCATATGTCAGTACGGACTGCACGTAGCATCCAAGAACTCCCTTTCTCAGTTACAGCGACAAGGTTTTGTTGCACAATATTCATTTCATGGTCTGGAATACTGATTTTGCTTGGGCTATTCTGCATTTTATTTCGTAATTGCATCTTCCATCTGATATTATATATGTGCTGCGGCATTTAAACATGTTAACTTGTCTAAATTCGGCCTCTTTCTCTTTGACTCAGCATCTTGGAGAGTCCAGTTTATTAGTCACTACCATCATCTCCGTTTTCTTTTTATTTAAACTGAGACCTTTGTTTTCACTTTGCTGAACTACCATGTCTACCATTTCCTGCAAGTCGGTTTCACTCTGGACTATCAATACAATGTCATCAGCGTATCGTAGATTGTTAATGTTCTGTCCGCCAATTGAAATTCCTGTCATTGTTGTATGTCTCTCAAAATGAACTCGCTGTACAGAGAGAACAAGTCAGGAGATAAAATACAGCCTTGAATCACTACCCTTTTTATCTGCATATATATATATATATATATATATATATATATATATATATATATATATATATATATATATATATATATATATATATATATATATCCTGTGAAGAACGAATAACTGATAAGCGAGCCAGCTAAGGCTTCATGTACCTTGATTGATTAGCTGTCCTCTTTCAGGTCACCAGTGAGTCTAGTCTTGGAAGAGGAGAGTGCCCTTGTGACCTCCAAAAGATATACAGGCGGTAGGAGGTCTACCAGCTGATCTCCCAGGCCGGACAGATTGAAGGATCTAGGTCAGGCTCTGCGAGATATAAGCTTGTTTCCCTGCAGGCCGACTGGAGATAGACGGTCAACGACTAAGAAACTAAGAAAAGTATATATCCAGATGACATGCATGTTGAATCTCAGAGCGCTGAGGTACATGTCTAAAGAAATAGTACAACGTTTTGTTTTACGAGAAGGGTCATAGGTAAAAGAATGTAGACCTGTAGAAGCGATTGTCATCAAGGATGAAGTGTTTAGAACATCATTTTACTATTTCTTACACGTGGTTAGCGAGCTGGCTTCGCATCTGAGTGGTCCTCGGTTCATTCCCCAGTTGAGACGGAAATGTTTTTTCAGACCATAACGTCTCCCGGGTCGACCCAGCCTTAAATGTGTACTACTCAGTCCGGAAAGCAAAAGCGGCTAGGGAGAGGAGATGGCTACCGCCCTCATATAGCCGTGCCTTTGAAATGTGAGATCGCTAACACCTCACTTCCCTACGGCAGTAATGCTATGGGTTACTTTACTTTACGCACATTTTTAAGAAATAGAGTGGCTAGTTTCCTTGATCTCTCCAGTTTTTGTCGGTAATGTAAGTCTGGTACTGGGTTAACTTAGCTTAACTTAACGAATTAATACTGGGTTAGAAGACTCCACAGAGTCTGTACACAACCAGTTTTTTGGAGGATGGTTTAACCGATGTGAGAGTTCTTCTTTTCATAGACTCAAACACTTGAGCTAAGTAGACCCACATCCAGTCTTAACAAACCACCTTTGGAAAGGTACAAATAACTTGGATAGATTTTAACTTGAAATTTGTCCAGGCAATGTCCGTTAAGCATATTCTTTTTGATTTACAAATGCCAAGGGATTTTTAACGTGCTCGACACTGAACACAGGAGTCCAATCTCACTACCCAGAGATTTTTGCCAGAAGATCCACATAAAAACAATCCTAGTCTTCACTGTGAATCGAACCCACGACCTCAGGCACCCGAGGCGGACACCTTACCGTTAGTTGATAATCGCGAAATTATTTAGACGGTTTTTTTTTGCCCACCATTTCCGTTTATCGTTTTGAGACTACAATAATAATAATAATAATAATAATAATAATAATAATAATAATAATAATAATAATAATAATCTTTGCTTAGGCGTCAAAGGGCCGTTGCGATGATAGACTTGTCCAACTGGTTGTATACAGACTCTGCAGGGTCTTCTAAACCAGTATAAAGACGTTAAGTTAAGTTAAGTTAACTACGAGGATTGTTTATGCGTAGTCTGTGGACCGAAATACCTACATACTCCCCAGGTAGGTCCCAGTACTCCGCATCCTCGGGATGAGAGCCGCGAGGAGTGTGTGTTGAGCCAATGTTTGTGTCGGCTTTCCTAGTCTGTCCGTGACTGACTCTCTGTTTCTTCGCGTTCCACCCCGTGGCCTCTGGATTGTGTTCAACTTCGGGTCAGTGGGACTCTTGCTGTGCTGTGAATACAGGATAGGGAGAGGAATGGTATAACCTCCGATGGAGGGAGATAGGAAGAAGTCCAAGCAGGAAGGCCCCTGAGTAGTGAAAACCTGGACGGAATTCTGTAGTGCAGTCAATCGGAACGTTTAACCCCATCCTGGACTGTTTTCTCACGGTTTAAGCCAGGCACAGCCGCAGCAAGATGCAGCATAACAACATGATAACCAAACGAAAGCACATGAATTCCACAGAATAAAGTCCTTGATAACACATGATGAAGAAGTCGTGAATTAAAATTTGAGCAGGAACTAGGCAACTGCAGAGAACGACACAAACACCGGAGCGAATGGAGAGCCCAGCCATTCAGGCGCGGCCATCTTACTTTTATAAACTACTACGATCCCCGTTAATTCCTAAAGATCCAATGGATGATGCTGAAATGACAGCAAAAGATGTGCCAAATGTCGTGTTGAAACTACGCGTAACTCAGTGACGTCAGTACAATTCAATGTTGACTATTTGTGACAGATAGTCGTTCGAGAAATCCACAATAATTGATGACATATTTAACACTAGTCCATCACAAAAGATATATAGAATGTCAATCTCAAAGAATTAACTCATCATATATACATTTATAAGGGTGCTCAAAATAACATAGAAAGGGAAAAGGAAAAATGCAAATATCCTACAAGAACTGGATATCGAGGACAATTGTTTAGTTAACAATATCTTGTCCAGAAAGCTAAAATAGTTTGGCCACAACAAATGCCACAATGGCCCGGAGAGAACGATACTGGAGGGTAGGGTGGCTGGAAAGTGGGGCAGAGGCAGACCGAGGAGATGATGAACATAAAACATCACGGAGGTCATGAAGATGACAACGACACAGGCGGGAGTTCGAGTTAGAGATCGAGAGTCTAACAGATATGCTGTTGTGAGAGCGATGTTCTGGCTAGAGATCGACAGCCTTACAGATTGGCTGTTGTGAGAGCGATGTTCTGGCTAGAGATCGACAGCCTTACAGATCGGCTGTTGTGAGAGCTACGTTCTGGCTACAGATTGACAGCCTTATAGATTGGCTGTTGTGAGAGCTACGTTCTGGCTAGAGATCGACAGCCTTACAGATCGGCTGTTGCGAGAGCTTCGTTCTGGATACAGATCGACAGCCTTATAGATTGGCTGTTGTGAGAGCTTCGTTCTGGCTAGAGATCGACAGCCTTAAGGATTGGCTGTTGTGAGAGCTTCGTTCTGGCTAGAGATCGACAGCCTTAAGGATTGGCTGTTGTGAGAGCTTCGTTCTGGCTAGAGATCGACAGCCTTACAGATTGGCTGTTGTGATAGCGATGTTCTGGCTAGAGATCGACAGCCTTACAGATCGGCTGTTGTGAGAGCGACGTTCTGGGTAGAGATCGAGAGCCTCACAGATCGGCTGTTGTGAGAGCGACGTTCTGGCCAGAGATTGAGAGTCTTACAGATCGGCTGTTGTGAGAGCGACGTTCTGGCCAGAGAACGACAGCATTACAGATCAGCTGTTGTGAGAGCGATGTTCTGGCCAGAGATTGAGAGTCTTACAGATCGGCTGTTGTGAGAGCGACGTTCTGGCCAGAGAACGACAGCATTACAGATCAGCTGTTGTGAGAGCGACGTTCTGGGTAGAGATCGAGAGCCTTACAGATCGGCTGTTGTGACAGCAACGTTCTGGCTAGAGATCGACAGCCTTACAGATCAGCTGCCGTGAGAGCGTCTTTCTGCAAAGGACATGATACATGAATATTAGAGACAATTATGTTTCACAATTTGCTAATTGGTGGTTTCAAAATGGAACTAGAGATGTCTGCTGCTAGACACATATATCAATTGTTGTTTTTCTCTTCTCTGCCAGGAAGTTTGATTTTCTTTTACTTTTTACTACTACAACTATTTTTCAAGCTGCCTTTGACTTCCATGTCTACTTTTCATCTCGTCGGTTCCCGTTGAAGACAACTCTAGTAACGTTAATTGGTCTTTCGCGTCCGAAAGAAATGTCCTTTCTGTTTTCATTGTCTCTGATCACTATCGATTAGTTGGTGCTATTTCTTTCTCCCAAAAATCTCTTTGTTTGTTATTAATTCTGAATATAAAATTATAAAGCAAATGCAAATGTCATCAATGTATTAATGAAATAATTTAAAAGTAGAGAAGCTGCAGATAATATCGGGAAAAAACAAAAATATTCATCCAAGAACAGACAGAGAAAAACGCTTTAAACACACAATATATTAAAGAAAAACAATGCACGTTAGCAGATGATTGGAAATGTAATATGACATGAATAAACAGATTTCTCTTCTCCCGTTATAAAAAAAGTAAACTCACAAGAAATGAGAACTAAGATACAAATGAGACGCGCGTTGTAAGGTTAGATTGAAAAGCTGGGAACAATAGAATCATAAATAAATTATTTCTCTCAAATCTCGTTTATCTTTTATGATGAAATCATATAATTGCAGTAATTTTCTCATCTCGTAGACATGTTAATCCGCAAATATTCAACAGACACGGACAAGTCAGCTAAATAGATATATACAATTCTAGCAGTAGAGAGAGCGAGAGAGAGAGAGAGAGAGAGAGAGAGAGAGAGAAGAGGTTGTCTATCAAAAGAAATAATGCTGCGATGCAAGCAGGGACTTTACTATTTTCGTCTAAGAAAGCTGGAATGTTCTTGTGTGTAGGATGAATGCAAGCGTGTTACTAACCAGTTAGTGAATATTTCATCACCTTGAGGTAAGTCGGATTAATGCGTTTGTCATTATTTTCCTGTGACATTTTATATGGGCATAACGATTGTGTGGATTTGACGGTTGTCTACTGTAACACTGTTTACTTTGTCTGCGATACTTGTCATCTTTATATCGTGTGACATTTGATATGGGTATAACAATTGTGGAGCGCGTGGCCGAATGGTTTCGAGGCCTGCCTGCCGACAAGGAGGGCAGCGCTTCGAATCCCCGGTATGGCATATGTTGTTTTTCTGTTGGGGGTGAAATAAACAAACATAGCCAGCCCACGACGTGGCGACAGCAGTGGCGAAGCGGCCTGTAGTCCTCAGCCTTCAAAACCCCTTGACTACCCCAGCAATGGGAAAAATGTCGTATGACAGTTTGTTTGTTTTTATTTTTTTATAACGGTTGTGTGGATTTGACGGTTGTTTACTGTAACACTGTCTACTTTGTCTGCGATACTTGTCATCTTTATATCGTGTGACATTTCAGTCATGGTGGCGCAGCTGATCTACCAGCCCCGATCAACTAGTTATTCAGTTGTTATTGCGGTTGATGAAATTTGTGTTACTTGTATCTTTGGTTCGCTCACATCATCACACGTTGGCTGGATTACATCCGTTGCCTCTTGTGGGTTTCAGACACGTCGGATTATTCATAGTGCGTCTGTCACTATGTGGGCGACTTTGACTTTTACTCTGTGACAACACTTTGTGAATATCTGGAGCGTTATTTGGTACTTACAGTTTCTTGTAGCATTTGTTTTGAGCATAGAGATTTAGTCCTGGTCATCCTACATTCCCAAACTATTGGATGTCACACACCCTTGTTTTGCGGGATACCTGTTTAAAGGAAAGGCTTCAGGAGTAAACCCTGAGGTAAAAATCTCCATCATGTGCTATATCCAGTCTTCTCAAAAAAGTCGTGCCACTGGTCAAAGGTAGTTCATAGCGGTGTCTCTAAAACCCATTCTGTGGCGGTGAGCCTTGATTCTGCAAAGTTCCGTTCCTAGTCTTGGCTTGGCTTCGTTCATTCTCAATATTCCGCTACCAAACACTGAAAAGGCTTAAGTAGCAGAATGTAGTCCAGAGAACGGAATGCGTTGTATCGTAGTTTACAGCTTGACTGCGATATTCGCACCTTTCGGTCCAACACATCCGACTCCAGCAAGCATTTTTTGAGTACCGGCTTAGCATTCCCTCTTCGATTCCTTCTCCTTATCCAGTCTGCCCTGCTGGAGCCTGTTATCCAGGATCACCGGGTGGAGCTGTAGAAGGGTCGTGGCAGCTTTGGTTCGCTGGCCCTGACGCTGGCAGTCAGCTATAAATCGCTGACCACTGTAGCACATGCGCTGCTCAGCCCGTTCCTAGTCTGAAGAAATGTATCTGCCCACCTTTGCCAGGTTTGTCTATGCTGTCGTGTTCTGACTCCCAAGTTTTGTGCTCGTCTCTCCATTCAATCCTATTGATCGTTTAATGAGTATTTTTGCTTTTTCATAGTTATGCGGATGGAGAGTCTGCGTGCTTGGTAGACACTAGTGTATTGATACTTCTCTGGCTCAGTTCATTGCTCGAGTGATGATGTTTGACAGCCTTGAAAGCCTGCAGTACAAAACAATGCAATTTGTTAAGAAAAAAATGTCTAGTTTCAGTCAGAATTATCAAAATAAATCTTGTTCACATCCTATTCAAGTACATGGACCTCAAATGTGTGGTTGAGGGGACGACGTGGGCTAGTAGTTAAGTGGCACGGCTCACAATCGGAAGGTGCTGGGTTCGATCTCCATTACAGCACTTGTCGTTACCCTGGAGAAGCAAACCCTTAGAAAATGCAGGAGAAAGCAGACCCTTACATAAAATGAATACGGAAGTCGGATGCACTGGGCCGACAGGCGCCAAATAAAAACCACAATGCAACGCACACCACCTTGAGGATTAGAAAAATAAGACGAACGAAAAAATTGTTGTGTGTGTATTAAACACTTCACAGTCCAAGTTGTCCCTTGCAGTCAACGAGATAATCACCCTTTACAATCCCATGTATTTGAGGTCACATGTCGCATAACAACCATATCCTGCTGTTTTAGCTAAATTTTATTTACATTTATAAAACAAAGCTGTATCTTTAAAATCATAATTTTAGTTTCAATGACTTTTTTGTTTGTTTGCCATGAAATACATACAATTATTGTTTTTGTCTTGGATATTAAGACTACGATCTTGTAAATTAGTATGGACTTTAAAGGGTTAAAGTAGAATATACTTGTGGGAATATTTGTTGCCTCTAAATGGATCTCGGGATATGAGACAAAGATACCTGTTCCTCCATTCTTTACACCATATGTTGCTGATCCATCTGGGAAAGCATGTATCCACAATTGCTTCTGATCCATCTGGGAAAGCATGTATCCATAATTGCGTCTGATCCATCTGTGAAAGCATGTATCCACGATTGCTTCTGATCCATCTGGGAAGGCATGTATCCACGATTGCTTCCGATCCGTCTGGGAAAGCATGTATTCACAATTGTTGCTGATCTATGTGTGAAAGCATGTATCCATGAATTAATCCACTGCCACACATTAATTAAAGAACGTTTCAGATTAGATTCCCAGACATATTTGTTCAATCAGAGAGTGGTGAATGCTCGGAATGCATTGTCACAAGAAATCAATTAATGCATTCAAGAATAGATTGGATGCGCATGTGTATTTATTGATTCAGTAAATGTAAAAAAAACATTGGTTGTCTGCAGAGTCTGTATACAACCAGTTTCATTTACATTACCTTGCTCTAAAAGCTGTGCGCATCCAATTTATTCTTAAATGCATTAATTGTCACTGCCTCCACTACCTCCTGTGCCAATGCATTCCAAGCATTCACCACTTTCTGACCAAAGAAATATTTCCTTATATCTAATCTGGACCTCTGTTTAGTTAATTTGTATCTGTGCCCTCTTGTTCTCGTGGGTGGTTGTATTTTGAAAAAAAACTTGATATAGTCTAATGAAGCCATTCCTCTGATAATCTTACAAACCTGAATTAAGTCACCTCGACTTCTTCTCTTTTCTAGGCACTGTAGGCCGGTTTTTTTTAAGTCTTTCCCCATAACTGTAATTCTGGAATCCCACTATCAGCTTTGTCGCTCTCTTTTGTATTCTCTCCAGCATGTTTATATCCACTCTATGATAAGGATTACACACCTGTACACTGTAATCCAATCTAGATCTAACTAATGCTTTATACAGTTTGACTATCACGTCCTTGCTCCTATGTTTAATATTTCTTATCATACCTAATTTTGCATTTGCCGTTTTCACTGCTACCTGAACTTGCTCACTCACCTTACCTGTATGATCTATTATAACCTGAATTTGATCACTCACCTTACCTGTATGATCTATTATAACCTGGACTTGCCTACTCACCTTACCTGTATGATCTATTATAACCTGGACTTGCTCACTCACCTTACCTGTATGATCTATTATAACCTGAACTTGCTCATTCACCTTACCTGTATGATCTATTATAACCTGGACTTGCTCACTCACCTTCCCTGTATGATCTATTATAACCTGAACTTGCTCACTCACCTTACCTGTATGATCTATTATAACCTAAACTTGCTCATTCACCTTACATGTATGATCTATTATAATCGCATGTATCCACGATGATTATTTTGTGTAATTCGCTTCCCTCATACACATTGTATAACTTCGCTTTTGCAGATAATTTTCCTCATGCCCCGTTGTGACGTCACTGATTGATGTTTCCAGATTGAATGTTTCTTTGTCCTGTTCCTATGGTAACGTGTTTAGAATGGGCTTCAGTCACATCCGACTCTAGGTACTAACATAGGTCATACCTCGGCGGTGTTGTCTTCATTGATAGGTCTGCTTGCTGCAGTCTTTAAAGTATTTTTCTTCGATGGACACGTCGTCAAATCTCCAATCCACCTTTTAGATAGCCAAATACCGAATATTGGAGACGAGATGTTTCCGAAGACTTTTAAACGTCACGTACAAAGAAACGTTTTAAAGACGGTCTGAAGGACTCACTAAAAAGTTGCCAAATAGACTTCGACACCTGGGAATGTCTTGCGAAAAACAGATCTGACTGGAGTAGCGCAGTCAAATCGGGTGTAGATGCCGGTGAAGATGACCGTGTTGTGAAAGCCCAGAACAGACGCGAGACGCGGAAATCCCGAGCAGCGGGAACACCATCCCCTTCTACAAATCTCGTGTGCCCGATATGTAGCAGATGTTTTCGTGCTCGCATTGGCCTGTTCAGCCACATGCGCACCCACACCCAACAGGGAAATCTGTGACAAGGATGATGTCGGCGGTCCTCATCAACAACGATGGACAGCTATTATTATTACAAAGATCGAGTTACAAATAAGGAAATACGAGATAGAATTACAACAGCAATAGTTCCTTTTGAAGATCTCACCTTCTGTCAAAAGAAGGAAACTTGCTTGGTACGGTCACATATCGAGATCAAATGGTCTTGCAAATACAATCCTCCATGGAAAAGTGCATGGCAGACGACGAAGAGGCCGTCCCAAAAAGAGATAAGAGGAAAACATAAAAGAACGGACCAATCTCCGACCAGAAGAGTCACAGGCAGCGGCATCTGACAGAGAAGGGTGGCGTGGCTTTGTGAGGATGTCTTCGTGTGTGCCCCAACGAGCTCACCGGTTAAGGGATGACCTGATCTGACCTGACCTGACCTGAATGCCGAATCGTCAAGTTTTGCCTTCTTAAGACATTTTGATGAATTATTTTATTTTTCTCTCTTGATCGGGATTTTTATGGGCTTTTTAAAACGCAAGGCAGGTGAAATACTGAGCTAGACCACACGTAATGTCTTCATTCGTGGACCTGGAAACATGCTGTAGCGCATCAGTCTGGCCAACGAGGTGGGAGCGACATTGTTCTCTCCATAGTGTTGTTGCTGAGTCAATTGTATATACTTGAGAACAACGTTCATTCAGTGACCAACTTTTAAGTGGCTATCTTGCGCCTCTTTAATTCCTTTTCTTTTTTCTTCATTCTCAATCTCCCGCTACCTTGACCTTAAAAGGGCTTTGGAAGCAGCAGGATGTAGGCGGGAGAATGGAATGCTATGTGTCGTAGTTTACAGCGTGACTGTGATATTTGCTTCTCTCGGTCCGAGACATCCGACTTCAGCAGGCATTTGTGAGTACCAGGTTAGCCTTCCCTCTTCGATCCCTTTTTCTTAGACAGTCTGCTCTGTTGCAGCATGTTATCCAGGATCACTACGTGGAGTTGTAGAAGTGCCTTGGCAGCTCTGGTTCGCTGGCCCTGACGCTAGCTGTCAGCTGTGGGTCGCTGACCGCTACAGCTCATGCGCTGCTCAGCATCTTGATCCCGTCCCTATCAGCAAATGACAAAGGGTGTAGATACTGAAGCTTTCTGTACCACGCTGGCTTTACACACTCTTCTCAAAGAATTCCGTTCTTCGGACTACATCCTGCTACTTGCAAAGCATTTTTCAGGGCTTGGTATCGGGAGTTTGAGAACGAACGAATAAAGAAGAAGAAGAAGAAATAGTAAAGGAAGACGCTGAGAGAGAGAGAGAGAGAGAGAGAGATAGAGAGAGAGAGATACTGAGCGTCTATTGGTCTTCCCAGAGTGCAGTGACGTCCATTCTTAACAGAACAAAACAGAGCAGAACATCTCTCTATAGTGACAAGCTTACTGAGATGTCACGCATTGACCTACACCGATGAGGTCACATGTCCACCTTCTCAACTTCGCCTAGGGAAGTAAGAAGAGCCACTGTAAGCCGCTGCGAAAGAAATCTCGTCAAGAGTAGGGAGTAACTTCGAACAACAACAACAACAACAACAACAACAACAACAACAACAGCAACAATAGCACATTATACCCAACCCATGCAACATTGATCTGGACTGCAGACAAGGGCTGCGTACTAAAAATACATTTAATAAGCTTCCTTTGTGAACTTTTGTTCTCCATCACATCCTCATTAGTCAGTTTAGCTGCTCATTGGTTTCTGAACATTATTCCGTAAACTATTTTTCCAGCTGCCAATGATCCTCGTGTTCGTTTATTCTTTATCCACCAGTCGCTTTCATTTAACATAATAAGAACCGCATGGCCATATCGGTTGCCTTGGAAAAGCACATCTCTTTGGCCTCAGTTGTTCTTATGTTTATTTTTTTACTGTCCATAATTCACTTCCATATGACTGACTTTATTTGTTTCATGTACGACTTATACCTCAGTTCCATAAAATCGTGTCTCTCTCATCTTTGATTGCTGTTAATGACCGCAATGTGTTGGCTTCCTCGTAAGTACTCATTGACAATGGCATGAGAGGGAAGGTTGCAATAGCTTTCCTTACATCCCGAACGGGCTGATGAAGTTTATACGGGGTTCTGGGATCAAGATGCTGAGCAGCGCATGAGCTGTAGTGGTCAGCGACCCATAGCTGATTGCTAGCGTCAGGGCCAGGGAACAAGAGCTGCCAAGACCCTTCTACACCTCCTGGCGGTGATCCTGGATAACAGGCTGCAGCAGGGCAGACTGGCTAAGGAGAACGGATCGAAGAGATAATGCTAACCCGGTACTCAAAAAATGGTTGCTGAAGTCGGATGTGTTGGATCGAAAGGTGCAAAAATCGCAGTCAAGCTGTAAACTACTACACAACACATTCCGTTCTCTGGACTACATTCTACTACTTAAGCCCTTTCAGGGTTTGGTAGCGGGAGATTGAGAACGAAGAAAAAGAAGATATGGGGTTTTCCTCGCAGTTGGGCTATGATTGACTTCATCTGCGTTTTGCTCATTACTACTGGGATCATTGTGCGGTCGCTGTGGTAGAGGGGTAAAGCACTCGCTTCTAAAAGCGATGAACGGAAACGGCTTGGGTTCGAACTCCACAGGATTGAAGCTACCCTGGTCTCAAAGGAAGGGGGGGGGGGAGGGCAGAGTGCCTACATCCTGAATTATCTTCAGTCGTCTTGACTTATGTCAATCACTATAATCCAAATTCAGCGCAAGGTACATCATCACGACACAACCGTCTGATTATGTTTCCATCATCGCTTGCAATGGACAACTAACTATCGGGATCACGCGGATAGCCCACCTTGTTAGCCTGGCTGCCATGAAACAAGCTGTTTACAGGTAGCCCTTGGTGGAAGTGATGTGAGGGTCTTGGTTAGTATATTCCACCTGACCCGACTAAAATGTTTGATCAGTATATTTTGCATAACCAGACGTTAGTCCTTACCTTCTGGAACACTAAAACGACCTTTTTTTAGCTGACTGTTAGAGTCAGAACTGCAAAGACGCTTGCTTTTACACCTCAACGCGGTAATCCTGAAAAACAGGCTGCAACAGAGCAGACTAGCAAAGGAGAAGAGATCAAAGAGGGACGGCTAACCTGGTACTAACAAATTTCCAGGTGCTGGAGACGGATTCGTCGGACATAAATGTGTAAATATCGCAGTCAAGATGCAAACAATCGACACAACGCGTTTCATACTCAGGACTACATCCTGCTAATTTAGAGGGAGATTGAGAACGAACGGAGAAAAAGAAGAAGAAGAAGAAGAAGAAGAAGAAGAAGAAGAAGAAGATGAAGAAGAAGAAGAAGAAAATCACATCTATGTGATTTCAATTGTTCTAATGTTAATTTGTTCGTTTTCAATCTTTCACTTCCAAATGACAAGGTTTCCCTCACGTATTATCGAAGAATTATCTTTATTGCTACCACTGACAAGGACATGTTATACATGATAATTTAACATTTTCTGAAATGCTGTTCTTGCTTGCGCGTTTCTTTTCTTTAACAGCGATCGTTACAGTAAGCAGGAATCCACATGGTGCCCGTTATTATAAACATACCAGTGGCGTGTATTAAATATGTGCTGCATGTGCGTTGCTCGCTCAAGTGAACTCATAACATTTATTTTTAATCCGTTAAGAAAGAATTTTTATTAATTAAAAGATACATTAATTTACAATTTTTGCAATTTTGTTTTCTGCCAAAAACACGTCACCAGTCGTAATAACCGCTGCCTGCTATGTTTGTCACTGTTCAAAAGTACAGAGCCTTTGCTTGAGTGCGGCTAGAAACAAAGTACACATGCCTATGCTGGATATGTGGGGAGAAATGAATGACCGAAGGACGTCACGGCTTGGTGTCAGCGTTCAGCCATGGACTACTTTACATAGGACATCTGACTCGACGGCAAAATAAACAACGAAACTCATATTGTGCCAGGAGTGGACGGGGTGGTCTAGTGGTTAAGTGGCACGGCTCACAATCAGAAGGTGCTGAGTTCGATCCCCATCACAGCACCGGCCGTTACCCCGGGGAAGCAAACCCTTAGAAAATGCAGGAGGAGGCAGACCCTTACATAAAATGTATGCTGAAGTTGGATGCACTGGGCCGACAGGCCCAAAATAAAAACCACAGTGTAATGTACACCCGCCTTGGGGAATAGAGAAATAAGGCGAACGCAAAAAAAATAAATAAATATTGTGCCAGGGTTTATAATCAATAAATGCTCCACACAGACACATAATACAAATTCACCTTACAAACCACAATACATCACAGTTGAGAGTGATCCTTTTACAGAAACCTGCACTGAAACCAACTGCATGTCCATCTTTGTTTCCCCAACATGCTATTAAAGTTGCACTGAAAGTTGACACATGCAAGTTTCGCTATTTAGTCAGCTGTGGAATGTGACGTTTCGATGGGATTTCTCCGTGAGGTAGAAGGCCTGTATCTACAGTAGGCTGTAATTCAACTAACAATTGACTTATGTGTGATAAAATATTTACTATTAGGGAGAGTATCTAATTGTGTACATAGGGCGGCAGTGGAAGAAATGGTGACACATAAAGAAAATGAAAGCCATACAGTCCTGCTTACAGATGCTCTGGTCGTAGTCACAGCGCTAAAAAGCCAGAAAAACACTGAGCTTAATGACCTAAGAGCAGCACTCTGCAAACTGTGCCAGCAGCCCGCACCAAAAAGGGTAGTGGTACAGTGGGTCCCGTCACACTGCAACATCCAAGGCAACGAGGAGGCAGACAGACTGGCAAAAGAAGGTGCAAGACTACCACAAACATATACCAGTATGACGTACGAAGAGTCAAAACGGCTTATCAAAGCCAGATACATGACCAAATGGGAAACCGAACATACTGGTTACACCAAAAACGATGCCTATTACCAGTTGAACCGAAGAGAGCAGGTCGTTGTCTTCAGACTTCGCACTGGCCACAACAGACTGAGGTACCACCTATTCAACAAATTGAAGATAGGGTGTACCGACGAATGCCCGTGCGGTACTGGTAAAATGATCACTGAACATCTGCTGCAGAACTGCCCGACATACGAGGATCAGAGAGAGCAGATGTGGCCATTACCAGTGGAACTGCAAGACAAGCTCTATGGCAGTGGCGAGAGCCTCAGGATGACCGCCGCTTTTTTCGAAACAATAATGGTTACTGTCTGACTGTGTACGCAGAAGAAGAAGAAGAAGATATTAGGAGATTTTTTTTTAGTCAGAGAGTGGTGAATGCTTCGAATTGTACAATGAGGTAGTGGATGCAGGGAAGGTTAATGCATTTAAGAATAGATTGGATGCGCATAGCTTTTAGAGCAGGATAATGCAAATATAACTGGTTGTATACAGACTCTGATGAGTCTTCTAAACCAGTATAAAAACGTTAAGTTTAAGTTTAAGTTAAAGTCAACGGAACGCTTTGTATACATTGGCTACATACTCTACAGAGCAGTCCAAACTGATGATGAAGTCAACTCTAGAATTGGCAAAACTAAGATCATCAGTTTGGGACCGGAGAGGAATAATTTATAACCAAATATAAGGTTTATGCCACAGTTGTCCTACCAACCCTTCTATACGCATGCGAAACCTGAACTGTGTACAGTCGACATGCGAAACCTGAACTGTGTACAGTCTACATGCGAAACCTGAACTGTGTACAGTCGACATGCGAAACCTGAACTGTGTACAGTCTACATGCGAAACCTGAACTGTGTACAGTCTACATGCGAAACCTGAACTGTGTACAGTCTACATGCGAAACCTGAACTGTGTACAGTCTACATGCGAAACCTGAACTGTGTACAGTCGACATGCGAAACCTGAACTGTGTACAGTCTACATGCGAAACCTGAACTGTGTACAGTCTACATGCGAAACCTGAACTGTGTACAGTCTACATGCGAAACCTGAACTGTGTACAGTCTACATGCGAAACCTGAACTGTGTACAGTCGACATGCGAAACCTGAACTGTGTACAGTCGACATGCGAAACCTGAACTGTGTACAGTCGACATGCGAAAAAGGTTGACCTCTTCCATCTGGGCTGTGTAAAGAACTTGCTGATATGACAAGATAAGATCGCAGATGTAGAAGTTCTATTGCGGGCTGGCCTGACACAGTTTCACACAGCTCCGTGCAAATCGCAGCTTAGATGGACTGGAAATGTTGTCCGCATGTCAGATACGCGGATTCCAAAGAAAATGGCATGGTTGAATCAGACTAGCGGAATCAAGATGCTGAGCAGCGCATGAGCTGCAGTGGTCAGTGACCCATAGCTGACTGCTAGCGTCAGGGCCAGCGAACCAGAGCTGCCAAGACCCTTCTACACCTCCACGCGGTGATCCTGGATAACAGGCTGCAGCAGGGCAGACTGGCTAAGGAGAAGGGATCGAAGAGGGAATGCTAACCCGGTACTCAAAAAATGCTTGCTGAAGTCGGATGTGTTGGACCGAAAGGTGCAAATATCGCAGTCAATCTGTAAACTACGACACAACGCATTCCGTTATCTGGACTACATTCTGCTACTTATCCCTTTTAGGGCTTGGTAGCGGGAGATTGAGAACGAACGAAGAAGAAGAATCAGACTAGCGAGCTCGTAGTGGCCAAATAAAACGTTACAAAAACTCCCTGAAAGCCTCAATGAGGAACTGCGACCTTGAAAATTGTGATAACATTGCTGCCTGGTCGCTGACGCGGCGCATATTGAATAGACACGAATCAAGAAAGCTGCACGAATATGGGCGACACGAAAGGCAAGAGACGAGTTGTCTACTTCTGAAGGCCAGACAGTGCTTCTCTGCCCTCAGTGTGGCAGCAATTTTTGGGCTCAGGTTGGTTTGGTCAGCCACCTTCGAACCCACCCCAATATTGACAGATGCCAATGTGATCTTCTTCGGAAACGATAGAAAAATAATACGAACATAATGTTGTGAAATGCATTAGATACAATTCAAAGCTAGATTCCTTCAATTTGATAGAATTATGGAGAAACATCATTGCATAATAGAATATCTTCAGACAAATAACATTTGCAATATGCAAGTTATTCTAGAAACATTAAATTCAGATATTATTTAAGGAAGCACACTTCATATCAGGGAGCCACGGATACGCCACTGATACATACATACATGGAATCCAATACGTTGATATAGATATGTGCGTCATGCAGTTAAATACACACACAAACTCGATGCTCTCCTCTGTCCCAAGAATTATTTTTGCTCGTCTGATACGTTGAAGTATGGGAAATATCTGACCTTATTAAACGTGGTCAAGCAGAAGTCTCCCCTTGCACATCCTCGTCTCCGATTGTTAGATGTTCTGTTCTGTTTTGTCAAGAATCGACATCACTGCACTCTCAGCAAACCGTTGTTCTTTCCCGCTGCCGCTGTGTACTGTTCACTGTACAATATGGGAAATCAAGTGTTTGAGAAAGGTCATCGGTATTACCAGGAAAGAAACCAAGACATTCGAAGTATGCTCAGTTATACGTCTTGTACAGTGTACATTTCCAGGCAAAAATAAATGCTGGTTTGGTCATTTCAGGAGAATGCTCCATCATCAACTTCCACTGATGGTTTACAACGCTGCTACATCTGGCTACATGGGAAGGGGGCGGCCAGAGGCAGATGGATAGATGGCATTCGAGTGATTGTTAGTTAGTTAGTTAGTTAGTTAGTTAGTTAGTTGCCCATCGCAAGGGATGATGACGACATTATATCAAACGGTTTTGTTTTGTTGATGTAACTGGCCCTGTATTTGGATTAAAGTGAGGATGAAAATGCGCTGGTTTTCAATCTCACTCTCTGGTTTTGAGCGACCTTGGACCAGTGGCAAGGTAGAAGTCAAGAACGACTGGAGATAACTCAGGATGCTAATATTGTGATTGTGCAACAACACAGGCACACAACCACCGACGCAACGCACTTGGCGCAGGGCAGACGACTTACGCTCCCTACGGTGCTGAAAAACGTAAGTGGAAATGTTCAGTTACCTTTTTATAGACGAAGACAGGCACGTCAGTAAAGCAAATTTCTTTAAGCTTTCGTTGTATCACGCCAGTAGCCCTCAATGGTTAAATTACATTTGTCTTGTTAGTGGACTTACCAACATTTGTTAAGTTTATTTGGCCTAACGTTTCTATAGGATGAGTTAGTCGGCCCCTTGCCTAAACCCCCGTAATCACCTTTCAGGACTAGCTTATAAGGTTACAGTGTTACTACTTCTTGCTCCCCTTTCGACTCCGTAAAGACTCGGCAAAGAAAAGTTACACTGCGAACATGTTAAACATTTTGTGAGATTACTAAGGAAGGTTTTGAATGGGGCAAACAAATTCATCCCATAAAAATTTTAAAATCAAACACAACAACTTCAACAGAACGACAGTTTCCACAATTCAATTTTAAAGAAATAAAGCCGATATTACGAGGCGTGTTCAAATGATCCCAGACCTAACTGCAACAAGTGAACATACGTACGATGCGCATAAAGACATCACTTCTAGTGTGAACAGCACATACTAACTGTAAAGTGTATGGTGACAAAAGTGTGTCGAAGACAAAAGCGAAGAACCGGACAACGACGTGAGTTAACGCAACAATATGCGCCTGACCTGGTCTCGGAAGATCTTTCGTTAACTCACGTTAAACATCGTTGTCCAGTTCTTCACTGTTGTCTTGACACACTTGTGAACCATACACTGCCTACATTCTGCGATGAATGTCAACTAGTCGACAATTTGGCAAAATATGGAAAAATTGGTGGTTGGTAGGTACTGCTTACATCAGAAGTGACGTCATCATGCGCAATCTACGTATGTTCACTTGGTGCAGTTAGGTCCGGATTCATTTGAACACGCCTCGTATTAAAACTATAAGCATGCTACTGCATGTTCAAATAGTTTTCGTTCTTCAAAGTAAATATCCATCATTCAGTTATGTATCCGAAGGGACAACAAACAATTTACATAATATGTTCTGAAAGATGAAGGACACCACGACAAGAGTACATACTTTCAATTCCATAATCATTCCAGCAATAATTTATGGATGCAAAGTCTGGAACTAGCGCAACACAGATCACAGATGCTGAGAAGCTTAAAGTCACTTAGATAGCAATGGAACAATGCGTACTAAAAATTTCGTTACGGGATAAGAACCGAAACGAAGGAATTCAACATCAATTCCTTATTTCGGTTCTTAACCCATAACGAAACTTTTTTTTCGGGACGTGATGGAAGTAGCGATATCACCCAAACATCGCTGGGCTGGACATGTGGTATGAATGCCCGACAACATATATTCTTCTCCTTCGTTCGCTCTCAATCTACCGATACCAAGCCTTGAAAAAGGCTTTTTGAGTAGCAGAATGAAGTTTAGAGAACGGAATGAGTTGTGTCGTAGTTTACAGCTTGCCTCCGATATTTACACCTTTCGGCCCGAGATCAGCTGGCATTTTTGAGTACCGGATTGCCTTCCACCTTCGATCCCTTCTCCTTAGCCAGTCTGCTCTTTTGCAGCCTGTTATCCAGGATCATCGAACGAGGGTGTAGAGGGGTCTTGGCAGCTCTCTTTCGCAATCGCTCACGCTAGCAGTCAGCTTTGGGTCACTGACCACTGCAGCTCATGGGTTGCTCAGCTCTGGTTCGCAAGTCCTGACGCTAGCAGTCAGCTATGGGTCGCTGGCCCTGACGCTAGCAGTCAGATATGGGTTGCTGACCCTGACGCGACCTGTCAGCTATGGGTCACTAGCCCTGACGCTAGCAATCAGCTATGGGTCACTGACCACTGCAGCTCATGCGCTGATCACACAACAGATAAACACATACACCAATGTTTTGATCGCTATATTCCTGTACACGTCCACATGTGTAGATCCACCTAATGTGAGGGCGAGATGGGCTGGCCAAAGATCTAGGCCTGCTTTGGTACATCATTGGAAAAGATCCAGACGCATACATATTATTGTCGGCTGCCTCACATACGGCATACTTTCCAGATGGACGCCAAGGATAATGTGATAATGTGATGTTCCAAAAGTGTGTCAATTCTACGAGAGAAACAGAGTGACATAAATACTTTCTTTATCCCAGATTTGGGATAGTTTATGGTAACTCGAGACAGACTGCCAAGTTTATAAGGGAAATTGTTATTCTCTGAGAGCGAAAGGTAAGAATGAAAATTATTCCACGGCTACATTATTATCCAAATTAATTTTTGACAGTCTTACCGTGTAAAAGAAATTGTAATTTCGTCTATTCACTTTTTGTGTCTTATTAATTATGAACAGTCTTAATTGATTAACAGTTCCCTAATTTTCATCTGAATTTTTTAGTTTGATTCGAAAAGGAGAAACGGGAGGGGAAGAGAAGGAAGAAGGGGGGAGGGGGAGGGGGAGTCGGACGTTGCGCGGGGGGGGGGGTGTTGATGGATCAAAGTAAACAACAGCTTAAACATCATTTAAAAAAAAACACGACAGAACAGACGTCTTTCTAGAAATGGCGGGCGGTATCGACTAGTAAAATAAGTACACACGGAAAGTGGAAGCGATCCATGAATCAACAAGCGTTCTTGTGCTTCAGTGACTGTGCAGATAAACTGTAGATGGTAGTCGATTTGAGCGATTATAGTTATTAGCAGTGTTCCAACTAAAGCAATGGTCTTAAACTCTCCATAGCTTCGAGGCCATGTGTAGGTAAGTTAAATGTTGGCATTCAAGGACGAGAGCTCGGATGCTGCTGGATTCGTAATAACAACAGCCATGGGCAATATGATGATCGTATAAACTTTTTAGATGTGAGCTGACAGCTCTTGACAGCCGAATTCCTCCCAAAAAAAAAAGCACACGTCTTCCATAATTGGAGTTCGCATAAATTCTTTTGTCATGGAGACATCACGGGAAAGGTATGGACGGGGAAGGGGAAGCGACAGGGAAGGTATGGACTAATCTTTCCAATGGAGACAGTGGGATCAAGATGCTGAGCAGCGCTTGATCTGCAGTTGTCAGCGACCCATAGCTGACTGCTAGCATCAGGGCCAGCTAACCAAAGCTGCCAAGACCCTTCTACACCTCCACGCGGTGATCCTGGATAACAGGCTGCAGTAGGGCAGACTGGCTAAAGAGAAAGGATCGAAGAGGGAATACTAACCCGGTACTCAAAAAATGGTTGTTGAAGTCGGATGTGTTGGACCGAAAGTGCAAATATCGCAGTCAAGCTGTAAACTACGACACAACGCATTCCGTTCTCTAGACTACATTCTGCTACTTAAGCCCTTTCAGGGTTTGGTAGTGGGAGATTGAGAACGGGCGAAGCCAAGCCAAGCCAAATGAAGGCAGTAAAGGGTGTTGGTGCCACATGATCATTACATCCTGTGAGGGACGTAGCACAAACATCTCGGTCGGCCGGTTTATAATTCTTCAGTTTGTTATGCTAGCTTGTCTGTTGTAATGGCACGCCTGACATTCCCTGTCAATAGGGAGATCCTCACGTGGTAGAAAGGCTACATCCGTTGTCCTGCATCTGTTTGTCATCCGTGGAAATAATTAATAGGGGACATACGGTAAAGCACAAGACAATAATATATTTAACACTGCTCTGCAGCCCAGAGGAACACCCCTAGCCGGTGGGTTCTGCAGATACACCTACATAGCTCTACATGCTCCTCAGCCCTTTAGTCTGGCCCCTCTTCAATGACTTGTCCGGCTTTGGTGACTCTGTCAGGACTGCTTCCACACCCGTAGCTTAAATGATTATTGGAGTTCAGAAGCTCTTCAATCTTGGCAAGGTAGGCGAGAGGGACCACAAGGTAGGCGAGAGGGACCATAAGGTAGGCGAGAGGGGCCACTAGGTAGGCGAGAGGGGCCACTAGGTAGGCGAGAGGGGCAACTAGGTAGGCGAGAGCGGCCACTAGGTAGGCAAGAGGGGGCACTAGGTAGGCGTACATCTGGAGAGGGACCACAAGGCAGGCGAGAGGGGCCACTAGGTAGGCGAGAGGGACCACAAGGTAGGCGAGAGAGGCCACTAGGTAGGCGAGAGGGGCCACTAGGTCAGAACTACTCTAAGGTAGAAGCCTCTCCAACCTCGGCATTTTAGGCTTATATGAGCCGAGTACTTTGTTAAGGTCGAAGCGAAACCATGAACTAAATTTATTGGTGAGGAAAGAATCAAGTGACTCGGCAACCTCAGGAAAATGCAACCTGGCTAACTACATCTGTGCTCTTATAACGCACTTCGATCGAGTTTTCACAACCGTGGCAGACCAAGAACTAGATGGATAGAAAATGTTGTGCATTTTCTAAATCGTCATGGGATGACGACTACTTCAGCGACGCGTCTGGCCCTGGACAGAAAACTATGGCTCCCAACGACGCTTCAAGGCCCAATTGGATAAGACAAGACAAGACAAGACAAGACATACAATCCAAAGTACTTTGTGTCTAGGACGAAGGCCTCGCAAAATTTGTAGGATGTCCTTGTGCAGTGCTTCGGTAGTGGGCTCCATCGATGTCAAAAAAACAAAACAAAAAAACACATTCAACATAAAACTGAAGGCCTAATGAAATAAGTATTTATGACAATCTCTTCTTCTTCTTCTTCGTTCATCCTCAGATCAAGGTTCCGGTTTTTCTTACAAAGGACACCATTGTTTGTAAGGCAATTTCATCTCCATACATCTTCTGTCTCATATCTGTCTCACTAGGCCAGCATTGTTCTCTCTTTTCCTGTGTAAGCATGCAGGTTTGTAGGATGTGTTCCACGGTCATGATATGCTCCCCACATAGGCACCTGTCATCTGTCCCAATCCTCATTTTGTTGTAAAGATGACCCTTGAGTCTGTTATGGCCAGTTCTCAGTCTGGAGATGATGACTTACTCTTCTTTAGTTAAGTTATAGAAGCTGTCTTCTTTTCGGAAGTCGGGATGTTGATCAGCCCCTTTTACCCTGAAGTTGGTTTTAATTATGGTCTTGACCTCGTTATATGTGATTAAAATGTATGTTTGCGCGCCTTCACTTACGCAACAGTGTTCACCAACATTTTAAATATCAAACTTTTTGATAGGTTCACTTTCTGTTGACAATATTGCCAAATCGCTGAGCCGCTCTTCAGATACGGAACTTCGCATGTCATTTTTGAAAAGTTTCTGTTTTGAAAATGATCATTGACATATCACAATAGTCATTGGCAAGGTCAACGGCAACACGTAGGCTGTGTAAATATCACTGAATGTAGGCGACAGAGCAAAATACTCCATCTAAAAGTTATGTAATTTCGAAGACCTTTAAGTTTGTTAACAACTTTGAACAAACGATTGAGCGAAAGAGCATCAGCTACATTTGAAAAGTAAGCGAAATATAATGTGATATTGTTAAGCTAACAAGTCAGACGCATCGTCTTTGGGGACATTCACTAGTAACAAGGGCAAAAGGACGCTGAAGGTTACAGGCATCGAACTGAAGTTTGGAAATCGATGTGTGATTGGTTCACCTTCTCTGTCTCCTGTAACCAGAACGCCATTTACTCCGATACGTTTGTTTTTGGTTGACGCAGGTAATTCGTTTTGACGCATTTAATCAAATAGTTATTTTACCTTTCGTGTTGTTGTTGCAGCGTGTCCACAATGAATACCTTTGCTCTTTTGTACCCTGAAAAAAGGAGGTTAAGTGGCTGTTGTAGCTTTTCTTACATCCTGAACGTGCTGATGAAGGTGGACCGAGGTCCTCCCGACGGTTGTAATATGCGTGGCTACATCTGCGTGTCGATCACAACTGCGGAGATCACGTTGATCCTCACCTTGTTGGTCAGGCTGCCATGAAAACAGCCCGTTTCCAGGTAGGACTTCATGGAAGTCGAGGTGAGGGTCTTCCCCGATATATTTTGCTTGAACCTGACTAACATGTTCGATCAGTATGTTTTTCCTGACAAGACGTAAGTCTTCCTTCCTTTTGCTTTTCTTAAATGTCGGACTTCGATGTCAATACTCCCAAATTTTGTCAGTTTTAACAGACGTATCGCTGAAAGAATCTTATTCGTTCCGCGTGCTCTTCAATTTCGCATACAATATCTTGATTATTTCTAGCCCTCTACTGCAGTACAACTGCGGATATTGTAATAGTTTGAGATACATTGGGTTTCTTCTAGAATTGCTGTCATCACTACAAGAATTAAAACAAAATGGAAACAGTGAACCTTTAACTTGATAGCGAGTACATTGACTATTTCATCCTTCTTTTTGTTGCTTAGAATGATCGTTTCGAGGGATTTAGAGACAGAATTCGACAAAATGATAACACGGGGAAAGAATTAAGTCGCAGTTTTAGGAAGAAGACTAACGTCTGCTCAGGCAAAACATCAGATATGTTAGTCAGGGTCAGGCAAACCATACTGATCAGACATGTTAGTCAGGGTCAGGCAAAACATACTGATCAGACATCTTAGTCAGGCTCAGGCAAAACATACTGGTCAGACATCTTAGTCAGGGTCAGGCAAAACATACTGGTCAAGATTCTCCCCTTGACTTCCTCGTAGTCCTCCCTGGAAACGGGCTGTTTTCATCGCAGCCTGGCTCTGGGTGAGGAATCGACGTGATCCCCGTAATAATGAGCAATACGCAGATGAAGCCAAGCATAGAACAACCGCCTGGAGGACCCTGGTCCACCTTCATCAGCACGCTCGGGATGTGAGGAAAGCTACTGCAACCTGCCACTTAACGTCCTTTTCAGAGCACACACAAGAATAAACCTACTCATTGTGGGCATTCGCAAACAACAACAACAAGTCGTAATTTGACAACCAACTGCTTGAACATGATCTCTTCGCTGTAATATTTGAGCTCGATCCTCGCTGTGATGAAAGCATAATCCATAAGCATGTGACCAAAGAAAACAAACATTTGTGTGAAAACGTCAAGTAATTTTGTTTCTTGATTTTGATAAATTATAAAACTACTTCAGTCAAAACCGGGTTTAAATTATGAGTTGGTTCGAAGATGGAGTAGGGAATAAGATGTCAGGAGCCACTGACTCATTTATGGCCTCTTGCGTCAGGATCTGTGATCCCCAACTGACCAAGACTCTATTCAACTCCCAACCAGCTGCCCCGTAAACAGGCTGCACTAGTGTAGTCTGGCTAAGAGAAATCGGATTATCCGACCGATAAGCGCAAATATCGCAGCCTTGCTGTAAAGTACGACACATCGTTACAACATCCTTTTCAGAATGAATGCAGAGGAAAAAGAAGAAGAAGACGAAGAAGAAATTATAAGCCACTTGGTGTACATAAACAACGTAAGACTAATTCGCAACAATTCCCGCCGGCAATCTTGAATAATTACCACTCTTGGAAGTCGCTCCGTCGAAGACTTGACTTCGTAGTTTTGTGAGCTTCAACCACTGTCTTCCATTTACAACAGTGTTACACAGACCGCTAGCAGTCAGATTGGTTACGACCGACCAAAATACGAAAACATGACTCGCATATTGTGAACATCTCAGGAGTATCTGCAGTCTTCTGTTACAGTAACATAACGAAAGACTTGACTTAGTTCATCGACCTTGGAGAATAACTGAGAATAACTGAGAGTAACTGAGAATAACTGAGAATAACTGAGAATAACTACGAACGCAGCTTTGATATGATTAAGTATATCCGTCCTTGGTGTATTGTGCCATCCCATTTTGTATGGTGGGAATGAGACGCGAAAGAAGCACATGGCCGAATGGTTTCTTCTTGTTTGTGTTTTTCTTCTTGTTCTTCTTTTACTTCCTCTTCTTCTTGTTCTTGTTTTTCTTTTTCTTTTCGTTCTTCTTCTTTTTATTGTTTTCTTCTTCTTCTTCTCTTTTTCTTCTTACTTCACGTCTTTGAATTTTGCTCCTTCTGTTTCTTCTTCTTCGTGTTCTTGTTTTTCTTGTTCTTGTTCTTTTTTTATCTTTTACTTCTTCTTGTTCTTATTTTTCTTTTCCTTTTTTTACTTCTTCTTCTTCTTCTTCTTCTGCATTCGTTCCGAAAAACACAATCATGATGTTTTCTCGTTTACGGCGAGGCTGCGATATCTGCGCATTTCGTCCGACCTGACACATCCAATTTGAGCACACCATTATCGGAACCTGGCTTTCTTTTCTTCTTCGAACCCTAATCTCTTAGCCAGGCTTCCTGGATGCAATCTGTTTTCAGCATCGCCACTGAGAGACCAAATAGCGTCTTGGCCAGCTACGATTCACTACCTGTCGTCAGTTCATAACCTGCGGCATCCCTGCTTTGATAACTGCCTGCTGACAAGAAAGCCAGCTGATCAAATCCCATGTAAGCCATATATGTTTTCCTGTTGGGAGTGGCTTGGCTTGGTTTGGCTTGGCTTCGTTTGTTCAAAATCTCCCGCTGCCAAACTCTGAAAGGCCTTAAGTAGCAGAATGTAGTCCAGAGAACGGAATGCGTTGTGTCGTAGTTTACAGCTCGACTGAGATATTTGCACCTTTCGGTCCGACACATCCGACTTCAGCAACCATTTTTTAGTACCGGGTTAGCATTCCCTCCTCGATCCCTTCTCCTTTGCCAGTCTGCAAATGCTGCAGCCTGTTATCCAGGATCACCGCGTGGATGTGTAGAAGGGTCTTGGCAGCTCTGGTTCGCTGGCCCTGATACTAGCAGCCAGCTATGCGTCGCTGACCACTGCAGCTCATGCGCTGCTCAGCATCTTGATCCCCTGTTGGGAGTGAAATAAACAAACATAGCCAGCATACGACGTAGCTACGGCAGTAGCGAAGCGGCCTTCAGTCCTTAACCTTTAAAACCCCAGCAACAAAAACAAAGCCGTATGACGGACACGACGACATGTGAGATACTTCCCGATACACCTAGGTATGGTCAGCAGCTGTTGGAGAACGGAACCGCACGGTGCATCTACGTTGCTAATAGCTAGCAAATTGCTAATGTTTTTGCTGCTGTTAATCACGCCACCATGTTCTATGTCGCCCCTGCATGTTAAGTTAGACGCAACCAGATAGCAAATGACGTTAATTATTTTGTCAATAACTTGGTTCCAGTAATCTGCTTGCTTTCATTCCTTCATTAACTCCAGCTGTGAGTTTCTCGTTTAATCGTCTCTGTTCTAGAAGCATACATCACTGTATGTGTTCAACAGATCTTTCAGTACTCATGTAGGTTATCTCCAGTCTTTAAATGACCTAAGATTAGAACTCTGTCAACTATGTCATCAGTCCTTCTTCTTTTTTTGCGTTCGGTTTCGTATGCTCGTTTTATGCCACCAGATGGGCTGCCCCCATGAAGTGACACGTCAGTCGCAGGTCCTTAATGGTTCCCCACAGTTTGTCTTGTATGTTTCTCTCCTCGGGCCAGGTCTTCTCAATGGAGTCTTGGTGCAGTGGACATGTTTGTAGGATGTCTTCTGTGCATTGTGCAGTCTGTGGTGCTTTCATTTTATGCATGTGTGCATTTAGTCTGCAATGACCTGTTCTGAGGCGAAACATTGTGGTATACTGGTTCCTATTCAGTCAATTGATTGGGTCCGGTGAGTATTTACTGTTTGTTCTCTCTATCCATTGTTGTTTATATTTTTTTTGATGTTTGCCTTGACTTCTGGCAGTGACACTTGGTGGGTGAATTGTTCTCTTTGTCTCCCCTCCCTGGCTAACCTGTCCGCCCATTCATTTCTAGGTATGCCGCAGTGAGCTGGAATCCACTGGAGGGTGATTTTATTGTGATCTGAGTGTTTGTTTAGCTGGCATATCAGTTCCCTTTCCATACTATTTCGTGGTT
>JAVGWX010000021.1:16574162-16849162 GCA_036924085.1 Ariolimax columbianus
ACATGATGATGATGTATCTAATCCTCAGAGAAAACAATCGACTAGCCATGCAATACTATCCTTGTTTCGAGTAATGGTCATGTAGCTTACGGCCATTCCACGCATAATTAAATTGCTGACATGCGTTTTTGTTGGAATTGCACAATCAAGAATGAGGTAACATTGTACCGTTTTCCGTGTTTTATAGATTATTGTTATTTTCTACTTTAATAAAATATTGTTTAAACTTAATATTAGTAATTGCAGGTGTAAGCTGTCATATTTTCAACCCTAGTTTGAAATTTAATAATCTGTCAAATTATACTATAAACTTCACTCACCTTGTTTTGTATATCTCCCCCTGCTTTGCGATCGTCTCAAACACACAACATGCCCACCCCTTAGCCAAACCTTTTCGCCAAGCAAAGTTGTGCAGATAATAGATCATTGAAATTTGTTGTCTTTAAAATACAGTCAGGATATGGAAGACTAACGTCTGATCAGGCAAAATATACTGATCAGACATGTTCTGCAGGTTCAGGCAAAACATACTGGCTAAGACTCTAACCTCGGCTTCCTCGTAAACCTTTCGGGAAACGGGCTGTTCTCTTGGTAGTCTGGCTAACAAGATGAAGGATCGACGTGATCCCCGTAGTAGTGAGCGACACTGAGATGAAGCAAAGCATAGCACAAACGCTAGGAGGACCCCGGTCCACCTTCATCAGCACGCTCGGGATGTGAGGAAAGCTACTGCAACCCGCCACTTAACGCCCTTTTCAGGGCGCATAAAAGAGTAACCTACTCATTTTGGGCATTCGCAAACAACAAAGTACAGTTAGGATATTTTGGCACAAACACTGCCAATTCTTATAGCCGATGTCTCAAACACGCAGCTCGCGGACCGCACGCAACACGTCAACCTTTGTCCTGCGGCCAGCACGATTAGTGGCATCACAACATGTGACTCGCGTCAATAAAAGTTAAATGAGAAGGGCATGCTGATGAAGGTAGACCAGGATTCTCCAGGCGGTTGTGCTATGCTTTGCTTCATCTGCTTGTCATCTTGTTCTTGTTCTTGTTCTTCTTCTTCTTCTTCTTCTTTTTCTTCTTCTTTTTCTTCTTCTTTTTCTTCTTCTTTTTCTTGTTCTTGTTCTTGTTCTTGTTCTTCTTGTTCTTCTTCTTCTTCCTCTTCTTCTTCTTCTTCTTCTTCTTCTTCTTCTTCTTCTTCTTCTTCTTCTTCTTCTTCCTCTTGTTCTTCTTTTTCTTCTTTTTCTTCTTCTTCTTCTTCTTGTTCTTGTTCTTCTTCTTCTTCTTCTTCTTCTTCTTCTTCTTCTTCTTCTTCTTCTTCTTCTTCTTCTTCTTCTTCTTCTTCTTCTTCTTCTTCTTGTTGTTGTTCTTCTTCTTTTCCTTCTTCTCGTTTATCTTTTTCTTCTTCTTCATCTTGTTCTTCTTCTTCTTCCTCTTCTTCTTCTTCTTTTTCTTCTTCTTGTTCTTTTTTTTCTTCCTCTTCTTCTTCTTCTTCTTCTTCTTCTTCTTCTTCTCCTTTTTCTTCTACTTGCTCTTCTTCTTTGTTCGTTCTCAATCTCCAGCTAGCAAGCCATAAAAACAGCTGTACAAGTAGCATGATGTTGTCCTGAGAAGGGAATACACAGTATCGTAGTTTACAGCTTGACTGCGATATTTACATCTTTCGGTCCGAAACATCTAACTTCAGCATGCATTCTTTGAGTAGTGGGTTAACCTTCTCTCTTCGACCACTTGTCCTAAGCCATTTCTCTCTTCGACCTCTTGTCCTTAGCCAGTCCTCTCTTCGACCTCTTGTCCTTAACCAGTCCTCTCTTCGACCTCTTGTCCTTAGCCAGTCCTGTCTTCGACCTCTTGTCCTTATCCAGTCCTCTCTTCGATCTCTTGTCCTTAGCCAGTCCTCTCTTCGACCTCTTGTCCATAGACAGTCCTCTCTCCGACCTCTTGTCCTTAGCCAGTCATCTCTTCGACCTCTTGTCCTTATCCAGTCCTCTCTTCGACCTCTTGTCCTTAGCCAGTCCTCTCTTCGACCTCTTGTCCTTAGCCGGTCCTCTCTTCGACCTCTTGTCCTTAGCCAGTCCTCTCTTCGACCTCTTGTCCTTAGCCAGTCCTCTCTTCGACCTCTTGTCTTTAGCCAGTCCTCTCTTCGACCTCTTGTCACGTATTTGGGCCCCTGCCTACTCCTTGCTCTCTAGTATTCTCTGTTGAAGACTTTAATGTCGCGTATTTGGGCCCCTGCCTACTCCTTATTGTTTCTTAACTATTTTCAATATTTGAGGACATTATCATTGGATCTTTTTTCTTTAGAACGAACGTGTTTTATTCTACAGAGTCCATGTTTCAATCCCAAACAATGCTATTGATTATACACGAGTAATGATTGCTTTTCTCCTAAGAATTTTCATGATATTCTTTGAGGTTAGCAATTTCAGTTTTTCAGTTGTCCTTCTTGTCAATATAATCCTTGTCCTAATTTCCGCATTATTACGGACAACTTCTGTGATAGACTCTCCCAATTGGGACTGAAAATGCAGCACAGTGCATGAGTTGATAGCAACTCATAGCTGGGTCAGTTACAATAACTGTCTTAGATCCTGTTCATTATAACGAGATAAGAAACGATGTAGAGACTCATTGGAAGTGGATCTGATAAGCTTCAACATTGATGTCACTTTCTAGGAGACCCTTGCACAGAACTGTTCCAACGGGAAACATACTGATCAGACATGTTAGTCAGGGTCAGGCAAACCATACTGATCAGACATGTTAGTCAGGGTCAGGCAAACCATACTGTCCAGACATGTCAGTCAGGGTCAGGCAAACCATACTGATCAGACATGTTAGTCAGGGTCAGGCAAACCATACTGATCAGACATGTTAGTCAGGGTCAGGCAAACCATACTGTCCAGACATGTTAGTCAGGGTCAGGCATAACATACTGATCAGACATGTTGGTCAGGATCAGGCAAACCATACTGTCCAGACATGTTACTCAGGGTCAGGCAAACCATACTGTCCAGACATGTTAGTCAGGGTCAGGCAAACCATACTGATCAGACATGTTAGTCATGGTCAGGCAAACCATACTGTCCTGACATGTTAGTCAGGGTCAGGAATAACATACTGATCAGACATGTTAGTCAGGGTCAGGCTAAACATACTGTCCAATAATGTTAGACAGGGTCAGGCATAACATACTGATCAGACATGTTGGTCAGGATCAGGCAAACCATACTGTCCAGACATGTTACTCAGGGTCAGGCATAACATGTTGATCAGAGATTTTAGTCAGGATCAGGCAAAACATACTGTCCAGACATGTTTCTTAGGTTCAGGCATAACATACTGATCAGACGTGTTAATCAAGGTCAAGCAAAATATATTGGCCAAGACCCTCACCACGACTTCCCCGTAGCCCTCCTTGGCAACTGACTGTTTTCATTAAAGAATTTGCTAACGAGGTGAGGGATCGTTGCTATCCCCGTAGTAGTGAGCGACAAGCAGATGAAGCCAAGCATAGCACAACCGCCTGGAGAATCCTGGTCTACCTTCATCAGCATGCCCTTCTCATTTAACTTTTATTGACGCGAGTCACATGTTGTGATGCCACTAATCGTGCTGGCCGCAGGACAAAGGTTGACGTGTTGCGTGCGGTCCGCGAGCTGCGTGTTTGAGATATCGGCTATAAGAATTGGCAGTGTTTGTGCCAAAATATCCTAACTGTACTTTGTTGTTTGCGAATGCCCAAAATGAGTAGGTTACTCTTTTATGCGCCCTGAAAAGGGCGTTAAGTGGCGGGTTGCAGTAGCTTTCCTCACATCCCGAGCGTGCTGATGAAGGTGGACCGGGGTCCTCCTAGCGTTTGTGCTATGCTTTGCTTCATCTCAGTGTCGCTCACTACTACGGGGATCACGTCGATCCTTCATCTTGTTAGCCAGACTACCAAGAGAACAGCCCGTTTCCCGAAAGGTTTACGAGGAAGCCGAGGTTAGAGTCTTAGCCAGTATGTTTTGCCTGAACCTGCCGAACATGTCTGATCAGTATATTTTGCCTGATCAGACGTTAGTCTTCCATCCCCTGACTGTACTTTAAAGACAACCAATTTCAATGATCTATTATCTGCACAACTTTGCTTGGCGAAAAGGTTTGGCTAAGGGGTTGGCATGTTGTGTGTTTGAGACGATCGCAAAGCAGGGGGAGATATACAAAACAAGGTGAGTGAAGTTTATAGTATAATTTGACAGATTATTAAATTTCAAACTAGGGTTGAAAATATGACAGCTTACACCTGCAATTACTAATATTAAGTTTAAACAATATTTTATTAAAGTAGAAAATAACAATAATCTATAAAACACGGAAAACGGTACAATGTTACCTCATTCTTGATTGTGCAATTCCAACAAAAACGCATGTCAGCAATTTAATTATGCGTGGAATGGCCGTAAGCTACATGACCATTACTCGAAACAAGGATAGTATTGCATGGCTAGTCGATTGTTTTCTCTGAGGATTAGATACATCATCATGATGTAGCGTGTCGCTCCCATCACAGCCCGTCTGAAAGAAGCTCAATCACTGCTAAGTATCCAGCCTGCTCCAGAGTCAGAGCCAAGCATTCCTTGACATCGTGGTGCCATCGCCTTCTTGGTCTCCCTCTGTAACCAAATCCCCAAGCCTGTTTCAGAGTCAGGCCCAAGCATTCCTTGACATCGTGGTGCCATCGCCTTATTGGTCTGCCTCTGTAACCAAATCCCCAAGCCTATTCCAGAGTCAGGCCCAAGCGTTCCTTGACATCGTGGTACCAACGCCTTCTTGGTCTGCCTCTGTAACCAAATCCTCAGCCTGCTCCAGAGTCAGGCCCAAGCATTCCTTGACATCGTGGTGCCGTTGCCCATTTGGTCTGCCTCTGTCTCTCTTGCCCGGCACTATACCTTGCATTACGTTTCTCTCAAGACATGTATGCCTTTTGATGTGGCCAAATTATTTTAATGTTTTGTTAATGATAGAATTTATGAAACAGTTCTACTCTGTGCCCAACTCTTGTGGAATGTCTGCATTCTTCTTTTTTTCTGTCTATGGTATTCTGAGTGCCTTTCTATAACATTTCGACTCGTTTGACTCGATTTTCGTCCTTTGAGGTTTGGATTACTGTCAAGCCATAAATAAACTCTGAACACATATCCTCAGGGTAAGGCACTTTCATTGCACTTCGGTTGTGTTGACCCCAGCGATTGCCATAACTATCCTAGGTACATACAGACGTACTCATACATTCAAGCACCGATTATTACGTCCTGATATTGCCCTTATTTTAACTACGGTTAGGAGTCGAAAGGGGCATGCCTTCGCCAGTGGAATACAGAGAAACAATCCAGTAACGAAACAACACACAAAATGTCACAGGTTTTCCAAATTGTCACTTTTGTTGGTTTGTTGGCACTCTGCCAGTTTCCTCGAGTGTTTAAATTAGAAACTGGAGAAACGAAATATACAAAACCCACGTCTGTCTATGGTCTTTCAGTGTCAAAGATGATGCGTAAGGCAGAAATAATAACTTCGAGGGTTTTCATATCCCACTCTGTAGTTCTTACATGTTCCTTACTCATAGGTGTCTCTTTGGGTCTTTCTCGCTTCCATCTGCTTCGTGGTTTCCACATAATTGCTTGTGATGAAAGTCTATTATTGGTTCTCTGAAGCACAATGCTCAATGTACGGCCGTTTTTGCCTGATGACATTAAATATATAATTTGAGTTGCACCGTAGCAGTATTTGCTCATTTATCAGGAATTCTTTCCAAGCAATGTCCAATAGATGACGGAGACGTCTATTGTCAAATGTATCAATCTATTGTCTAATATATGTACTATTTTCCAACTTTCACAACCATATGTTAGTAATGAGATGCGTTAGAGATTAAGAGAAATCAAGATTGATATCAAGTTAGAATATCCAATGCCAGTGCCAAGTCGGTGCTCTTGTATGGAGGGGAAGCATGGAGAAAGGCCAAAGTGATGAAACAAAATGCCAATTTCTTTGCTAACAGATATCTAGCAAGGGCAATGGGTGGCAGGATACAGTGAGGAATGAAGATCTGTAAGCATGGAGACAAAAACAGTTACTGGAGTAACTTCTTCTTTTTCTTCTTCTTCTTCCTTATCTTTGTCGTTCGTTCTGAACCTCCGGCTACCAAGCTTTGCAAGTAGCAGGATTTTGTCCATAGAACGGAATACGTTGTTTCGTAGTTTACAGGTTGACTGCGATATGTGCACCTTTCGGTCCAAAACGTCCAACTTCAGCAGACATTTGTGGGTACCTAGTTAGCCTTCACTCTTTGATCCGTTCTTCTTTGTAAGTCTGCCCTGTTGCAGTCTGTTTTCCAGGATCGCCAGGTAGAGGTGTAAAAGGGTCTTGGCAGCTCTGAATAGCTGGCCCAGACGCTGCCACTCAGCTTTAGGTCGCTGACCGCCGCAGTTCATGCACTGCTCATCGTCCTGATACCACTAGAACAACAAACTAAGCGAAGAAAATGAGGCTGGATAGGACAACCGCTAGGAAAGGCACCGCTCAACATAGCTAGACATGCTTTTACATACACGGAGAGGTGAGAGATCTACGATTGATTCTTACGCTTGGAGAGCTGCAGTCGTGAATGCTTGGAATGCATTGTCACGGGAGGTAGTGGAGGCAGGAACAGTTAATGCATTTGAAAATAAATTGGATGCGCCTAGCTTTTAGAACAAGGTAATGAAAATGAAATTGGTTGTATACAGACTCTGCAGAGTCTTCTAAACCAGTATAAAGACGTTAATTTAAGTTTCGTTAAGTTAAGGAGTAGCCGAGGACCGGAAATGCTGGCGAGATGTAGTCAATGATCCATGCAGCGAGATGATCGACGAGATTTGATTGATTGATCGATCGATTGATTGATTGATTGAGATGGCGTTAGTTTTAAGTATTCTGAGTTTGATGTGCTCACCCAGTGATTTCGATTTGAGATAATCGTTAAATGATTAAAGGCGGTGAAGAGCAAGATGATTTGGAGATTTTCGTTTGGCGTATTCACATTTTGCATATGTTGTTTTGCTCAACACAACCGTTCTGTTCTGTTAAGAATCGATGTAATTGCACCCCGGGAAGACCCGTAAGTGCTCAGTCTCTTTCAGCTGATGGCGATGAGTGTAAATCCGGATGGTTCCTGTAGCTTGCTGGTTGTGCATACTCTTGCTCAGTCCTCTCACACGTCATTCTCTGCTGGACACGTCCGTGGTTTCCAAATTTTGCAATCTGTGCTTTGATGGTTGATCGACTGCAGTGAATTCATCCAAAAGGTGGTCGCAGATCACGCAGGATTACTTCCCCTGTCATGGACACCACAACTTACTTCCTCTGTTCTGGATCCCAAGACTTACTTCCTCTGTTCTGGATCCCAAAACTTACTTCCTATGTCCTGAGCACCACGACTTACTGTCCCTGTCCTGAACACCACTACTTGCTTCCCCTGTCATGGACACCATGACTTACTTCCCCTGTCCTGGATCCCAAGACTTACTTCCTCTGTCCTGATCCCAAAACTTACTTCCTATGTCCTGAATACCACGACTTACTTTCCCTGTCCTGAACACCACTACTTGCTTCCCCTGTCCTGGACACCACGACTTACTTCCCCTGTCCTGGATCCCAAGACTTACTTCTTCTGTTCTGGATCCCAAGACTTACTTCCAATATCCTGAGCACCACGACTTACTTTCCCCCTGTCCCGAACACCACTACTTGCTTCCCCTGTCCTGGACACCACGACTTACTTCCCCTGTCCTGGACACCACGACTTACTTCCCCTGTCCTGGATCCCAAGACTTACTTCCTCTGTCCTGATCCTAAAACTTACTTCCTATGTCCTGAGCACCACGACTTACTTTCCCTGTCCTGAACACCACTACTTGCTTCCCCTGTTCTGGACACCACGACTTACTTCCCCTGTCGTGGATCCCAAGACTTACTTCCTCTGTTCTGGATTCCAAAACTTTCTTCCTCTGTCCTGGATCCCAAGACTTACTTCCAATATCCTGAGCACCACGACTTACTTCCCCTGTCCTGGACACCACGACTTACTTCCCCTTGTCCTGGATCCCAAGACTTACTTCCTCTGTCCTGATCCTAAAACTTACTTCCTATGTCCTGAGCACCACGACTTACTTTCCCTGTCCTGAACACCACTACTTGCTTCCCCTGTCGTGGATCCCAAGACTTACTTCCCCTGTCGTAGATCCCAAGACTTACTTCCTCTGTTCTGGATTCCAAAACTTTCTTCCTCTGTCCTGGATCCCAATACTTACTTCCAATGTCCTGAGTACCACGACTTACTTCCCCTGTCCTGAGCACCAGGACTTGCATCGCCTGTCCTGGACAGACATCATCTTTCTAATGTTCAACCCTGTGTATTACCTTACCGTTCCCCCATAACATGTCATCCATGTTGCATGTCTCCAGAAGATCATCAGGTAGTCTGGGTCTTGTGTTGCTTCCCAGTCGCATGTCTCATTATCCCTGCACCATCCATCTCTTAAAGTTCTTCCTGTATCACGATACACCAGTTGGGGACGGCGTGGGCTAGTGGTTAAGTGGCACGGCTCACAACCAGAAGGTGCTGGGTTCGATCCCCATCACAGCAACGGCCGTTACCCCGGGGAAGCAAAGCCTTAGAAAATGCGGGAAGCAGCAGACCCTTACATAAAATGCATGCTGAAGTCGGATGTACTGGGCCGACAGGTGCAAAATAAAAACCACAGTGCAACGCACATCCGCCTTGGGGAATAGAGAAATAAGGCGAACGCAAAAAAACAAACCCAAAAACAAAACCACAACAAAACCATACACCAGTAAGGAGTATGTTTATTGATTTCCATGTTGTGAAAGACAAGTAGTGCCCTGGCTCATGATCCTTCTGCAGTACAATCCAGGGAAACTGCGTCAGTTCTCTCCATCAGTGCTTTCCTAGACTAGTCTGTAGGGGCTGTGTTGATTGTAAGGAACTTTGTCTCGATTTGAGTCTTGTGCACTGCCCCTGGTGTCCAAACACAGGATGCACAACTAGATTTGAGTCTTGTGCACTGCTCCTGGTGTCCAAACATAGGATGCACAACTAGATTTGAGTCTTGTGCACCGCCCCTGGTGTCCAAATCTAGGATACACAACTAGATTTGAGTCTTGTGCACCGCACCTGGTGTCTAAACATAGGATGGACGACTAGATTTGAGTCTTGTGCACCGCGCCTGGTGTCTAAACATAGGATGGACGACTAGATTTGAGTCTTGTGCACCGCGCCTGGTGTCTAAACATAGGATGCACAACTAGATTTGAGTCTTGTGCACCGCCCCTGGTGTCCAAATCTAGGATACACAAATAGATTTGAGTCTTGTTCACCGCGCCTGGTGTCTAAACATAGGATGGACGACTAGATTTGAGTCTTGTGCACCGCGCCTGGTGTCTAAACATAGAATGGACGACTAGATTTGAGTCTTGTGCACCGCGCCTGGTCTCTAAACATAGAATGCACAACTAGATTTGAGTCTTGTGCACCGCGCCTGGTGTCCAAATATAAGATAAACAACTAGTTTTCTTAGGGATCAGACGAAGAACACAACGCAGCTCTACTAGCGCACATATTTAAGAGCTAACGTTGGCTATTCATTCATTCAATCATTCCTTTAATCAATCATTAATTTATTCCCATTTCGCTCCAATGTGAAAAACTGCCCAATACTGCCACTGGTTCCCGTTGAAAGGAAACCTGTTCATAGACATTTGGAATAATTGACATGTTCACTGCAATTTGAAGCATTTGTTTCAACTCCATCTGATGAGGGTGCCAGACCTAAGCACAACCCTCTTTACCCACCTTTTACAACATAATTGGAAGGCGACAATGGGTCTTGCCATTCCCGGTACCACTCGGGCTACTGAAACCAGCAATCTGATTGATTTTCTGCATTGATCAATAAGATGTATCAAGGATTGTCATAAGCATGCATTTTTAATGCATGGAAGCCAGTTGTCAGCAAGAGTTGAACAGAGAAGTGGCTGTAAATTAATGGCGTGAAACCAATAACAAAAATATAAATATATTAATATCAGTGATAGTGACAGTCGAACATAAAAGAACAAGATGGGCAAGGAACGAATATATTTAACGAGAGAAACCATGACAGTCTAGCAGTGGCGTATTTGCAAAACGAGATATTCTATCTGTTTTATTTGTTTTATCTCTGTTTTGGAAAGGAACGTCACTTAAAATTGCATAGTCTTTACCATTTCTTTTAGGTAACAGATCAAATTAACGGATAGGGGACGGCGTGGCCTAGTGGTTAAGTGGCACGGCTCACAACCAGAAGGTGCTGGGTTCGATCCCCATCCAGCACCGGCCGTTACCCCGGGGAAGCAAACCCTTAGAAAATGCAGGAGGAAGCAGACCCTTACATAAAATGCATGCTGAAGTCGGATGCACTGGGCCGACAGGCATACAATAAAAAAAAACCACAGTGTAACGCACACACGCCTTGGGGAATAGATAAATAAGGCGAACGCAAAAAAAAAAAAAAAAAAAAAAAATTAACGGATATCAGGAAATCGAACTCATTGAGGCAGAGGGATTAAGATTCTGTGCGTGAGCTGGGGAGGATGAGACTCAAGACAGTTAGTGTCAGAGCCAGCGATTCAGAGCTGTCAAAACTCTTCTCCAACTTAACGTGGTGATCTTGAATAGCAGACTGTAACAGGGCAGACTGGCTAATGAGAAGGGATCAGAGAAGGAAGGCTAATCATGTTCCAAAAAATGGCACGCTGAAGTCAGATGTGTAAGACCGAAGGTGCAAATATCGCAGTCAAGCTGTAAACTACAAACATAACGCATTTCGTTCTCCGAATTACATCCTATTACTTGTAAAGCTCTTTTCAGGGCTTGTAGCGGGAGTTTGAGAACGAAAGAAAAAGAAACAGAAGAAGAATTGAGGCAACACATCATACTTTCACGACTTATTACCCGAGTCATTTTAGTACCTACTATGTAGCATTGTAAATTGGTCAATGAGAAAAACACTCGGAAACAGCTTGGATGCATTTGAAAATGAATGCCTCAGAAGTTGACTGAACGTTGAATAGAAATATTTCATGAGATATTCTTCTTCTTCTTCGTACGCTGTCAAACGTCAACCTGTTAGGTTGTGACGTCATCATACAGCGCATGAGATGTTCAAGAGTCATAAAAATAAATATTACACGTAGGAGCAAGGAAGTGATAATCAAATTGTATAAAGCATTAGTTAGACCTTGATTGGAATGCTGTATTCAGGTGAGTTTTCATCGTAGAGAGGATATAAAGAATGCTGGAAAGAGGAGGGACACAACTGATTGGGGGGGGGGGGGGGGGGGGTTCCGGAATTATAGTAATGAGGTAAGACCGATAGAAGAAACAGCAGAACCCAGCAGTAAGCAGAGAAACTAACAAGACTGTCAGACCATCCAATGCATCAGCGACTAAAACGATTTGGAAAAATGAGACTAAGGCGGAGAAACTTTGCAGAAATAGCCAAAGCAAAGATGAGCGAAGACTCTATGAACACATAACAACACCAAAGCTCATCTCTACTGTACGCAAACCCACCTCGAAGCAGCATATCGTTCCAGTGGTGGTAGAAAATATACCAGGCATTGGAAACAAGAACAGCCAGACTGAAAAAGAAAGAAGAGACATGACCCTGAGGTACATAGCGAAAAACTACCCAAGCATGGACTGGACCCATGCATACACCGACGGTTCTGCAACAAACACAACACAGAATGGAGCGGGAGGGGTATTCCTGAGCCTAACAAACGGTAGAAAAATAACACTGTTAGTGGCAACTGGAAAATTCTCAAACAATTTCAAAGCGGAGGCAGAGACATTGAAGGCTGCAGTAGAAGCAATGCTTACAGGAGAAAGCAATGACAGCCAGATAATCTTGTTTACAGATGCCCTGTCCGTGGTTACAGCACTAAAAAGCCAGAAAAATACAGAACTTAATGATCTAAGAGCAGTACTCACTCAACTATGCCATCAGTCCGCACCAAAAAGAGTAGTGGTACAGTGGGTTCCTTCCCACTGTAACATTCAAGGCAACGAGGAGGCAGCCAGACTGGCAAAAGAAGGTGCAAGGCTACCATAACCAGACCCTAGTGTGACCTATGAAGAGTCTAAAAGGTTTATTAGGGCCAGATACATGGCCAAATGGGAAACAGGGCATACTGGCTACACAAAAAATGATGCCTATTACCAGTTGAACAGAAGAGAGCAGGTCATGGTCTTCAGACTCCACACAGGCCACAACAGACTGAGGTACCATCTATTCAATAAACTGAAGATAGGTGGTACTGACGAATGCACCTGTGGTACAGGGAAAATGACCGCTGAACATCTGCTGCAAAATTGCCCGACATACGAGAACCAGAGAAATCACATGTGGCCATCACCAGTGCGAACACTAAACAAGCTCTATGGCAGTGTCGACAGCCTCAAGATGACTGCTTGTTTCTTCGAACAAATTCAAGTTGACGTCTGACAGCGTACGAAGAAGAAGAAGACGAAGGTAAGACAATAATTTGAGGTAGTTTGATATAGGTGTAAAAGATAAAGAATAACAAAATACCGCCGCCTACAAGAACAAGACGATACAGCTACAAATTAATCAAAGAAAGACCCAGATCAGATATAAGGAAATATTTGTTATATTATATAATGGTGAACGCTTTGAATGTATTGCTACAAGAAATAGTGGGGGTAGGGTCAGCTAATGCATTCAAGAATATTTTAGATACAAATAGTTATTTTTAGATCAAGTATAGTAGAACAAATTGGTTGTATACAGACTCTGCGGAGCCCTATAAACCAGTATACAAAATGTAAGTTAAATGTGTACGGCTACAGACCAACCATAATTATGTTTCTGCTGCCATCATGGAAGTGCGGTAGATGTCTCTAAGCACGTGCTTTGAATGAGGAAGGACATGCCCCAGTACCAGGCGATTATGGGGAAACCACGTGGCAAAAGAAAGAGAGTAAGAACAGATAGATTTTTGTAGAACAATGGCTAGATAAGCAGCAACGACGGGGCTGGGACAGTAAACATGCAAAAACTTCTGAAATTGACGACAGACTAGGCGACCTGTGTTTTGCTTTTCGTGCTGTTTTTTGGCACTGGACGACCATAGAGAGAGAGATAGAGAGAGAGAGAGAGAGCGAGAGAGAGAGAGAGCATGAGAGAGAGAGAGAAAAAGCGAGAGAGATATGTTTCCGTTGCATATATCTAATTCAATGGTCAGAGATATGCAGTAACGAGCATACAAAAACCAATGTTGATACAGATTGTTAGGCAAAAATGAACTTGGATTGGATACACTCTCAGAAAGACGTCTTGTTCATATAGTCTGACACGCGCTGGATTGGAACCCGCAAGGGAAAACACGAGTAGAGTGTCAGTGATCAACACACGAGGAGACCAGGATATCTGGAATCATAGGCTGAACTCAAGACGATGACCAAAAATAAGAGAAAAGGGGAGAGCACCTGTTCACCCGCATCTTTCAAGATTAGCTATTTGGATTTCGGGTGTCATTCCGTAGTGGCCAGAAGGATTTTTAACTCATAAATTCTTGATTCTCTAGATTTATAGTAGGTCTATTGGTCTGCTCCAGTGACGCCATCTTATATCTATTTGCCATGACAGAGACAGGTTATTTGTATGTGTTTAGTTATGTTGATCCTTGATGAAAAGTCTAACTTGGGCACACATATGCAGTAGACACAATTTATCGTTTACAGTGCGACTCTTGAAACTACCTTAAAACTCTATCTACCTTAACATTATATACCTTGAAAATAACACCCTTAAAACTATCTACATTGAAACCATCTAACTTGAAAGATATCTACCTTGAAACGTATTCTTCCTCTTTTTCTTCGTCTTCTTCTTCTTCTTCTTCTTCTTCTTCTTCTTCTTCTTCTTCTTCTTTATATTCTGCTTTTTCTCCTTCTTCTTCTTCTTCTTCTTCTTCTTCTTCTTCTTTTTCTTCTTCTTCTTCCTTTTTTCTTCTTCATGTTTTCTTTTTTCGTCTTTTTCTTCTACCTTTTCTTTTTTCTTCTTGTACTCCTCGTTCTTTTTTTTTCATCTTCTTTTTCTTCTTCTTTTAATCCTTATATTTTTCTTCTTCTTCTTCTTTTACTTTTTCTTCTACTCCTCTTCGTTCTTCTTCTTCTTCTTCTTCTTCTTCTTCTTCTTCATCATCTTTGTCTTCTTCATATTCTACTTCTTCCTTTTCTACTTCATTTACCGACATTTTTTCAAGCTTTTATTTAACGTGACCTAACCCTTGTACATTTGCGTGGACTTCTATTTTTCCTATTTTAACCAACTTCCCCCTAACTTCGAAACCTAATATTATGTACACATCCTCTGCTAGTGCGACCCGGTAATCAAACCAGATTATACCTCTGTAGTCTCCCCATCCAAAAAAACCTAAGCATAAATAAAAACTTTTACCCAAAAACCCGGTAAAAAAATATTCACTTGTTACAGACAACACTCGCAAAATGAAGCCTTCGATGTATGCTCGGCCCCACAAGCACGTCAGATACGCCACTGCGAGTTTTGGTACAGAAGATCAGATAGTCACATACCATTCGTGACGATGTATGTACATAAATACATACAGCATACAAAAAAGTATGTTGGAATCACGAGGGTAGATAATTATACACTGAAGACATGTAGTTTATTTAGCAGCACTGGAATGCACATGCAGCTATTTAATAGCAGGGTGTCTTACAGCGACCCCCTGAGGGGTTGTCAGCATGAGTAGATTCTGGTCGGGAGTGTTCATAATTGAATTTCAATTCTTGATATTGGAGAATAAATAACAGCACCACTTAGACCAACACATAATGATGTGAAGGCAGTTAGCGAGTCGAATAGTACATGTCTTTTGAAGCTAAAGAAGACTAGGTAACTACCTTAAAACTATCTACCCTTAAACTAACTACCTTAAAACTATCTACCCTTAAACTAACTACCTTAAAACTATCTACCCTTAAACTAACTACCTTAAAACTATCTACCCTTAAACTAACTACCTTAAAACTATCTACCCTTAAACTAATTACCTTAAAACTATCTACCCTTAAACTAACTACCTTAAAACTATCTACCCTTAAACTAACTACCTTAAAACGATCTACCCTTAAACTAACTACCTTAAAACTATCAACCCTTAAACTAACTACCTTAAAACTATCTACCCTTAAAGAAACTACCTTAAAACTATCCACCCTTAAACTAACTACCTTATAACTATCTACCCCTAAACTAACTACCTTAAAACTTTTCCACCCTTAAACTAACTACCTTAAAACTATCCACCCTTAAACTAACTACCTTAAAACTATCTACCCTTAAACTAACTACCTTAAAACTATCTACCCTTAAACTATCTACCTTAAAACTATCTTCCCTTAAACTAACTACCTTAAAACTATATACTTTAAAACTATCTATCTTGAAACTATCTATCTTGAAATTATCCACCTAAAAATTATTTTCCTTGGAACTATCTCCCTTAAAGTTACCTACCCTGAAACTAACTACCTTGAAACTCTCTACTTTTTTTTTAATTTTTTAATTTAAAAATTTTTTTTTTCTTTTCGTTTGCCTTATTTTTCTAATCCCCAAGGCCGTTTGCTTTGCACTGTGTTTTTATTTTGCACCTGTCGGCCCAGTACAGCTGACTTCAGCATGCATTTTATGTAAGGATCTGCTTCCTCCTGCATTTTCTAAGGGTTTATTTCCCCGAGGTAACGGTCGGTGCTGTGATGGGGATCGAACCCAGCCCCTTCTGGTTGTGAGTCGGACCACTTTACCACTAGGCCACACCGTCCTCTACTATCAACCTTAAAACAACCTATCCTGAAACTAGCTACCTTAAAACTATCTACCTTAAAACTATCAACCTGAAAACTACCTACCATAAAAATTAATCTACCTTGAAGCTAACTAGCTAAAACTATCTATCTTGAAACTATTTAACTTAAAATTATCTGCATTGAAACTATCTACCTTAAAACTTTCCACCATAAAAATAATCTACCTTGAAACTAACTTTGTAAAACTATCTATCTTGAAACTAACTACCTTAAAACTATCTACAGTGAAACTATCGATTCTTAAAATTATCTACATTTAAACTAAAACTACCTAGAAACTGTCTAACCTGAAATATTCTACCTCAAAATTACATACTTTACAGCAAATTCATCCGTTAGGCAGTTTATGTTCTGAGACTATCAAATTCATAAACCTCAGGATGACCGCCACTTTTTTCGAAAAAATAATGGTTACTGTCTGACTGCGTACGAAGAAGAAGAAGAAGAAGAAATTCATAAACTCTTTTAATTGTTTTTGTTCAATGAACTCCTCAACACTTTTTTTGTCCAAAGCAGAATGTGGTATTAGAAAACATAAATCCATAGGATCAAGATGCTGAGCAGCGCATGAGCTGCAGTGGTCAGCGACCCATAGCTGACTGCTAGCGTCAGGGCCAGCGAAACAGAGCTGCCAAGACCCTTCTACACCTCTACGCGGTGATCCTGGATAACAGGCTGCAGCAGGGCAGACTGGCTAATGAGAAGGGATCGAAGAGGAAATGCTAATCCGGTACTTAAAAAATACTTGCTGAAGTCGGATTTGTTGGACCGAAAGGTGCAAATATCGCAGTCAAGCTGTAAACTAGGACACAACGCATTCCGTTCTCTGGACTACATTCTGCTACTTAAGTCCTTTTAGGGCTTGGTAGCAGGAGATTGAGAACGAACGAAGCCAAGCCAAGCCAGGCTATAGAAATGATGGATAACAGAAACGGTCGAGTATTTGAATCCTGCAAATTTTAAACGTCCACCTGTATCAACGACGGTGAGACCGGCGCCTAGTCCTGTCAGAAGTGTACGAAAAACGCGGAGGTACTTTGTACACTCTGTGCACATAAAAAAAACCTCTGGCAATTGAGAATCTATAAAAGGAGGCTGTTAGACGCTGTATAGGCGGATATACTTAAGGAAATGAAATATTACTCAATATTATTCTTCCTCTTTGTAGACAACGGTATTTAGAGAAAGACGTGAGTTAACGAAAGATCTTCCGAGACCAGGTCAGTCTCATTGTTGCGTTAACTCACGACCTTCTTTAGACATCGTTGACCAGTTCTTCACTGTTGTATTCGACACACTTTTCTCCCCATACACTTGCCTGTATTCTGCGATGCATGTCAACTGGTCGACATCCTTCAGTTTTTAGAAACCGAATCACCGCTCGCTGATCAACTCTGAACGGAATCCGTATCACACTGGCCATGTTTTCAACGGTCTGCTGAGGAAACTATGAGTCGGATGACAATGGACATTTTTCAAACTTGGTGGTTGGCACGTGCTGTTTACACATGAAGTGACGTCATCATGCGCATCGTACGTATGTTCATTTGTTGCAGTTTGGTCCGGTTTCATTTGAACACGCCTCGTATATATATTCCTTAGGATACGTCAGTCGACCTTTAACATTTACAGAAGACATTACATATGTTCGTTATGCAATACATAACAGAGTCATTCAGAGTAGTCTTCTATAAATAATTTAATTTCAGTAGCAGAGAAACAAAGAAACCAAATCCTTCAAGAAATTGATCAGAAGAGAAAACGTTGGAGATTCTTTGACTGGGTCCCGTACCGAAATCCAAATAAACGCTGATCAATGTCTCAGGAGATGATCATCCCACGAGACGAGATTATACTAAAACAAAATAATATTATCTGGTGATGAACACAACAATGACACATCTTTCAAAAATACTCGACGAGTTTAGATTAATTTGGGAACAGAATCATTCTTTTCTTCATGTTAAGAACTACTTTTTCTGTAGTTTGCTAACTCTGTGAAATGTATTTATTTCGGAGGATACCGTTTTTGATTTTCCTGTTACTCCTGTGTTATTCTTTTTCCAGTAAATTGTCATTTTCTGTTTATTTTTTTTCCTTTTTGCTTTATTCACTAATCTGTTCTCCTCTGTATTTCTCTCCTCTTCGTTTTCTCTCTATCTTTTGTTTGTTTTCACTGGGAATTTTCACTTACTTATAACTTTGATGATTTTTTGTTTGTTTTGCTTATATTATTTTCAAATTTTAATCACGATGTCTTTCTTATCATTTTCATTTATTTCTAATTTGCTTTCTATATTTCTTCTATTTTATTTTTTTCTTCTGTTTTAGAAGCTTGTTCTTTATTTCCCTTTCTTTGTCTCCTTTTATTTCAAAATTTATTTATGTTTCTTCTTCATCACCTTCACTTCCCTTTCTCTCTTTATTTCTTCTATCTCTTCTTGTTACTGTTCTTCTTCTTTTTTGTCTTCTTCTTTTTCTTCTTAAATGTATGAGCGCATTAGTTCTTGTCGTATATTCTCAATTAGAAACTATGATGATCAGTAGAACTCCTGGGCCACTCAAGATACGTCTAAATGATATTGCTCTTGAACAGCTCCATGAGTTCAAGTATTTGGGCAGTATTTTTTCGGCAGACGGTAGGATCGACAGGGAAATCGAGACAAGGTGCCAGAAAGTATCTGCAGTGACTTATCAGCTGTTCTCATTGCTTAGACGCCTGAGCATTAGTTTGACAACAAAGCAACAGCTGATAAACAGTATATTTATGCCAATGTTGTGCTACCAGTGCCAAACATAGCCTCTGCCAAGGGCGTGAGAGAGCAGAATTTCGACTTGTGAAATGAAGTGTTTGAGGAAAGTCATCGGTGTTACCAGAAGAGACAGAATGCGGAACGACGACATCCGAAGTATGGTCGGAACTACGTCTTGTGTCGAATACATTTCCAGGCAGAAAATAAGTTGGTTTGGTCATCTCATGAGAATGCACCCTCATCATCTTCCACTGATGGCTTACAATGCTGGTAGATCTGGCTACAGGGCAAGGGGGTGGCCTCGAGGCAGGTGGATAGATGGCATTAGAGTGATTATGCAAGGACAATGGCTCACATTGACCGACGCAACACACTTGCCGAAGGACAGACGACTCAAGCTCCCCACGACGCTAAACGGCACAAGTGGAAAGAAAACTAACTAACTAACTAACATTCTCAATTATTTTAATTCAAATATTTTCTAAATCTACTAACTTATGTTTATTTGGAAATAATCAACGTCAAAGCCTGTCGTGACACAGAAAACTACTCCAAACCAGCAGGAGATAATTGTACCAATGTCAGAGCTGAAGCAACAGCCGTTCATGCTGCAACTCAAATTCTTATCATCCAAAACAACAGCTACAAGGAAAACAGTCATTCTAACAGATTCCAGGAAGGTACTCCAAATCATCTCAAGCCCCAAACAAAATAGACTTTTACACGAAATAAAATGTAATACCGGGTTGTTATAAAAAAACAACAACTGATTAGTCCTTCGGTGAATATCGGCTACTGTGGGAGCCTTGGAAACGAGAATGCAGATGACGGCGCAAAAGCCGGAAATGGCGTCGCACAGATTCTCCATTCACAGAGCTATGAAAAAGCAAAGATAGTCATCACACGTTCTCCGAGGATGGAATAGATAAACCAGCACAAGAAATAAAAGCCAGAAAATGAAAGCATAGACAAAATTGGCAGAGATGGATAGACAAAGATCTTCAGACTCAGAAGGGAACAAGGCAGACCCAAGGCCCACCTCTACAGAATGGGTGTCAGAGACACCACAAACGTGTAATTGTGGAGCACCAAGTCAAACATCAGAACATACCATGCAGGAATGCCCCACTTATGCAGACCAAAGACAGGCAGTCTGGCCAGGGGGAGCGACCATGATCGGAAAGCTATGAGGGACCGGCGATGATCTGAAACGCACAGCCTCCTTCGTGATATGTTGTCGTCCGTGTTTTTATTCCGTTTTCTGTTTCTAATTTTCTTTTTCACCTTTTTCATTTTTTTGCCACTCTTTGTTCATTTTCTGTTATTTCTCATTCCTCTTCCTCGTTCTATTCTACATTGTCTCATTTCTTCTTCTTTTTTTCTTCTTCATATTTTTCTTCTTCTTTTTCTTTTTCTTCTTCATCTTCTTCTTCTCCTTCTCTTTCTCCTCCTCCTCTTCCTCCTCCTCTTCCTCCTCCTCCTGCTTCTTGTTCTTCTTCTTGTTCTTCTTCTGTTTTTCTTCTTCGTCGTTTTCTGCATTTGTCCTAAAATGGACGTTGTGAGGATATGTTGTATTTGACAGCGAGACCTCTATATCTGCTCCTTTCGGCCCTACACATCTGGTCTCAGCTGACTTTTTGTTAGTACCTGATTTGCCCCATGCGATGCCAGTTTTCTTAGCCAGACTGCACGAGAGAAGCCTGTTTCCAGTGATACCGATTGAAGCGAGGTGAAACAGTCTTGGTTAGCTCTTATTCGCTGACTGACGCAAGCGTTCAGCTATGAGTCGCTGGTTGCTGTCAATTCATTTAATATGATGCATTTTCGCACCTAACCCCCACCCCCACCCCCCGCCCCGGCCAACGTTTCTTCTTTTTCTTCTTCTTCTTTTTCGTTCGTTCTCAATCTCCCGTTACCAAGCTCAGAAAAGTTCTTTGCAAGTAGTAGGATGTAGTCCTGAGAACGAAATGCGTTGTGGCTTAATGTACAGCTTGACTGCGATATTTGCACCTTTCGGTCCAACACATCCGACTTGAGCAGGCATTCTTGAGACCAGGGTTGCCTTCCCTCTTCGATCCCTCTTCCTTAGGCAGTCTGCTCTGTTATCCAGGACAACCGCGTGGAGATGTAGAAGAGTCTTGGCAAGTCTGGTACGCTGGCCCTGACGCTAGCAGTCAGCTATGGGTCGCTGACCACTGCAGCTCATGCGCTGCTTAGCATTTTGATCCCCATCGTTTATTCAATCTTCGCCTACTTGGCCTCCTTTTTATTGTCCTCTATTTCCTTCCTCTTCTCTTCAAACTATAACATTTAATTTCCCGCCTTCTTCTCTTGTATTTGACTTCTTTTTCATCTTCTTTATCATATTTTCCTCGTTTTTAATTTGCCTTTTCTTGCTCCTAATCTTTTTATTCTTTACTTTTTTCTCTTTAATGTCATATTTTGCTGTCCACAATTTTGTTCTCTAACTTATTTATTCATCGTCTTCTTCCTTTATTCCTTTCTACTTCAGTCCCCTTATTCTTTCTCGTCTTCTATTGAAAGATCTGTTCTTTTTGTGTCTCTTTTCTCGAAGAAAATCGAATAGTTGATGGGAAAATAAGGTGAAATCTTCATATAAGAAAGCCGAAGACTCCACTTAAGTTAGCCTATTGGCTCCATGAGATGTGGAGGCCTAGTCTAGATGATATGTCTTGTTGGTGCTCCAGTGGTTTTATCAATCAATCAATCAATCAATCAATTAGTAATCAATCAGTCAATCAATCAATGATCCGACCAAACAATCAATCAATGAATAAACTAATCAACCAATAAATAACTCAATCTATTGTTCAATCATTCAGCAAACCAAACAATCCATACATAAATCAATCAATCAATCAACCAAACAATCAATAAATGTATAAAGCATTAGTGAGACCTAGATTAGAGGTAATGACGATGGTAATAATAATTATACTGACGATGGTGAATGTGATGGTATACATGTTGTTATTGTTTAATGCACACAATTAGTAGGTTTACTATTTTGTGAGCCCTGAAAAGGGCATAAAGTGGCAGGTTGTAGTAGCTTTCTTCACATTCAGAGCGTGCTGATGAAGGTAAACCATGGTCCCCTAGGCGGTTGTGCTATGCTTTACTTCATCTGCATAGCGGTTACTACTACGGGGATCACGTCGATTCACATCTTATCACCCAGACTGTCTTGAAAACAACCTGTTTCCAGGGAAAGCTACATGGAAGAGAGATAGTGGTCTTGGTCAGTATATTATGCCTGACTGGACTAGCGTCTCAGGTTTCCCTTAAAATGGTTCAATGAATAAAAACTCTATCTGCACTAATAAGCAAATATAACATTATAGAAGTTTCATATTAACACTGTGGCATTGAAAAACTTTGAACGGGGATAGAAGTGAAATAAATCAATTCAGAATGCAGATCTGATTAAAACTCTGGTGTAAAAAGTACTGTTTAAATAGTCTAGCCTCAACTAAATGATTCTAAAGTGATCTTGTCAAATATGCAATCCTGAAATAAATCTGAAGGGGATTTTTTGTCCGCACGGATTTGTCTGAAGCTGTGATATGGGGTTGTTTCAAATCTCTGTGATAAAGTAGTGCGGTCTCTCTTGGACTCTTTCACAACGGGTTACACCAGAAGCAATATCATTTCTCAATCAATGTGAAGAACTTGAGTTTCCTGTTCTGTTCGTCTGACAAAAAGAGGTTTTCAAATTGGAAGAAAGAGTCTAGAATTTGGATGAAGACTTCTCAGGAATACAAATATGGGATCAAATTTTCGTATCACCGGGGACCAGTCTGCTCTCAAGACACTATGACCTCTAGATGGGAAGTTGGGTAAACATTCTTGGCTCAGTTCACGTGAGGAGATGGGCGTAGCCAATTAGTTTGGGTAGAGTTAGTGAGAGAGCAGGAAGGACAGAGGTAGGACAGAGGGAAGCGGATGGGGTGGGGGTTATTTGGGAAAGAGAAATGCAGGGAGACGATGCGTGGGGGAAATTGAGTTGAAGCCATGGTGAAAAGTTTATGGGTGTGTGTGTGTGTGTATGTGCATGTGTGAACAAGATAGATATATATATAGCGACAGAGAGAGAGAGATAGATAGAGAGAGAGGGAGAGAAAGACGAAGTGCTCGATATCGAAAGCGGTGCCACGTAAGTGTATGATGATAGACGAGAAGGGAGTGAGAGAGAAAATAGATAGAAAGGTCTTTATAGAACATATAAAAGAATGCATTGGTTTAGTACGAGGTGTGTTCAAGTCAAACCGGGACTTATTGTTCTAGTTCTACCTGAATGGGCGTGCTGGAATTACTATAATTAGGGGCACGTATGTCTTATTACTGCTAGATGGCCCACTTGCCATTGGCCAGTCACGTGACAGATCAATAAAAATGACTGACAAAATTGTTAGTACTTGCATGGAACTGTGTGTTGTGATGAAATTTCTTGTGAAAGAAGGCGGGAAACCTGCAGAAATTTACAGAAGACTGCAATCACAATACGGTCATGAGACCCTCAGCCGCTGTAAGACAATTGCATGGTGTAAAGGTTTTAGACAAGGTCGTACATCCGTGAGTGATGATCCCGCCCTGCTCCTGCAAGATAACGATTGACCTTATACGGCTTACCGTACTATGTGCCATCTGCACCAACTCGGCTGGGAGGTATTACCACATACACCTTACAACGCAGACCTCGATCCAAACGATTTCTACATGTCTGTACTTCTAAAAGAATTCCTGGGAGATCAGCATTTCAGCAATAGTGATTAAGTGACACAGGCTGTGCTGGATTGGTTCAGACATACTGACAAATCTTTCACTTGTGAAGCTTTTTAAGCATTACTTAAACGCTGGGATAAGTGCATAAACATTGCAGAGGATTATATTGAACAATAAACGACGTTTTGACCACTGAAACATTTTGCTTTTTGTTCATTACAAACAAAAGTCCCTATTTGACTTGAACGCTCCCCGTAAAAGATAAGAATATGTAGAATTGGTTAAATTGGTAAAAAAAATAATAAGGAATTAGTTGAAGTTTTTGGGACAAAATATAATTAAATAAATGTGCTAAGACCCGAGTGATCATCCGGGGTCTTAGTGTATGATAAGGACAAGAATAGCACTAATGTCCTACAGAGAGCATGTCGTAAGAGGCGACTAACTGTGTGACATGGCATGCCGCCGGCCATGGTAAGGTGGTTTGTTTAGAGCAACATAGATAGCACATAACAGGCTGCGGGTTTACTTTGCTCTATCGTTTGAGTCTATTAATATTGACTGGCATATCGGTTAACTTAACTTAACGTCTTTATACTGGTTTAGAAGACCCTGCAGAGTCTGTATACAACCAGTTACATTTACATCGCCTTGCTCTAAAAGCTATGCGCATCTAGTTTATTCTTAAATGCATTAACTGTCCCTGCCTCCACTACCTCCCCTGGCAATGCATTCCAAGCAGACACCACTCTCTGACTAAAAAAATATTTCCTAATATCTAACCTGGACCTCTCTTTAGTCAGCTTGTAGCTATGCCCTCGTGTTATTATAGGTGGCTGTATTTAAAAAAAACGTTATAGTCTAATTTATCGATTCCTCTGATCATCTTTTAAACCTGTATTAAGTCACCACGAATTCTTCTCTATTCGAGAAACTTTAGGCCGGTTTTTCTGAGTCGTTCCTCATAACTGTAATTCTGGAATCCCACTATCATCTTTGTCGCTCTTTTTTGTATTCTTTCTAGCATGTTTGTGTCCCCTCCATGATAAGGACTCCACACCTGTACACAGTACTCCAATCTAGGTCTAACTAAAGCTTTATACAGTTTGACGATCACTTCCTTGCTCCTATGTTTAATATTTATTTTTATCATACCTAACATTGCATTTGCCTTTTTCACTGCTACCTTAACTTGCTCACTCACCTTTTCTGTATGATCTATTATAACCCCTATGTCCCTTTCCTTATCTATCTTTCTAATATTGTTTTCTCCCATTCTGTAATTATGTTCCAAATTGGATCTACCCATGTGGATGACTGTACATTTATCTACATTAAACTTCATTTACCAGCTTACAGACCATTCTCGAATTTTATCTAAATCCGACATCAATAAATCCACTTCCGCTTTAGATGAGACACTACTGCATAGTTTTGTGTCATCAGCAAATTTTGCAATCATAGATCTCATATCAATGTCCAAATCATTTATATATATCAAGAACAAAATTGGTCCCAAAACCGAGCCATGTGGCACACCACTTTTCACTTGACTCCACTCAGAGTACTCCTTATTTATGCCCACCATCTGCCTTCTTCCCGTTAACCAATTTTCAATCCATTTGGCAACTTCCCCACCTATTCCATGTGATTTTAACTTTCGAAATAATCTTTGATGAGGTACACTATCAAAGGCCTTTGCAAAGTCTGGATAAATAACATCCACTGGCTCCCTTTTATCTATGATTTTAGTAACCTCCTCCATGAATTCTAATAGATTTGTTAAGCATGATCTCCTTCTAGTAAACCCATGCTGACTATTTCTAATTAGATTAAATTTGTCTAAATGCATTACAATGTTTTCTTTGATTATTGACTCTAACAATTTACCGACTATGCTCGTTAAACTCACCGGTCTATAATTTGCTGGATCTGATTTTTTTGCCTTTTTTGAATAAGGGGATCACTCCTGCATCTTTCCAATCCCGTGGAACAATCCCTTTTGTAAGTGATTGAGAACATAATATAGCCAATGGTTTTGCTAGTTGGTCTCTAATTTCATACATCAATTTTGGATGAATACCATCTTGACCTGGATATTTATTCACTTTCAACCCCTCCAATTTTTAAAAAACCATTTCCTCTGTAATACAGATTGATCTTAATCCTGCTGTATCCATGTCTCTGAAAAATATCTATAGGCTCTGGGATCTCGGAGCAGTCCTCCTTTGTGAAGACTGTGCCAAAGTACTGATTGAGCAGATAAGCTGAATCCCTATTCTCACTTATTATTTTCCCTGTACTTTCTATGAGAGGGCCTACTTTGTCTTTCGTTCTTTTGTTTATTTCTAACACAAGAAAAGAAGCTTTTACTGTCAGTCTTGATCCTCTGAGCTGTTTTATTCGCTTTCTGAGATATGTTCTGCGTGTCCAAATATTTTACATATGTTTCTTTTGATTTACCTGCCTCTATATATTTGTTCCATGCTTTATTTTTTGCTCTTCTACATTTCACTACAAATGTAGTAATCCACTTTTTACGCTTGGGGTTTACCTCCCTACATGGAACACATTCCTCTTTTAGCGTTTCTAGAACTGTTTTAAAACTTTCCCACTCCTGTTTAACTTCTGTTCCTACGACAATATCTTTCCAGATTATGTGGTTCGCTGCCTCTTTCATCCTCTTAACATCTGCTTTAGAGTAGTCGTATGTTCGCGTGTTTATGTTTACTTCTTTCCCTGCAATAATATCCCAACGGATGATTTGATGGTCACTTGAGCCAAACAGTTCTCCAACGGTAACGTTTTCAATCATATTTCCCTCTGTGTTAACCACCCTCCGTAAGCGCTTGTCCCAAAGCAGCGGATTATTAAGCTGCCTAAGCCTTGCCTATGTAAACAGTATATTTATGCCGGCTCTGTGCTACCAGAGTCAATCATGGCCTCTGTCCAGAGCGTGCGAGCAGAATTTCAACGTGTGAAATGAAGTGTTTGTGGAAGGTCATCGGTGTTACCAGGTAAGACAAAATGTGGAACAACTGTCGGCTCTACTTCTTGTGCCGAATACATTTCCAAGCAGAAGATTAGTTTTTTAGACATCTCATAAGAATGCACCCTCATCAACTTCTACTGTTGGCTTACAAGGCTGGTAGATCTGGCTACATAGCAAGGGGACGGCCACGAGGCAGGTGGATAGATGACATTAGAGTGATTGTGCAGCGACATTGGCTCACATTGGTCGACGCAACGCACTTGGCGCAAAACAGACGACTCAAGCTCCCCACGACGCGCAGCGGCGCAAGTAAGAATTGGGTGGCAAGAGTGACTGCCCCATAATGTGGTTTTACAGGGAGCAAACACTCCCAGTATGTACTCACTGTTGAGCCAACGACGACTTTGATGGGTAGGATACGATTAGCACATGGAAGATGGGAAGGCCGCCAAAAGATATTCTCTATGGACAGCTGACCATTGGAGCTAGAAGAATCGACTGTCCCACGCGGCGATTTAAGGACGTATACAAGATGGACAGGACGTCATTCGACATCCCACCCGAAAGCTGGGAAGCGATTGCTCGGCATCAAACTGTTTGGAGGCAGTCAGTTGGAATGCATTGTAGCTGCCAACGCTAGTACAGGCCTTCTGGCTGCAAAGACAAGAGAAAGACTGAGGCGATCGAGGAACACCCCGGCAAGCCAGCCTCCTCAGCAATGTTGTACGATCTGTAGCAGGAACTGTCACTCGCCGATCGGGTTTAATAGTCCTAGCAGAAAATGTCGAAATACAGGAGACAGAGCTGGACTAAACTCACACAACGCTGCGCACATGATCCGCAGAGACTGAAACGCCAATGATGATTATATGATTGTATTGGCACGAACCAGTTAGTTCGTCCACGAGAGCTTGGTGCTGTACATCTACAGCTGTGATCGGTCGTCCGCTGCGAGCCTCATCATGCAGGATCGTCGTGGCTGATTTGGCGCCCTTTACAGTCCGTGCCCACCTCCTGACAGTACTGACACTTAACTGACAATTAAGCAGGCACGACCATCTACCGGAATCATTTTTCGATGCATGTTGATGGACACAATCCTTCTACAGTGAGGAATTCAATCGCATTCCTTAAACCATTTTTCCCTGTAGGCCATTTTATTGTCTGCTGTGAGCATTCGTCACGTTCCAGGCGCATGTCACTACATGCTCCTACAGTAACTCCATTAAAGATTATTTCCACATAGGTGTCACATGGCTTTGAGCACTGTTGTTATAGTTATGGCGCTGGAGGCAAAATATTTCAAATAGCCAACGTCCATGCAACCTCAAACCTTCACAAAAAATTATCAATCACCTACAATCTTTACGGCGTTTCGTCAAAAAAGAAACCTTCGCAACACAACTACCACCTCAAATCTTCACAACCCACCACCTCAAAACGTCATAAAATACATGCAATTTAACACCATCACAACACATCTACTACTTCAATTTCTCATATAGCAAATACCACCTCAAAGCTTCCCAACACACCTACTACCTCAAACCTTCACAACACACCTACCACCTCAAACCTTCACAGCACATTCAACCTGACTTCTTCACAACACCGTACTACCCATAACCTTCAAACATACGTCCCACCTCAAACCCATATCTAAGAACTCATACATAAAACAACATACATACCATTTCATATCTATAGCAACATACCTACCATTTCATATCTATAGCAACATACCTACCATCTCACACCTACCACAACATATCTACCACCTCACACCTACCACAACATACTTAACCATCTCAAACCTACCACAATATCGCTACTACCTCACATCTAATACAACATTCCTACCCCATCACATCTTCCACACATCACATACCATCTCAAACCTTCAAAACATATATGCCACCTCGAACCTTCACAACATACATATCACCTCAAACCTTCACAACACACCTACCGCCTCAAACCATCACAACACACCTTCCACATCAATCCTTCACAACACACCTACCGCCTCAAACGTTCACAACACACCTACCACCTCAAACCTTCACAACACACCTACCACCTCAAACCTTCCCAACACACCTTCCACCTCAAACCTTTACAACACACCAACCACCTCAAACCTTCACAACACACCCACCTCCTCAAACCTTCACAACACACCTACCACCTCAAACCTTCACAACACACCCACTTCCTCAAACCTTCACAACACACCTACCACCTCAAACCTTCACAACACACCCACCTCCTCAAACCTTCACAACACACCTACCACCTCAAACCTCCACAACACACCTACCACCTCAAACCTTCACAACACACCTACCACCTCAAACCTCCACAACACACCTACCCTCTCAAACCTTCACAACAAACCTACCATCTCAAACCTTCACAACAAACCTACCACCTCAAACCGTCACAATCACCTACCATCTCAAACCTTCACAACAAACCTACCACCTCAAACCTTCACAACAAACCTACCATCTCAAACCTTCACAATCACCTACCATCTCAAACCTTCACAACAAACCTACCATCTCAAACCTTCACAACACACCTACCATCTCAAACCTTCACAACATACCTACCACATCAAACCTTCACAACATACCTACCACCTCAAACCTTCACAACACACCTACCACCTCAAACCTCCACAACACACCTACCACCTCAAACCTCCACAACACACCTACCACCGTAAACCTTCACAATCACCTACGACCTCAAACCTTCACAACACACCTACCACCGTAAACCTTCACAATCACCTACGACCTCAAACCTTCACAACACACCTACCCCCTTAAGCCTTCACAATCACCTACGACCTCAAACCTTCACAACATACCTACGACCTCAAACCTTTACAACATACCTACGAACACTCTGTACCTGCCATAGAACATGCGGGGACAAGCTACCACCCCCACCCTATCGTCCCACCCCAACCCCCACAAACGACATCCCTCACGCGCTTGGCAAACGCCTTTCCCGGCAAGCATCTTGCCTTGCACGTCGTCAAATCACAGAGGGCTGAAATAAACCAATGGCAGTCCTGGAACTAACCAGAACTGCCTGTCACTAACTACTTATAGGAATTCCAAGAACCTGGTTATTAGTTTCTCGATGTCAAGAGAGTAGACCACCTACTGAGTTCTCCAGCAACTCTCTTTAATAAAGAACAGTACTTACAACTAAAAAAAACAATGAATGTTTATCATATGTAGCCATTTCGTATTTGAGAAAAGAACAGATTTTATCCCAAAGCCAAGAAAGTGAACGGAAGGTAAGATATTTTACCTTTTTAAAGCTGTTTTTGTTTTAAATGTCACTATATCTTTGCTAGCTTGACAAGGAAACACATTCTTGTAAATTGCCCTTATTATCTATGTTAAGACAGAAATAGAAATTTCTCTGTTGTAAAAAAATGTTGGCGCTGAAGTTTGTTTACTCAGTCCCTTAAGGGGTCAGAAAAATGATACACGACTGCTTCTGTTTCCAAAACAAATATACATTATAATCATTTATGATTGTTTTCATACTCTTTTGATAATTATTGTTGTTCTAGCTCCTCGTAAATTCGATGTTGTTATCAACTTTCAACTGCCAGCATATTTCCTCCTTTAACACTTTAACACACACACACACATGCACACATACACACACACACACACACACACATATATATATATATAAACGTTGTTTGTTATCCCATAGCTTCTCATCAAATTTGCTCCTGGCTGTCCAAAACCATTCTTATATAGATAGAGGTTTTCTTCTGTTATTTCACTGCTCCGTACAGTGTGTTGGCAATTGTCGGCAGTGCCTGTAAGAATCTTTTCCTCATGTCTGCAAGCGCCTTGCACTCAATGAGTAGATGTCGAACTGTTTTAACAGGAGGAGAGCAATGTCTTCACGAGGGCAGGTGCAGGAGATTGATGCGGTGGAAGTGACTATTGACTCTGGTATGTCCTCTAAGGAACTGAAAGATGAAACTTTGATCTCTTCTATGTAGTTTATTTATGTCATCGTTACTTTTTGGCTGTGACATTTCGCTAACTACACTGCAACCTGTTGTTCCTGTCGCCCACCTGTTTGTCCAGATTTCCCGAGTATTATTCATTATAATTCGTTTTACTGTGTGATAACTGCAGGGTTTATCCAATTGTTGTGTCCACGCTCTGGTTTTTGCCAATCTGTCGGCCATCTCGTTCCCTAGTAGCCCACTATGTCCAGGAATCCACTGCAAGGTGACATTTATCCCGTGGGCAGTGTTGATGTATATATATATATGGAGAGGGGACTTACGTACCATCAATCAAAATGTATTGATGAGACTAAGTTAGTTTTGGTCAAGGGAAACGTTCTGATCGGATTATGTTATACTATAACAAGTTTTTCAAAGTGCAGCCAAATAAATGAACAAGAGAACACAGATTGATTAAACAAAAGTCCAGATTAGATATGAGGAATAATTTTTTAAATGTCAGAGAGTGGTGAATGCTTGGAATGCATTATGGGAAACATTTGGGGCATGGTCAGGTCAGGTAATGCGTTAAAAATAAGTTGGATGCGCATAAGGTATTTTTAGATCACGTTGAGTAGAATGTATTTCCTAAATGTGTGTCCTATACTCTCATTATTTTCACGTCATGTTCCCCTGACATCTGTCTAGCTCTTTCCAATATTTCTACATGAGTGATCTTTTATCATTTCGATCTTTCTATTCCTCGCAAACACCAATTTATGAAGTATGTACCTTTTTCCATATTTTTATTGTTTTCAATGTTTCAGAGTCAAACAATAGAACGAACTTTACATTACAGTTGAAGATATTTATTTTTGTTTTGGACTTATTTAATCCGGTTTTCCATAAATCTCTCAGTGCAATTAATCCTCTTCTGACCCTTTATTCAGTTACATTGATGTGTTTACCTGCACCATCTACTTTCCGATATTGCTATTAAGATAGCTGTATATCTCTACATCTTGTACTAATGTATTTCCCAATACAATCAGATTGTTTTAACTGCATTTATTCTCATAATCTTTGTTTTGTGTGTATATCCTCAGTACTAGTTTTTATGAAACATGTCAAAATATATTCGTTTTCTATTTTGCATCTGATTATGGGATGCAATGGCCATTTCATGCATAAAGTTAAAATCATAAATTAAGATTTCATTAGACAACGAACGAACTGACAGTAGCCAGCGACTCATAGCTGGATGCTTGCTTCAGGTTCAGCGAACCAGATCTGACCAAGACGCTGTTATATTTCAAAGCGATTAACGTGGGAACAGGCTTTACTGGTGTAGTCTGGCTACAAGAATAGGGACCACAGTCGAAAGGCAAGCCCGGTACTCAAAATTCCTGCTGCGATCGGATGTGTCTCGCCGAAAGGTTCAAATATCACAGCCTCGCTGTAAACTACGACATCTGTATTTTTAGTGAGGAACACCGAAGAAGAGAGAAGAAATCCTTATTGAATTCAATTATTCTATTAATATCAATAATTCAATTATTCAATTACAGTTAGTGTTTTCCACTTACGCCGATGGACGATGGGGCTAACGTCTGTTCAGACAAAACACACTGATCAGAGAATGTTTGCCAGGGTCAGGAGAAATATACTGGCCAAGACCCTCATCTGACGGGACAATGGAGCTAACGTCTGATCAGGCAAAACACACTGATCAGAGAATGTTTGCCAGGGCCAGGAGAAATATACTGGCCAAGACCCTCATCTGACCTCCTCGTTGACCGTCCTGTAAACGGGCTGTTGTCAAGGACAACAGTCTGGCTAACAAGGTGAGGTTCGACGTGATCTCCGTAGTAGTGAGCGACACGCAGATGCAGCCAAGCATAGCACAACCGCTTGGAGGACCCAAACTCGAGATGTGAGGAAAGCTACCGCAACCCGTCACTTAACGCCCTCTTCAGGGCGCACACAAGAGTAACCTACTCATTGTGGGCATTCGAAACAACAACAACAACTTACGCCAATGAGCGACATTTGCAGATTATGTTGCCTATCCTGCGCCAAGTGCTTAGCGTCGGTCGTTGTGAGCCCGTTCGGTACACACTCACTTTAATTTCTTCTATCCATCTGCCTCATGGCCGCCACCTTCCCCTGCAGCCAGATCTATGGGGGCTGTAAGCCTTCAGTGGAAGTTGATGAGGGTGCATTGTCATGAGATGACCAAACCAACTTATTTTCTGGCTGGAAATGTATTCGGCACAAGACGTAGTGTCGACCATACTACGAATGTTGCCTTTTCGAAGTCTATCTTTTCTGATAACACCAATGAACTTCCTCAAACACTTCATTTTGGATCACGACGCTGAGCAGCGCATGAACTGCAGTGGTCAGCGACCCATAGCTGACTGCTAGCGTCAGGGCCAGCGAACCAGAGCTGCCAAGACCCTTCTACACCTCCACGCGGTGATCCTGGATAACGGGCTGCAACTGAGCAGACTGGCTAAGGAGAAGGGATCGAAGACAGAATGCTTACCCGGTACTAAACAAATATTTGATAGCGGGAGATTGACAACGAACGAAGCCAAGCCAAGCCAAACACTTCATTTCACACGTACAAAATCTGCTCTCACGTGTGTTGGACAGAGGTGATGTTTGACACTGGTAGCACACAGTCCGCATTAATATACTGTTTATCAGCTGTTGTTTTTCTGCCAAACTAATACTCGGGTGCCTATTCAGTGGCGTAAGCTGATAAGTCCACAAAACTTTCTGACACTTAGTCTCGATTTTCATGTCTATTGAAAAAATACTGCCTAAATACTTGAACTCATGGGCCTGTTGAAGAGCAATATCATTTAAACTTGTGTGCTTATACGGATATCAAATATAACATGGCAATTGTAATAAAATGAGCAGCACACACATACCTTTGTCATCTCTCTTTGAGGTGCCAGTTTGGATTGCAGCTTCTGAAGGTCGATTGGTGCATTTGCTGTTGATTTATACACAACAAATGATGCCTACTACCAACTGAACAGAAAAGAGCAGGTCGTGGTCTTTAGACTCCGCACAGGCCACAACAGACTGAGGTCCATCTATTCAATAAACTGAGGATAGGTGGCACTGACGAATGCACCTGTGGTACAGGGAAAATGACCGCTGAACATCTGCTGCAAAATTGTCCGACATACGAGGACCAGCACATGTGGCCATCACCAGTGGCAACACTAGACACGCTCTATGGCAGTATCGACAGCCTTAGGATGACAGCTGCTTTCTTCGAACAAATTCAAGTTGACGTCTGACAGCGTACGAAGAAGAGAATAAGCTGTTGATTTCACTGGGACAGTTTCATTTTTCTTCTTCTTTTTCTTCTCCTTCTTCTTCTTCTTCCTCCTCTTCTTCTTCTTCTTCTTCTTCTTCTTTTACTTCTTCTGTTTTTCTTTTTTCTTCTTCTTTTTTTTCTTCTTCTTTTTCTTCTTCTCATTCTACTTCTTCTTTTTTTCTTTATATATCTTCTTCCTTTTCTTTTCCTTCTTCTGCATATGTCCTGTCAAGGACGCTGTGACGCAGTTTACAAACTGCTGCGATTTCTGAGCCTTTGGTCCGATCCATTGGACTTAAGCGCGAAATTATGGAGACAAAATTTGCTTTGCCTCTTCGATCCCTATTCTTTTAGCCAGTCTGAGTGGTTGCAGTCTGTATCTAGGGTCATCCCTTGAAGGTGTATTAAGATCTTGGTCAGTTATGGCTCACTGACCCTTATACAAACAGACAGCTATGATTCGCTGGCTGATGTCAGCTCATTCCCTGTTACATCTTTGTCTCCTGTAGCATTACTAACATGAAGTAAAGTTAGATAATCAGCTAGCAGTTAACTTAACTTGACTTAAGTTGACGTCTTTATACTGGTTTAGAAGACTGCAGAATTTGTATTCAACCAGTTCCTTGAGGGTGGTTTTTACCGATGTGCGAGTCCATCTTAAGAGACTCAAACACTAGAGCTAAGTAGACCCGTTGTTACATAGGCGCCATCTACAGCCGCTCTTAACAAACCACCTGGGGAAAGGCACAAATGACTTGGGTAGATTTTAAAATTAAATTTTGACCGGGCAGCGGCTGTTAAACCTACTATTTTCGATTTTCAACTGTCAAGGATTTTTTAACGTGCTCGACACTGAACACGGTAGTCCGATCTCACTACCTAGAGATCAGGGGAATTTTTACAAGAAGATCCACGGATTAATGTGGTGGGCAGCTCCATCAATGACGCTGTAGTTGAGGATAAAGTGTAGAAGACTTCATAGTACGTGATCTCTCAGCTCTTGCGATGTGCGTAAGGAGATCCTTTACTCGATACATTGTCATTCCTAACTGTGAGTCTGATAGCAATTTCAAGTTGGATGTACTGGAGCGATAGAGGTTCGAACTCTGTCACTTTGTCGTGAAAGACAAGCCCCATTACCGCTATGTCAATAATAACTTAGAGAGCCCACCAGCATTATTAACCGCTATTCGGGGAATGAAGTGTTAGGGACCAGTATACTAAGACACAGCTTGTGTGAGGTGGTGTGGCCATTTAAAACTCTAATAGTAAGCCAGGTATTTATTTGCAGCAGCTGGGTCGTCTTAAAGCGTGACTGTAACGAGAGTTGAACCCTGTTCCATTGCCCTGAAAAGCTAGTCGTCTACATCATCATCATCATCATCATCATCATCATCATCATCATATGCCCTGCCGGTTGGCGATCATGGACCTCCATCTCCTTCTATCACGTGTGTCGTTTACAAACTCTGTTGTTGATTGTCGCCCATGCCATTCTCTCAGGCTGTCCAACATCTTCTATCTCGGCCTTAATCTGTCTCTCTTTCCTGCTATATTTCCCTTTGTCATAACGTGCTACAAGCCACGTCTTCTCAAAACATGACCGGTAAAGGATAACTGCGTTATTCTGATCCTTGCAATGAGTTGTCTTTGTGTTTATGTCTCTTCGAGTACTGTATCCTTAGTCTACATTGTAGTACGTGGGATCCGCATCATTCTTCTGTAAAACCACATCTCCGTTGCTTCAAAAAGTCTATGCGCCTGCTTGCTGATTGTCCATGATTCACTGCCATATGTCAGTACTGGTTGCACGTAGCATCTTCTTCTTCTTCTGCGTACGCAGTCAGACAGTAACCATTATTTTTTCGAAAAAAGCGGCGGTCATCCTGAGGCTGTCGCCACTGCCATAGAGCTTGTCTTGCAGTTCCACTGGTGATGGCGACATCTGCTCTCTTTGATCCTCGTATCTCGGGCAGTTCTGCAAGCAGATGTTCAGCGGTCATTTTACCAGTACCACACGGGCATTCGTCGGTACACCCTATCTTCAATTTGTTGAATAGGTGGTACCTCAGTCTATTGTGGCCAGTGCGAAGTCTGAAGACAACGACCTGCTCTCTTCGGTTCAACTGGTAATAGGCATCGTTTTTGGTGTAACCAGTATGTTCGGTTTCCCATTTGGTCATGTATCTGGCTTTGATAAGCCGTTTTGACTCTTCGTACGTCATACTGGTATCTGTTTGTGGTAGTCTTGCACCTTCTTTTGCCAGTCTGTCTGCCTCCTCGTTGCCTTGGATGTTGCAGTGTGATGGGACCCACTGTACCACTACCCTTTTTGGTGCGGACTGCTGGCACAGTTTGCATTAAGCTCAGTGTTTTTCTGGCTTTTTAGCGCTGTGACTACGGCGAGAGCATCTGTAAACAGGACTATATGGCTTTCATTTTCACTGTGTGTCACCATTTCTTCCACTGCCGCCCTCAGTGCCTCTGCCTCCGCTCTGAAATTGCTTGTGTACCCACCAGTAGCGAATGACAGTGTTATTTTTCTGCCATTTGGTAGGTTCAGGAATGCTCCTGCCCCTCCGTTCTGTGTTGTGTTTGTTACAGAACCGTCGGTGTATGCATGGGTCCAGTCCATGCTTGGGTAGCTTTTCGTTATGAAGCTTAGGGTAGTATCTCTCCTTTCTTTTTCAGTCTGGCAGTTTTTGTTTGCAATACCTGGTATATTTTCTACCACCTCTGGAAATATATCCTGTCTCCAGGTAGGTTTTCGTACAGTAGTGATGGGTTTTGGTGTTGTTAGTGCGTTTATGGGATCTTCGTGCGTCTTTGCTTTGGCTATTTCTGCAAAGTTTCTCCGCTTTAGTTTCCCATTTCCCAAATTGTTAAGTCTCTAGTGCATTGGATGGTCGGTCAGTCTTCGGAGCTTCTCTGACTGCAGCTCGGCTCTGCAGTCTCTTCTATCGGTCATGGATTGCAGTTTTGTAATCTTTTCAAGTTCTACAATTGGCGTTGACTTCATGCCACCTGTTATAATTCTCATGGCTTGGTTTTGAAGTTTGTTAACTTTATCGAAGTTCGCCTTCGCTGCTGTTGTCCATGCCGCAATGCCATACTCGAGAACTGGTCTCACTCTTCCAGTGTACAGTTTCTTTAGTATGCCTTCGTCTGCCCCCAGCTTGTGCCAGCAAGTTTCCTCATGATTGCCATTCTTTCTCTGGCTTTCATTCGGTTTCTCTCAATCTGACTTTTCCATGTCATGCGCCGATCAAATGTGACTCCCAGATAGGTTGGGTTGTCGTTTGGCTGCAGAAATTTGCCATTTAGACTTAATTTGGTACTTTGGGGTTTTAATGAAAGCGAGAATATTGTGCATGTGGTTTTCTCCTCGTTTATTTTGACCAGCCATGAGTTCGCCCACTCTTCCAGCGATGTTAGGGCCGTCTGCATCCGATTTCTTGCTATGGTGAGATTCTTTTCAGAGGTCCACACAGCCAGATCGTCTGCAAACATTGAGCTATGGACTCTTCTTGGTATATTCTCTGTAATATCGTTTATATATACCAGGAAGAGTGTGGGTGACGGTACTCCCCCTTGGGGTACTCCCTGCTCGAGTGTCACCTTTTTGCTTATCTGCCCTTGTACTTGGACTCTGGCCGTTCTTTGTTTGAGGTAGTGGTTGATCCACTTGTACATTTTCCCACAAACATCACTTCTTCTTAGCTTGACTCTAAGTCCATCTTTCCAGACTTTGTCAAATGCCTTTTCCAGATCCACCCAAACAGCTACTGTGTGTTTCTGTGCCTGGTAGGCATCTTCTATCTCCTGGGCTATGAGGATGACCTGGTCCTCAGTGGATCTGTGCTGTCTAAAGCCGGCTTGCTGTGGAATTAGTATTCGTTTGTCTTCCAGATGCCACATCAGTCTGGTGTTTATCATCCGTTCCATCAGCTTGCCGACACAGCTCAGTAGGCTTATGGGCCTGTATCCATTTGGATCTGTTTTGTTCTTTCCTGTTTTTGGTACTGGTACCAGTACTGCGTCTATCCATGCCTGTGGTACAATTCCCCTTTTCCAGCTTTGGTTCAGGACCGATAGCAGTTTCCTCTTCGCTGTTTGGCCCAGCCCCATCAGCATTTCGTTTGTTATCCCGTCTTTTCCGGGAGATTTCCTTTTCTTTAATGTTTTCATAGCCTCTTCCATTTCGCGCATTGGTAATTTGGCCATCATGTGCTCTTCAGGTGCCGTATTCATGTTTTCGTGCCCCTTTAGCTCTTCGCTAATGTCTGTATGCTTATCTGCAGGGACCTCGATGTGGTTTGCTCTGGAATAGTGATCGACAAAGGCGTTTGCGGCTTTCTTACCTGTGATCAAGTTCTCGCCCTGCTTGATAGTAATTTGTTTATTTGACGGGGTTTCATCGTTCATGGCTCTGACTAGCTTCCATAGCTTGTTCCCGTCTTTGTCCAGGTTTAGACTTTCCGTTTTATTTTTCCAGCTTTCTCTTGCTGTTTGCTTGAGAGTGTGTTTGTACTTCGCCGTGGCGGCTTTGAGGGCGATGTTTGCCTCCATGGATTTTTCTCGCTCTGCCATGTTCCTAGTATTTGTTACTGCATCTTCCACTTTCTGCAACTCATCATTCCAGTAGGGCTTATAGTTTTTCCTAGCTCCTCTTGGGATGGTTTCAGTGGCGGCTTGCATTATTGCCTTGCTTAGGCTTTCCACCATGGGCTTCATTTTGGTGTTTCGTGTGTTGATGGTTTCACACAGCCCATCTGTCAGGATTGCAAATCTGTCCCAGTCGGCTCGTTTGTAATTCCAACGTGGGAGCGGTTTTGTTTCCTGTGGGCCTACTTCCATGTCAATGGTTAGCTTGATCGGCCTGTGGTCGCTACCTGCCAGTTGGTTTAGCACCTGGCGGTCTATTTTATGGTGTATGTCCTGTGTGGAGAAGGCCAAATCTGGAGTCGAGGTGGTATGCCATGTTCTTGAATAGAAGCTAGGGCTATCCTCCGGCCTATTGATTAGGGAGAGATTTGCATCTATCTCTCAATCTTCCACTTCGTCACCTCTGCTGTCTGTGTCAGAGTATCCCCATCTCTCCGAGCGGCTGTTGAAATCTCCAACTACTATGCAGTTGGAGTCTCTGACCTCCATACTCGAGAGCGATAGGTCTCTATTTGGTGGTCCGTACAGATTGAAAATGCGGAGCCCCGTCTCTTGAGCCATTTTGTCAACTCCTACAATTTCTGCTTGTCTGGTGTGATTGACAGATACCGCGCTACTCGGTATGCAGTTTCTGGTCAGTATCAGGACCTCTCCTTTGTGGCCTTCTCTATCTAGACGGAAGGTCTGGTATCCTCTGATTGAGAATTTGTGATTATTGTTGAGGTGCGTTTCCTGGATACATGCCGCGTCAATCTTACCTTCATGCAGGTGATGTGTTAGGGAAAGTTTTTTGTTAATGACTCCCTCCGCATTCCACTGTAGTATTTTGAGGGTCTTGAGGTTTTGGTCAATAGAAGTTGCCCCATAGCCATGTGCCTTGACTCCACGACACATGGGTGGGTGACCACCAGTAGTCAAGGGTGGGCCCCTTCGAGGCGTGAGGCCCGGCACTATCGCTGCCTGGCGGGACTCCGCAGGATGAGCGCCATGCGTTTTTCTAATCGGTTGTACTGTCATCATGCTGCGATTTACGTTGCACTGTTTTGTTAGGCTTGCGGCCCCGTGCAACCGATTTCAACAGACGTTTCTGTAGGGATGCCCTCCTTAGCCTTTGGCTGTCCCCAGCCTATCTGCAAGGCAGCAGTTGTTTATGATCAGAGTTGTCTCTCTTATGGAAGTTTTGGAGTGTCTGATTTTGTAGTCTTCTACAAACATGCTAATTAGACGTTGATAAGCTAGCCATCATCAACGCCAGTCGTTACGTGCGAGACATAGTGACAACCCTCCTTCAGCAAGTTAGATCTTGAGCTGATCTTTCTGCTTCTCTGCAGATAGGGTCCAGGGACCAAAGCTCTTTTTCCCCAATTTTTTTTTGTCAGGAGATTTTTGGTCAACCTCTTTTCATCTTCACCTGTGTGCTCCAAGTCATATCCTGTCTGTGCTGCTTGTCCGCGCGTATTATGATGTAGCAAATGTAAGCATGAATATATGACACGTGTTGCCTACTCGACAGTCACCTGGCTTGCTAAGAATGGAACTACATAGCGCCAGGGTTCGAAATCACCAACAGACATGCATAAATCTGGGCCTGGTTTGTTCCTGGTACAGCAGCTCTTCCAGTAGATCCAAGGACGGGAACTGGTCCCCCCCCCCCCCTTCAACCTCTCAAATGCTGCGGCTTAGTCGGTGAGGAGTTATCTTCATCCCATACGGCAATTGTTGCCATGGGACTCACCTTTACCTTGACCTTTATGCGGGTTTTCATACTCGTATGTCCCATCGTATGTCCCGTCGTATGTCCCGTTGTATGTCCCGTCGTATGTCCCGTGGTATGTCCCGTTGTATGTCCCGTCGTATGTCCCGTCGTATGTCCCGTCGTATGTCCCCTCATATGTTCCGTTGAATGTCCGTCGTATGTCCCGTCGTATATCTCATCGTATCTCCCGTCGTATGTCCCCTCATATGTCCCGTCGTATGTCCCATTGTATGTCCCGTCGTATGTCCCATTGTATGTCCCGTCGTATGTCCCATCGTATGTCCCGTCGTATATCTCATCGTATCTCCCGTTGTATGTCCCGTTGTATGTCCCGTCGTATGTCCCCTCATATGTCCCGTCGTATCTCCCGTCGTATGTCCCATCGTATGTCCCGTTGTATGTCCCGTTGTATGTCCCGTTGTATGTCCCGTTGTATGTCCCGTTGTATGTCCCGTCGTATGTCCCCTCATATGTCCCGTCGTATCTCCCGTCGTATGTCCCCTCATATGTCCCGTCGTATCTCCCGTCGTATGTCCCGTCGTATGTTCCCTCATATGTCCCGTCGTATGTCCCGTCGTATATCTCATCGTATCTCCCATTGTATGTCCCGTTGTATGTCCCGTCGTATGTCCCGTCTCAAGCAGAACGGGCTCATTTGCTCTACTCAATTAAGATAGTGATAGTTGTCTCTTGTTTGATCGACTATCAAGGCTTGGATAATCTTCTACTTTTTTTTACGTAGGTGATTGTTTATTTTTTAATTCTCACGTTGCTGTCTCCTTTGCTAACTTATCCCCCAATCTGGTATACCACAGTGTTATGTTATTCACTGTAGCACTTTCCATCTCCTACCTGTATTTCGCCTAAGGCCTTTTTAAGCTTATAAAGTCAACCTTATTTGAGAACTGACATTGTATCTGTAATCACTACAACCTGCTGAAACTTACTTGCTGCGTTCTTTATTATTTCTGCATCAACAATTATTGCCTGCACTTCAGCAGACCATTTTGAACAAAATTGTCCATTTCATGAACGACTGCTTTCGTTTTCTTGATCTGGGTAGACAAGATAGATTCCCGCGCCTCCATTGTTCACTGCTCTTGTTGCTGATCCATCAGTATATGCACCTGGATCCGTGCTTCTCTGGAGTACAGTTCTTCAATCATGTCAATTGCCGCTGTTTTGCTTCAGAGAGCATTTTGCTCTCCCATGGGAACGGATAATAGTTATGAATGTTTTAATGCCGAGATTCTTGTGTTGTTCCCATGGGGGTTAGAGTGAGTATTAGATTAACTTCCTTAGCGATGCCTCGTACTTCATTCGTAATATCTTCTGATTAATTTATTTTTTGTAGATCGGTATATAAATCAACTTCTTTTCAATTTTCCACTGGCTATATCTCCAACTCTGGTCTTCATTTGAATGTGCTACCGTGGCTTGTACGTTTTTGTGAGAACAGAACCGAACATACACGACCGCTCAATATGCCCTTATTAAAGACCGAGTATTATTAAGGGGGTAGCGAGGTCTGGACTGGACGTCCTGCTTGTTAAAGGAAAGTGAAGCGTCTGATATAGCCTTTCCTTTCCAGGAGTAGAGATCGCAGTGGGATTCACTGTTCGACTTGCCGTTCAGGAGTTTCTATGCCAATGGCATCTCCTACATTTCAGAGCCTGTTGAGGGCGCGACCGAGTACCCGGCAAGTATAACTGGGCGGGCAGATTGGGCTCATTAGCCTTGGTTGGCAGCCAATCTAAGACAAGGTAAACTATCACTCTAAACCAGGGTAGACGAAGCCCGTTATCCTGTTCAGGTAGTTCGCATTGGAGAGGAGGAACTCTGATTTGAAAGCCACCAGTCCCAGAGAGTGTTGGCTAGTCTTAGGACGATGAGAGTATCATCGGATGCCTCGAGCAACTAGCATCTGCGGGTAACGACTTCCCTGCTTTGTCGAAGCCCCGTGAGAGTGTAGGGCTACGGGAGTAAATACAGACAGAAAATCCGGAGTGGTAGCATCTAAGGCGGATGGTTTCAAAATTGCGAACTCATTACAGCAGTGCCCGCAGCTGAGCTGGTGCCAAATTGTCATGCTTTGCATTTCTTTTGGATTACACCAGAGAGGCCATGATCATTTGTAATTTTAGACAGTCCGGTAACTGGGGGTTGAAGTCGTCTGATCGTACCACGACATACCTCTATTAGACAGTCCGGTAACTGGGGGATGAAGTCGTCTGATCGTACCACGACATACCTCTATTAGACAGTCCGGTAACTGGGGGATGAAGTCGTCTGATCGTACCACGACATACCTCTATTAGACAGTCCGGTAACTGGGGGATGAAGTCGTCTGATCGTACCACGACATACCTCTATTAGACAGTCCGGTAACTGGGGGTTGAAGTCGTCTGATCGTACCACGACATATCTCTATTAGACAGTCCGATAACTGGGGGATGAAGTCGTTTGATCGTACCATGACATACCTCTATTAGACAGTCCGGTAACTGGGGGTTGAAGTCGTCTGATCGTACCATGACATACCTCTATTAGACAGTCCAGTAACTGGGGGTTGAAGTCGTCTGATCGTACCACGACATACCTCTATTAGACAGTCCGGTAACTGGGGATTGAAGTCGTCTGATCGTACCACGACATACTTCTATTAGACAGTCCGGTGACTGGGGATGAAGTCATCTGATCGTACCACGACATACCTCTATTAGACATCCGGTAACTGGGGATGAAGTCATCTGAACATGTCACTCAACTGTCCTCTGTTAGACAGTTCAGAGACTGGGGTTGAAGTCATATGTTCATGTCACGACAGTGTCTCCTGTTAGACAGACAGGTGACTGGGGTTGAAGTCATTTGATCATGTAACGCTACTGTCCTCTGTTAGGCCATCCGGAAACGTGTTTAAGTCATCTGATAATGTCACGCCATCGACCTCTGTTAGACAATACAGAAACTCATAGTCAGCCGACTATGTCACGCCACAGTTTTTTGTTAGACAATCTGGAAAAGTGTAAAAGTCATCTGATCATGTCACGCCACTGTCCTCTGTTCGACATTCCAGAAAAGTGTTGAAGTCATCTGATCATGTCACACCACTGTCCTCTGTTCGACATTCCAGAAAAGTGTTGAAGTCATCTGATCATGTCACGCCACTGTCCTCTGTTCGACATTCCAGAAATATGTTGAAGTCATCTGATCATGTCACGCCACTGTTCTCTGTTAGACATTCCAGAAAAGTGTTGAACACGATCATGCCACGCCCATGTGCTCTGTTAGTCAGTTCGGAGACTGACGTTTAAGTTGTCAGAACATGTCTTGCCACTGTCCCCGTTGTGTGTAGATTTCTTCACCTCAGTATAAATCTGCACCTCAGTGTTCTTCCTGTGTGATGTAATTGTTTCTTTGACGTCTTCTTTTTTTTTTTACCCAGAATTTTTCATTCTGATATTTTCAACACAACGTTTCCATATCTCATGTTATGACCAAACCAAGGCAATCTACTTTTTTGTGTTTTGCATATTCATCGCCTGTTGTGTATGTGACCCTATACCATTAATAACTTGTTTGTTTGACAATTTCTTCAGTCCAGCTGACTCTTTGCATTCTGCGATATCACCACATCTCAAAAGCCCATTAGATATTGTCATTGTTTTTGTTTAAAGTCCATGTTTCAGAGCTGTATAATGCTAAGAGCCAGATATGTGTGGCGTTTATTCTTTTGCGTAGCTCAATATTGATGTTACTTACTGTTAACAGCTTTTGTTGATCACATAATGCCTATTTTACAACTGCAACTTTAGTTATGATTTCGATTTCACAACAGACATCATCTGTAATGATCGGTCCCAAACATGAAAACCTCTGCAATTGTTAAATGGTCTGTCTCTCTTCGCTAATATTTATTCTTCTATTTTGTTTGGCTATTACCAAAGTCTTTTGTTCTGCCAACATTAATGTTCATACCAAATGCCGTAGCTGTTGTTATCTTGCAATTAGCTTATATTGTCGTTTGATTGTTTCTTTTTCTGTCTTGTGTATGCATAGCATTCTACACACGAACCGCTTTTAGAACACTGGTCGTAATGTCTTCTTCTGTGTGTTCATCGTACAGAACTCGCATCCACCAGGACATTATAGTTATTTGTAATACCGTAAGACTGTATCTCTCTCACTCACTCATTCTATGTCTCCCTGTCTTACTGTCTTTCACTCAATCATTCTCACTCATTATCTCCCTCGATTTCTTATTCTTTCTCTCACCTTCTCTTAATCTCAACGTCACTCCCAATCTGGTTCTCACTGCCTCTCAGTCTTCTTCTCTCTTTCTTACGTTACTCTCGCACTCTCTCACTGCCTCTTCCTCACACTCTCACCCTTACTCACAAAATGTCGCTCTCTCTCAACTTCTCTCACTTTCTCTCTCTCTTCATTTTTCTTATTCCTTCTCTTTCTCAATCTATTTCTTTTTTATTCACATTATCCCTCTCTCACTCACGCTCTCTTCCAAACTCTTATTCTCTCCCTCTCTCTCACTCTCACACACTCTCACTCAATCAATCCCTCCATCTTATGCACAATGTCTAACTGTCTCTCTCACTCTTTCGTACCCTCTCCTACTGCTACTCTCTCTCTCTCACTCATTCTCTCTCGCTCTTTCTCACCCTCCCACAATCGATAATTCTTTCTCTCACTCTCTCTAGCTCTCTTTCTCCTTCTCTTACTTTGTCTTACTTTGAGAGCAAACGATAATGGCAAAGAACCACTATCATATTCCCCATCATCATTATCATGATCTCAGTTCAGTTCTGGTGCCATCTCCACTAGAAAGGTCGGCTCCAACGGATCTCCAACGTACTCTTTCTGTTACCTTACAGCCCGCCAGGCTTTTTCACGTCCCTCTTACGATGTTATAACTTAACTTCTTTATACTGGGTTAGAAGACGCTACAGAGTCTGTATACAACCAGTTTCATTTACATTACCTTGTTCTAAAAGTTATGCGCATACAATTTATTCTTAAATGCATTAATTGTCCCTGCCCCCACTACTTCTTGTGACAATGACTAAAAAAATATTTCCTAATATCTAATCTGGACCTTTCTTTAGTTAATTTGTAGCTATGCCCTCTTGTTCTTGTAGGCGGTTGTATTTTGAAAAAAAAATTGCTACAGTCTAATTTATCCGTTCCTTTGATTATCTTATATACCTGTATTAAGTCACCTGGAGTTCTTCTCTTTTCTAGACAATGTAGGCAGGATTTTCTGAGTCTTTCCTCAAAACTATTATTCTGGAATCCCACTATCAGCTTTTTTTCTCTATTATGTATTCTTTCCAACACGTTTATATCCCCTCCTATGATAAGGACTTCACACCTGTACACAATACTCCAATCTAGGTCTAACTAATGCTTTATACAGTTTGACTATCATTTCCTTGCTCCTATGTTTAATATTTCTTTTGATCATACCTAACATTGCATTCATCTTTTTCACTGCTACCTGGACTTGCTTACTCACCTTACCTGTATGACCTATTATAACCCCTAGGTCCATTTCATTTTCTATCTTTATAATATTGTTCTCGCCCATTCTGTAATTATGTTCCATATTGGATCTACCGATGTGGATGATTGTACATTTATCTACATTAAACTCCATTTGCCAGTTTACAGACCATTCTAAATTTTTTTCTAAATCCGACCTCAATATATCCACTTCCGCTTTAGATAAAAACTACTGTATCGTTTTGTCATCATCATGGAAATCAAGGACTTCAGCTGCCTAGTGGTTGGAGACTTCAAGAGCCACTCGGAGAGATGGGGATATTCGGACACAGACAACAGAGGTGATGAAGTGGATGACTGGGAGATAGACACAAATCTCTATCTTATCAATAGGCCGGAGAACAGCCCTAGCTTCTATTCTAGAACATGGCATACCACCTCTACTCCAGACTTGGCCTTTTCCACGGTGGATATTCACCACAAAATAGACCGCCAGGTGCTCAACCAATTGGCAGGTAGCGACCACAGGCCAATTAGGCTAGAAATTGATATGGAAGTAGGCCCACAGGAAACAAAACCGCTCCCACGTTGGAACTATAAACGAGCCGACTGGGACAGATTTGCAATGCTGACAGATGGGCTGTGTGAAACCATCAACACACGGAAAAACAATATGAAACCTCTGGTGGAAAGCCTAAGCAAAGCAATAATGCAAGCAGCCATCGAAACCATCTCAAGAGGGGCAAGGACAAACTACAAGCCATATTGGAATGAAGAATTGCAGAAAGCGGATGACGAAGTCTCAAATGCTAGGATCATGGCAGAGAGAGAACAATCTATGGAGGCAAATATCGCCCTCAAGGCCATCACGGCGAAATACTAAAGAACACTAAACCAAATAACAAGAGACAGCTGGAAACACAAAACAGAAATCCTCAATTTAGATAAAGAAGGGAACAAACTATGGAAGTTAGTCAGAGCCATGCATGACGAAACACCATACAATAAACAAATTACCATCAAGCAGGACGACAACATGCTTACTGGAAAAAAAGCAGCAAACGCCTTTATAGAACATTATGCCAGAGCAAACCACATTGATGTCCCTACAGACAGGCATACAGACATTAGGGAAAAACAAAAGAGCCACGACAACATCAATATGGTACCAGAGGAGCATATGATGGCAAAACTAACAATGAATGAAATGGAAGAGGCCATGAGAACTTTAAAGAAAAAGAAATCTCTCGAAAAAGATGGCGTAACAAACGAAAGGCTGATGGGGTTGGGCCAAACAGCAAAGAGGAAGTTACTATCAGTCCTGAACCAAAGCTGGAAAAGGGGAATTGTACCACAGGCATGGAAAGACGCTGTACTTATACCAGTACCAAAGAAAGAGAAAGATAGAACAGATCCAAATGGATACAGGCCTTTTAGTCTACTGAGCTGTGTAGGAAAACGGCTGGAGCGTATGATAAACACCAGACTGATGTGGCATCTGGAAGAAAAACATACTAATTCCACAGCAAGCAGGCTTTAGACAGCACAGATCCACTGAGGAACAGATCACTCTCATAGCCCAGGAAATAGAGGATACTTACCAGGAGATAAAACACACAGTAGAGGTTTTGGTGGATTTAGAGAAGGCATTTGACAAGGTGTGGATTAGTCACTACCTCAAACATAGAACAGCCAGAGTTCAAGTACAAGGGCAGATAAGCAAAAAAGGTGACACTTGCGCAGGGAGTACCCCAAGGGGGACTACTGTCACTCACACTTTTCCTGGTGTATATAAACAACATCACAGAGAATATACCACGAAGAGTCCATAGCTGCATGTTTTGAGACGATCTGGCTATGTGGACCTCTGAAAAAATCTCCCATAGCAAGCAATCGGATGCAGCAGGCCCTAACATCGTTGGAGGAATGGGCGAACTCATGGCTGATCAAAATAAATGAGGAAAAAACAACATGTACGATATTCTCGCTTTCAAATAAACCTCAGAACACCAAAATAAGTCTTAACGGCAAATATCTGCACCCAAACGACAACCCAAACTACCTGGGAGTCACATTTGATCGGCGCATGACATGGAAAAGTCAGATCGAGAGAAACCGAATGAGAGCCAGAGAAAGAATGGCAATCATGAGGAAACTTGCTGGCACAAGCTGGGGAGGAGACGAAAGTATGCTAAAGAAACTGTACACTGGAAGAGTGAGACCAGTTCTCGAGTATAGCATTGCGGCATAGACAACAGCAGCAAAGGCGAACTTCGATAAAATTAGCAAACTTCAAAACCAAGCCATGAAAAATATAACAGGAGGCATGAAGTCAACGCTAATTGTAGAACTCGAAAAGATTACAAATCTACAATCCATGACCGACAGAAGAGACTGCAGAGCCCAGCAGCAAGCATAGAAACTCAGAAAACTGACAGACCATCCAATGCATCAGAGACTAAATAGATTTGGAAATGGGGAACTGAAGCGGAGAAATTTGCAGAAATAGCCAAAGCAAAGATGAGCGAAGACCCTATGAACACATTAACAACACCAAAGCCCATCACTACTGTACGCAAACCTACCTGGAAGCAGCATATCATTCCGGAGGTGGTAGAAAATATTTCAGGTATTGGAAACAAGAACAGCCAGACTGAAAAAGAAAGAAAAGACATAACCCTGAGGTACACAACGAAAAACTACCCAAGCATGGACTGGACCCATGCATACACCGACGGTTCTGTAACAAACACATCACAGAACGGAGGGGCATGGTTATTCCTGAGCCTACCAAATGGTAGAAAAATAACACTGTCAGTGGCAACTGGAAAATACTCAAGCAATTTCAGAGCGGAGGCAGAGGCACTGAGGGCTGTAGTTGAAGTAATGCTGACAGGCAAAAGAAATGAAAGCCAGATAGTCCTGTTTACAGATGCCCTGACCGTAGTCACAGCACTGAAAAGCCAGAAAAATACTGAACTTAATGATTTAAGAGCAGTACTCTGTGAACTATGCCAGCAGTCCGCACCAAAAAGAGGCTGGCAAAAGAAGGTGCAAGACTACCACAACCAGATTCTAGTGTGACATACGAAGATTCCAAAAGGTTTATTAGGGCCAGATACATGGCCAAATGGGAAACAGAACATACTGGATACACAAAAAAGGATGCCTATTATCAGCTGAACAGAAGAGAGCAGGTCATGGTCTTCAGACTCCGCACAGGCCACAACAGACTGAGGTACCACATATTGAATAAACTGAAGATAGGTGGCACTGCCGAATGCACTTGTAGTACCGGGAAAATGATCGCTCAACATCTGCTGCAAAACTGCCCGACATACGAGGACCAGAGAAAGCACAAGTGGCCATCACCAGTGGCAACACTAAACAAGCTCTATGGCAGTGTCGACAGCCTCAGGATGACCGCTGCTTTTTTCGAAAATATACAGGTTGACGTCTGACAGCGTAAGAAGAAGAAGAAGAAGTTTTGTCATCAGCGAATTTTGCAATCATGGATCCCACATCAATGTCCAAATGGTTAAGATATATCAAGAACAAAATTGGTCCCAAAACCGAGCCCCGTGACACTCCACTTTTTACTTCACACCTCTCAGAATACTCCTTATTTATGCCCACTCTCTGCCTTCTTCCCGTTAACCAATTATCAATTAGCAAATTCCCCACCTATTCCATGTAATTTTAACTTTCTAAATAATCTTTGATTAGTTACTAAAGACTAGGATTAAATACGAATATAGTAAAGGCCTTTGCAAAATCTAGATAAATAACATTCACTGGCTCCCTGTTATCTATCATATTAGTAACCTCCTACATGAATTCTAATAGATTTGTTAAGCACGATCTCCCTCTAATAAACCTATGTTGACTATTTTTGATTAGATTACATTTGTACCTCTGGCAAATATGTCCCTCCACCTTTCTGAACATAGATGTCTTCAGCAATATCTTTACTGTTGGACAATGATTTGGCTCATTAATTCCCTTTGCTGATCCAAGACCCAGAGCTGTGAGATGCGCTGTGTGATACGTGCAGACAGAAAGCCATTCCGTGACCGAATCCGCAACACACCACTGCGGCAGACAGTTGGAACACGCCCAGTCAAGCATACATTGACTCTCAACAAATCAAATGGTTTGGTCATTTGGTCAGAATGCATTATAGCCAGTCTGAACCATGAGCATATCATGTGCAGATCTTTGGTCCACGAGCAATAGTCAGACCCCGACATCGATGGATCGGAAGATACAAATAACGACAGGACAAACCTTCCACTTGACGTTAGCAAGAAATCTACGTAACGACAGGACAAGCCTTCCCCTTGACGTTAGCAAGAAATCTACGTAACGACAGGACAAGCCTTCCACTTAACGTTAGAAAGGAATCTACATAACGACGGGACAAGCCTTCCACTTAACGTTAGCAAGAAATCTACGATAACACATAACGACGGGACAAGCCTTCCACTTGACGTTAGCAAGAAATCTACATAACGACAGGACAAGCCTTCCACTTGACGTTAGCAAGAAATCTACATAACGACAGGACAAGCCTTCCACTTGACGTTAGCAAGAAATCTACATAACGACAGGACAAGCCTTCCACTTGACGTTAGCAAGAAATCTACGTAACGACAGGACAAGCCTTCCACTTAACGTTAGCAAGAAATCTACGATAACACATAACGACGGGACAAGCCTTCCACTTGACGTTAGCAAGAAATCTACGTAACGACAGGACAAGCCTTCCACTTAACGTTAGCAAGAAATCTACGATAACACATAACGACGGGACAAGCCTTCCACTTGACGTTAGCAAGAAATCTACGATAACACATAACGACAGGACAAGCCTTCCACTTGACGTTAGCAAGAAATCTACGTCACGACAGGACAAGCCTTCCACTTGACGTTAGCAAGAAATCTACGATAACACATAACGACGGGACAAGCCTTCCACTTGACGTTAGCAAGAAATCTACGTAACGACAGGACAAGCCTTCCACTTAACGTTAGCAAGAAATCTACGATAACACATAACGACGGGACAAGCCTTCCACTTGACGTTAGCAAGAAATCTACGATAACACATAACGACAGGACAAGCCTTCCACTTGACGTTAGCAAGAAATCTACGTAACGACAGGACAAGCCTTCCACTTGACGTTAGCAAGAATCTACGTAACGACAGGACAAGCCTTCCACTTGACGTTAGCAAGAAATCTACATAACGACAGGACAAGCCTTCCACTTGACGTTAGCAAGAAATCTACATAACGACAGGACAAGCCTTCCACTTAACGTTAGCAAGAAATCTACGATAACACATAACGACGGGACAAGCCTTCCACTTGACGTTAGCAAGAAATCTACGATAACACATAACGACGGAACAAGCCTTCCACTTGACGTTAGCAAGAAATCTACGTCACGACAGGACAAGCCTTCCACTTGACGTTAGCAAGAAATCTACGTAACGACAGGACAAGCCTTCAACTTGACGTTAGCAAGAAATCTACGCACCCTACCTCCCTGCGACGCCGTATGGGAAGAGCAATAGGACAGAAGTAGAAAGAAGAAGGAATATCACCTTTCCACTGATAATTTCTCCAAGACTTTCTTATTTGTTCTCTATCCTTCCCAAAAGATGCGCCCAATTCTTCTATATATCCACCTTTCAAATGCATCACTTCTATTCTCCAATCGTCTGTTAATTGTCCATGTTTCTAAACCATACAGTGCAAGCGAGGGAACTTAACACCAGATCGCGCTCATCTTTAATTTATGTACGACTTGCTTGGAAATTAATCCACGTTTCATATTTCTGAAAACACATTGATATTCTCTTCTTGATTTTCTGTTCGCATCTCCAATTTTCCGTTTTATATTTCTGATATAGAGGAAGATCTTGACGTGTCTCATTATTTGACCGTATATTTAATATTTATATGCAGAGTATATTTTATTACATATTTTTGCGCTAAACAACATGTAGATTTTGCGTGCGGCATTGGTTGCGTGTCGAACAAGCGTAAGTTTGATCTTGGCTTGCTCAGCTCTTAAACAAAAAAGCCCAGAAAACAAAAAACAAACCACGCTGATATATTGGCAGCTACTGCATCACATACCTTGGGATTAGTTTTACAATCACAAAAAAATAATGCCTTTATGTTAGCATTTTGTTGATTTTTATAATCGATGTCTGTAACTATATTCATATAATATTGTCTTTTTGTAATATTATGTTACAAGTATATCACACTGATAAAGATTTGAAAATGTTAGGCTATGTTAAGCAATGTTATGTTATGTTATTTGCCTTGTTATGTTATGTCACGTTTAGACAGATTTGAAAATTTTAGGCTATGTTCAGCAATGTTCAGTTATGTTATGTGATGTCATTGTATGCTGTTATATTATGTGATGTCATTATATGCTGTTATGTTAAATGATGTCATTGTATGCTAAGTTATGTTAACTGATGTCATTTTATGCTAGCCCTATGCACAACCATATAAAGTTCTCGCCTACGACATACTTCAAGGGAAATAGCAGACCTGAACATTCCACCCTTGGTGCGTACCGGTTAAGTGCCCTGATGTTCACTCTGAAACCAATTGATTCTAAAATAATTGTTTCATGTTCATCATCATCAACATCATACGCGTCTCAGTCTCTATAGACCATGCGCGGGGCGCCCTGTAAGTTTTGTCCAGCACCGTCTCAGTCTCTATAGACCATGCGCGGGGCGCCCTGTGAGTTTTGTCCAGCACCGTCTCAGTCTCTATAGACCATGCGCGGGGCGCCCTGTGAGTTTTGTCCAGCACCGTCTCAGTCTCTATAGACCATGCGCGGGGCGCCCTGTAAGTTTTGTCCAGCACCGTCTCAGTCTCTATAGACCATGCGCGGGGCGCCCTGTAAGTTTTGTCCAGCACCGTCTCAGTCTCTATAGACCATGCGCGGGGCGCCCTGTAAGTTCTATCCAGCACCGTCTCAGTCTCTATAGACCATGCGTGGGGCGCCCTGTAAGTTTTGTCCAGCACCGTCTCAGTCTCTATAGACCATGCGTGGGGCGCCCTGTAAGTTTTGTCCAGCACTGTCTGTCTCTATAGATTATGCGCGGGGCGCCCTGTAAGTTTTGTCCAGCACCGTTTCAGTCTCTTTATACCATGAGCGGGGCGCCCTGTAAGTTATGTCCAGAACCGTCTCAGTCTCTATAGACCATGCGCGGGGCGCCCTGTAAGTTTTGTCCAGCACCGTCTCAGTCTCTAAAGACCATGCGCGGGGTGCCCTGTAAGTTTTGTCCACCTCTGTCTCCTGTATTTCGAGACTGTCTGCTATGGTTGTAAAGGCCGATTCGCGAGTGACAGTCCCTGCCACAGATCGTACAACCATACCGAGAAGGCTGGCTTGCCTGGCTGTTCCTTTATCTCTTCAGTCTTTCTCTTTTCTCTGCAGCCAGAAGACCTCCACGAGCGTCAGCAGCCACTACGCCCCCCCCCCCCTCCAACTGACTGTCTCTAGATAGCTCGATCCTGAGCAATTGTTTCCCATCTCTCGGAAGGGATGTCGCATGATTTCGTGTCCCGCTTGCAAACGTCCTTGAATCGCAGTGCAGGAAGGCCGATTCTTCTAACTCCGATCGCTAGCTGTCCGTAGAGGATGCCCTTTGACAGCCTCTCATCTTCCATGCAGTAAACATGCCACAGCCATCGAAGACGCGCTGCCTCAACAGCGAGTACATGCTGTGAGTGTTTGCTCTCTGTAAGACCGTATTATATGCCACTCTCTCTTGTAACCCAATCCCCAATATACGCCGAAGACACCTCATGTGAAAGATGTTCAGCCGCCGTTTACGTTTAGTGTCAATGCTCCAAGCCTCGCTTCCATACATGTTCCAAGAACGGAGGTCTGATGAACTATAACTTTGATGTAGAGAGACAGTGTTCTCCCAGACATTGAAACAATCAATAACTTTGTCGTTAAAGTGCACATTAAGACACATTTAATTGGCAAATCACTAAGAGAATGCAAAATAATTATCAAAATAGGAATTAAGATAAGGGTTAAAGCAATATAGTAAACACAGACTAGTGACGTAGACGCAAGAACAACAAAATGGAGGTAGGGATTAAGGGGGCATTGAAAAGGTAGTCAAGGTGTGGGGAGGTGAATAAAGACACAGACGTGGGGTAAAGAAATATAACCAGTTCAGCGGATGATTAAGAAGAAATGGCGAGATTGTCAGAATGATTAGGAAAAACCGACTGGCGGCAAGCAAACTTTAAACAAACCAGAAGTACAGCTAGGGAATTAGTACAGGAAGTAGTGATAACTTCAACACTTTTTTTATACTGGCTTAGAAGACTCTGCCGAGTCTCTATACAACCAGCTTCATTTAAAGTACATTCACTTGATTAAAAATACCTTTTTCGCATCCAATCTATTCTTGAATCCGTTAATTTCCACTATTTCACGAGGCGATGTATGCATTCACCACTCTCTAACTACAAAAATGTCTTTGCTTTCTAATGTGGATCTTTCTTTAATTAATTTGCAGCTGTACCCTCTTGTTCTTGTAAGTGGTTGTGTTTTGCAGAAAAAATAGTTATATCGTAATATTTCCTTTCCGTTGATTGTCTTATAAATCTGCATCAAATCATCCCGACGTATTCTCTTTTCTAGATACCATAGGCCGATTTTTGTGAGTCTTTCCTCAAACTTTTAACTGTAATTCTGGAATCACATTATCAGTTGTGTCACTCGTCTTTCCAGCGTGTTTATATCCTCTCTATGATAAGGACTCCCCACCTGTACACAGTACTCCAATCTAGATCTAACTAATGCTTTATGGTAGTAGCCCTTTTCAGTCATGGCTGACTTTAGAATGATTTGACTTGGAGTGGAAAACAAGTAAAAAAAAGAACCTATAAAATGTATACTTAGGTTTTGTTATCTTTCTGATTGCGGCGTTGTTCATCTCCAACTGGATCGGGGTGAAACTGGAAGTCCTCTCCAGGTTATCAGCTTGGGAATCTTTCTATGGGAAACAAGCTGTTGCCCGTGCAGCAAGTTTCCCCCTGTCCACGTAACTAATTGATGCAGAGGACCAGCATTAGCCGATACAGCTTGGAATCAGCGACGTCGCAGGAGTTACCAGAATAACGATGGAACCATCACTAGACTGCCTTAGGGACACCAGCTCTGAATTTGTCCTCAGGTTTTACTTCCGAAGCCTTTCCCGTGAACAGATATCCCAGAAGGCACTAGGTGATAATGCTTCATATAGTTTGATTATCACTTCCGTGCTCCTATGTTTAAGATTGTTAGAAGAGATAACAACAAACCCTGATGAATGACGAATAAAATGACAAATGTTGAGGTATGGCTGAATTGCCGCACCCGGACAGAAACAAAAAATATTCTATGTTACGACCACAAGGCCTTCATTGGAGACGAACTACAAACAAAAACAAGTAACATCACACAATGAGACAAGACATTGATACACGAACAACCACACACGTGAGGCTGCAGTCGAATTTATCCAGAGGGTCCCACCGAATGTGTGAAGCCAGGCATGCCACTTAGGACAGATGAAGCCAAACAAGAAATGCCATCAACCAAAACAAGTGGAGATTAGGGAGATACATTTGGGATGATTGGAATGTTTAAGTAGAAAAAAGAAACATCTAGTAAAAATAAAATCTCTAACACTTCATACCCGACGTGGACAACCTTTATCTTCCTTCAGGTACATACCCACAATCGATATCAACTTCCCACCTTCAAATACATCCTTTCCAAATTGGCTCACAATTTCAGCACCTTTCTTCCCATTAGTTTATACAATCCTCGAAGACCGACAGATACAATTTAATAACGGACACCCGCTGTCACACAATCTAGTGGTGAAGAGGGTAGCAATGCTACGGAGGAGGAATTGAGGGCAGGGTTTTTGATGGTAAGACACTCAGGAGATATGAACACACGAGAGAGTTCAATCAATTAATGTCGGTGTTTTTCTTACGGTGTTGTCTCTCAGTGACATCCACTGGAAAGTGTATCATTCAGAAAAACTATTCTAATTACCCACAATATTCTGGAAATGGCATGTTAGAATGGTTGTGCGTCAGTGAGATTTAAGGTGGATCTGTTTCCTTATTTAATAACCCCAAACAAAGAGTGTCTTCTTCTTCTTCCACTTTCGTCCTGAAAATTATGATGTGTCGCAGTTTATAAGGGAAGGAAGACTAACGTCTGGTAGGCAAAACATACTGATCAGACATGTTAGGGTCAGGCAAAACATACTGATCAGACATGTTAGGGTCAGGCAAAACATACTGGCTAAGACCCTCACCTCGGCTTCCTAATAGCGCTCCCTGGAAACGAGCTGTTTTCATGGCATCTTGGCTAACGAGGTGAGGGATCGACGTGATCCCCGTAGTAGTGAGTGACGCGCAGATGAAGCCGAGCATAGCATAACCCCCTGGGAGACCGCTGTCCACTGTTCATCAGCACACTCGGGATGTGAGGAAAGCTACTGCAACCCGCCATTTAACGTCCGTTTCAGGGCGCACAAAAGAGTAACCTACTCATTGTGGGCATTCGCAAACAGCAACAACAACAACAACGTATTTTACAACAAGGCTTTGATATCTACGCCTTTCAGTCCGAAAACAACCAGTTTTGTCTTGCATTTTTGGTACTGGGTCTGCCGTTCCACTGCGACCTCTACAATCTTATCCAGGCTCAGAATATGGAATGAAGAGGATCTTGTGCAACACAACCTTATCGCTGGAACTGAAAAAAGAGTCCTTGAATGCTCCGTGGAACCAGCACTGACATGTATCAGTGAATCATGGACAATTACCAAGCAAACGCGTAGATTTTTGGAAGCAATGGAGATGTATTTTTACAAAAGAACGCCGCGAATTCTGAACTACCATCTTCCTTTTTCTGGCATGTTACGAGAAGAGGCGGGTTTGAGTCGTGACAACGGGAAAGATAGCAAGAATAAGAGACAGAGGAAGGCCGAGAGAGAAGATGTTGGACTGCCTGGGAGAATGGCATGGAAGATAATAAAAAAACAGAGTTGGTAAAAGATACACGTGATAGAAGTGAATGGAGGTCTATGATCGCCAACGCCAACCGGCAGAGCACCTGAAGAGGATAAACTTAATTTACAATGGGGGCGTCAGCTAAACGACAGGTCAATAGTCGGCAACAACAGATATAAGTCAGGACTCAGTGATCGCACTGGGACAACAACTGAACTAAACCCACGTTATGGAAACAAAGCCTTCGCCAGGGACAGATAACGTAGGGGTTATAATAGATCATACAGGAAAGGTGAGTGAGCAAGTTAAGGTAGCAGTGAAAAAGGCAAATGCAATGTTAGGTATGATAAAAAGAAATATTAAACATAGGAGCAAGGAAGTGATTGTCAAGCTTTAGTTAGACCTAGATTGGAGTACTGTGTACAGGTGTGGAGTCCTTATCATAGAGGGCACATAAACATGCTAGAAAGAATACTAAAAAAGAGCGACAAAGATGATAGTGGGATTCCAGAATTACAGTTATGAGGAAAGACTCAGAAAAACCGGCCTACAGTGTCTAGAAGAGAGAAGAATTCGTGGTGACTTAATACAAGTTTATAACATTATCAGAGGAATCGATAAATTAGACTATAACAAGTTTTTTATAATACAGCCACCTACAATAACACGATGGCATAGCTACAAGCTGACTAAAGAGAGGTCCAGGTTAGATATTAGGAAATATTTTTTTAAGTCAGAGAGTGGTGTCTGCTTGGAATGCATTGCCAGGGGAGGTAGTGGAGGCAGGGACAGTTAATGCATTTAAGAATAAACTGGATGCGCATAGCTTTTAGAGCAAGGTGATGTAAATGTAACTGGTTGTATACAGACTCTGCAGGGTCTTCTAAATCAGTATAAAGACGTTAAGTTAACGTAAACAACAAACAAATCACAATAAATAACAAATCGTGATGTACAACAACAATGTGAGGCTAAGATGTAACAGTGCATGAGAAGTCAGGAACTTACGAGCGGCTGCTTGAACTCGGTCAACAAACTATATGTGACTAACCGCCCTATTGTACTTCCACGTGTTGGCTGTGAACACGGACTGCGCTATTCCCTAATGTAGTCTGGCCAAGCAATAGGGATCGCAGTGGGCAGGCAAACCCGGTACTAAAAAAAAGCCGGCAAAAGTCGGTTAGGTTAGGCCGAAATATGCAGCTGACACATTTACCTATAAACTGCGACACAACGTTCTTCTTTTTCTTCTCCTTCTTCTTCTTCGTCTTCTTCTTCTTTTTCTTCTTCTTCGTCTTCTTCTTCTTCATCTCCTCCTCCTCCTCCTCGTCCTTCTTCTTCTTCTTTTTCTTCTTTTCCTTCTCCTTCGTTCTCAATATCCCGATACCAAGCCCTGAACAGTGCTTTGCAAGTAGCAGGATGCAGTCCAGAGAACAGAATGCGTTGTGTCGCTATTTTACAGCTTGACTGCGATATTTGAACCTTTCGATCCGACACACCCGTCTTCGACAGCATACACAACGTTCATTTCAGGGCGAACACCGAAAAAGAAAGAACAGTAATTAAAAACGGTTTAAGTTGGAAGTCATTACCAGTGCAACACACACCGCTTTGGGGAATAGAGAAATAAGGCGAACGAAAAAAAAAAAAAAAAAAAAAAATTTATTATTACCGGGAAGTGGCCAGGAATGTGTTGGTGACGCCATGCCAGTTACGAAATAAAGCAGACCAAACAGGAAATAGTAAATCTGATTACCTTGTAGAATGAATACAAATGAAATTGTACACAGGCAGACCACATCAGCACACGAGGACAAAAAAGAAAGCACAATTCACGGAAAAGCTGCAGGACCCTCGCCGTGTCTGCTATTGGTCAACATGAACGTTTAGTGGCAGCCCCACTCCATCCCCCACACGCATCCGTCTGATATTTCCTTAACAACGATATCGACAAAAACTGGAACCTAACATCAACAATTACATCTTATCATTCTGGAACCGTCTCAAGTGCTGATTTAAAAACCCGGTGCAGTTACGAACATGGCAGACGTAATGGGCAGAACGATCTACAGCTTGTTCAAGCTTGATTCTATTTAACTATCCTCAAACCTTGACGAGGGCTAGTGCAATTGTTTATTTATTTCTTTTTGTTTTTGCAAGAACTTGAAATGATTTAAATTGCTGTTTAAATATCAGAAATTCTAGGATCAAACATAATTATAACCTGAGAATCTAGAATGTCGTGCTGCAAACTTTTTTGAATGTCACTGTGTATTCAATAGTTTGTCTATCTTTCGAGAGTTCTGTGTTCTATATTATTTTATTTGTCTATTACATATTTTGTATTTGGTTGTTGTTTTCAAAACTATTCCTACTCAGTGCTTCCCTTTGCGAGTTGTCTCTGGTAGCGAGTCTGTAGTGGATCTTTTGATGTTCGCGGGACAAACTGAAGAAGGTGGACCTGAGTCCTTCTCGCTGTAGTGTAATGCAAGACTTCTCAGTATTTTCATCACTACAGGGATCTTCTTCGTCTTCTTCTTCTTCTTCTTCTTCTTCTTCTTCTTCTTCTTCTTCTTTTGGCTTTTCCTGCGTTGGTTCTCAGCCTCAGGTTATGAAACAAATCTCGAGAACGAGCGCGACTGTGTGCCTCATGCACAGTGGCATTCACCTCCTCACATATTTCCGAAAGCTACTTTTTTCATGATCAGTCTTTGACCTTGAAACCGTTGTATCTAAATAGCATTGCCAGTTTGGGGGGGGGGGGGGTGGGGGGGGGAGGGGCCGGGCTGTACTGTGTGGTGGTAGACTTGTTACGTGGCCAAACCATTTTAGTTGCTGTCTTTTGATGCAGTCTAATACTAGTGTAGTTCCCACCAGTCGTCTTTTTTTTTTTTTTTTTTGGCCTTCGCCTTATTTCTCAAATCCCCAAGGCGGTGTGCATTGCACTGCGTTTTTATTTTGCGCCTGTCGGCCCAGTGCATCCGACTTCAGCATGCATTTTATGTAAGGGTCTGCTTCCTCCTGCATTTTCTAAGGGTTTGCTTTCCCGGGGTAACGGCCGGTGCTGAGATGGGGATCGAACCCAGCACCTTATGGTTGTGAGCCGTGTCACATAACCACTAGGCCACGCCGTCCCCCCCACCAGTCGTCTGATGTAATCGTTTCTGGTCCTGCCTCTCCTTGTTACATCAAATATTCTTCGCATGCATTTCATTTATGCTGTTACGATTTGCCTTTTTCTCATTTAATTTCAATATCCAATTTTGACCTTGGTAGAATATTGTCAGGACTTCAGGGGTCATAATGCCATTTCACCGCCACGTTGGTCAAGCTGCTGCAACTATCGACAGAGTAGCGAGAAATACCAAATCAACTTTAAACAGGACCACATAGAAAACAAACCGAACTAAATTTCCACAGTACCATACAGAAATCAATTATGCACAAAATACAAAAAAAAAAAAATAGTAAACCATCTACAGAAACACATAGCATTACGTTAAATATCAAGTTATTGCAGAAACACAAACATACAAATCAATTAAAAACATAAATGCCAAGTTTCTAAAGAAGTACATGAAAAAACATAAATACCAAATTTCTATAGAAGTACATGAAAAAACATAAACACCAAGTTCCTACAGAAGTACACAAAGTAAAGGAAGTAACGTGTCCTTTAGAAAACGTCGCTTTTTACAACCGTCAACCTATTTGGCTGTTACAAGTTTCTTTGCACGTGTGCAGTACGGTAGTTTGCCATTACTTTCTGTACATGAAGGAGCGAAAACAAATGCATGTCTGCCAAACTGGACTCGAGTGTGATCCGAACCGGGTACGTTTGGATTTTGGAAAGGACGATACACCCATAGGTCACGCAGTCTCCATAAAAGAAATACAAAACAAAGACATACATATCAAGTTTCTACATAAACATAACATAAAAATAAATACCAAGTTTCTACATACGCATAAGAAACACATAAATACAAAGTTTCTACAGACACATTGCAAAGACATATACCAAGTTTCTGCAGAAACACAGTAAAAACAGAATTATCAAGTGTCTACAGAAACATTACAAAAACCTAATACCCAGTTTCTACAAAAACATAACAAAAAATAAATACAAAGTTTCTATAGAAGCATAAGAAAGACATAAATACCAAGTTTCTACAGAAACATTGCAAAAATATAATGCCATGTTTCTACACAAACATAACAGAACATAAATACCGAGTTGCTATAGAACCATAGAAAAAACGTAAAGGCCAAGTTTCAACAAAAACTTAACTAAAATATAAATACCAAGTTTCTACAGATTTATAAAAGAAACTGCTTTATTATTCTGAGAGTGTCAGCTTTGTGCTTTGAAAGAGGCTTATAAAGACACATTTGTACCTTCACCTGTGGAATTCTTGCATGGGCGACAATAGTGTCGGACTCAGAATCTAGTTGATGCTTATGTCACTCGTACAAAAGTTCGGTATTCTTGAAGACTTTATTTACTGGGGGGTTACAGCTGCTCCCCTCACGTCCCGAGGCGCACTTTAAAAGGTGGACCGGGTCCTCCTAGCTATATTCCAGTTAGAATTTCACAGCAAGCTCACCACTATGGGGATCACTGTATCGATCCCCACCTCGTTAACCAGACTGCCATGAATGTCTTTTTCTACGGAGAACTGCTTGAGGAAAATAGGTGTGGGTCTTAATCAGTGATTTTTACCTGGCATAGTCTGCTCAGTATGTTTCACTTGACCCTAACTAACATAGTGTTATCAGTATGTTTCACTTGACCCTAACTAACATAGTGTTATCAGTATGTTTTGACCTGACCCTGGCTGACATAGTCTGTTCAGTATGTTTCATCTGACCCTGGCTAACGTAATCTGCTCAGTATGTTTCACCTGACCCTGATTAACATAATCTGGTCAGAATGTTTCACCTGACCCTGATTAACATAATCTGGTCAGAATGTTTTACCTGACCCTGATTAACATAGTCTGCTCAGTATGTTTCATCTGACCATGATCAACACAGTCTGATCAGCATGCTTCACCTGACCATGACTAACATAGTCTTATCAGTATGTTCCACCTGACCTGACTAACATATTCAGATCAGAATGTTTCACATCACCCTGACTAACATATTCTGATCAGCATGTTTCATCTGACCCTGACTAACATATTCTGCTAAGCATGTTTCACCTGCCCCTGACTAACATAGTCCGAACAGTATGTTTCACCTGCCAATGTATAACATGGTCAGATCAGGACCTTTTGCCTGATCAGACTAAAGTGTCCTCTCCCCTAACTTGAACCTCGAAGAACTTGCTCTAACTAACAAAACCTAGATAAATTCTCTGCTCTTTTTTCCCCAATGCGTTCCAAGCCGACATATGAATGATAACATATAAATAAAAGGATCCGAAGAAGAATATAATACCAACACAAAAAAGGTTGTACACGGTGTTGGCAAAAGCCATTAGTTATAAATCCTAACTGCAAATGACTATAACCATGCTTTCATAAAGCTAGTTAGGTAGCCAAAGGTATAGTTGGACCTAACCAACAAATGGAAGCGGCAAGGGAAGTTAAGCCATGACATTGAGTTTGCCTAATCTCTTTCAGAACAGATTTTCTATGAAATGAGTCCCACGCTTTTCGCAGAAAAGATTTCCAAAGCGGAAATTGAACACATTTTCTACAGCATTCTCGACATCAATTGTGAAAAGTTCAACGCTGTTACGCGACTAGGCTACATCTGACTTAATTTGATCTGGGCTTTTAAAAATTAGTTGAGAGTATGAAAGCTGGCTCGACTTCCAGGAAAAATCTGGCACAACAATGGTTTATTTCCGGATGCTTTGTAGGCTACATTAATAATAATGTTCTAATCCTGTTTGTTGGAGCATGAAAAAACGCTTCAAAGCTTTTAGACACTTGAAACGTTTAATGGAGTGCCAGACTGTTTGTTTGTAGTGTGGGAGCGTCGCATGTAGTCCTTGATGTACATGGTCGTGCAGTTGTCTTTAATAAGTCCGTTCTGGTATTATATGTAAACATTTCTTTAGGTTCTTGACTTACATCTTCCGGATTTTCTTTGGAACATAGGATGCACTGGATCGATTCAATGATATTCCAGTTACTCACGTTTCTTCTTCTTCTTCTTCTTCCTCTTCTTCCTATTGTGCTCATTCTTGTTTTTCTTCTTCACCTTCTTTTTCTTTTTTCTATCTGTCTTCTTCTTCATCATCATCTTTTTCTTCTTATTATTTTCTTTTAATTCTCATTTTCCTCCTCCACTCGTCCTTCCTGTTCTTCTTCTTCTTCTTCTTCTTCTTCTTCTTCTTCTTCTTCTTCTTCTTCTTCTTCTTCTTCTTCTTCTTCTTGTTCTCTTCCCATCCTCCTTCTTTTTCGTCTTCTTCTTTTTCTTCTTATTAATTTTCTTCTTTGTTTTTCTTCGTCTGCTTCTTCTGTTTATTCTCCTTTTTCTACATTTTGTTCTTATTTTCTTCTTCTTCTTCTTCTTCTTAAATATATATATATATATATATGTGTGTGTGTGTGCGCTTGCGTGGAACGGCAGGAAAAAAATGGTGGGTGGCGAGAGGTGAATTTGAAAGCGCATTGCAGGAAGACGTGACAAGCATTTGTTGAGAGCCTATGCACCACATGATGTTCAAGGGTATTGCCAGATTGATTGGAAAGAGGAAATACTGAAATGAAAAAAATGATTATAACCTATTTAAAAAGTACATATTACAGATTCAGAAATATTGTTAAAAACATCAAGACATACACAGGAGAAGACATCAATTCAGACCACACTCCAGTTTGTATGAAAGTGCATTTACAACTCAAAGTCGCAGAATGTAAGGGAGCAAAGACACTTAATAAAGAAAGGTAAGCCGTAAAGCAACCATATATACGGCAAAAGTACCAGGTAGCAGTAGAGAAGATGTATGAAAACTTACAATCAGGGGACAGGGAAGAAAACACAGAGAGGAGAATAAACGCTATATGGGAACGTTTAAAAATCAGTATCCAAGTGCAAATAAATCATTACCAGATAAAAAACAGGAAAAACCAAGAATGGATGCCAGATGACATCTTAACTAAAATGGCAGACGGAAATAAGGCTAAAAACACTCCTGCATATTCATCACTACACAAAGAGATACGAACAATGTGCAGGCCGGCCAAAGAACAGTGGTTGAAAGAAAAATGCAAGGTAACAGAAGACATGAGACTGAAACGCAATACCAGAGAAATGCATATAGAAATAAAGAAAACAACAAACAAGACACAGGTAACCCAGAGTGGGGGATCCAAGATATGAATGGTGCCATTTTGATGGATGAGAATGACACATCGAACAGATGGGCGGAATATAACAAGGGAACTTTTTGAGGACAGTCGCGGAGCCAAACCATCAACATATGATAATGAAGGACCCATCATACTAAGATCAGAGTTAGTAAATGTGATTATATATATATATATATATATATATATATATATATATATATATATATATATATATATATATATATATATATATAAATACTTACTGATCTGTGTAATGACACATACAATACTGGAAACATCTACGTTTATAACACTCCCGAAAAAACCTCATGCAACATAATGTTCAGACTTTAGAACAATAAGTCTAATGCGTCACACAATTAAAAGACTACTCAAGATCACACAAGAGAGAATAATAGGTAAAGTAGAGAGGGAAGTTTCAGAAGAACAATTTGGATTTTCAAAAGTTTAATGGAATAAGTTAGCAATGTTTTGTTTGCGAAAAATATATAGAAATACATAATGACATTTATATTTGCTTTATAGACTATCAGAAGGCTTTTGACAGAGTCCAACATGAGAAATTAATTAAATGTCTCCAAGAAATAGATCTAGATGATAGAGACATAAAACTGCTCCGTAATCTGTTCTGGGAACAATCTGTTACAGTATATCCAGAAAGGTTATGCTCTCCAAATATAGATGTAAAAAGAGGAGCGAGACAGGGATGTGTATTATCCTGTTGTCTTTTTAATATCTACACAGAACAAAAATTCAAACATATAGAGGGGATTGCCAGGGCTTGTCATGGGAGAAGTGGCAATGGACAATCTAAGACATGCGGATGATACAGTTTTGATGGCAAACAGTGAGCAAAAATTACAGGAGCTTGTGACAACAATATACACAATAAGTTAAGAGTTTGGATTAGACATAAACATAAAGAAAACAAAGACTATAATAATTGGGAAAAGTGAAAAGAAACCATATATGCAGATACAAATGAAAGATCAACTACTCGAACAGGTACAGAGTTTTTCCTATCTAGGTCATATAATAACGGAAGATGGCAGCTGTGAAAAAGAAATCAGAAAAAGGATAGGAATGGCCAAGATGGTATTCAGCAACATACGACACATACTCACATCCAAACAGATAAATCAGAATTTCAAAATGAGAATTGACAGGTGTTATGTATACTCGTCACTACTTTATGGCGCAGAAACATGGACAATGAATAGCAAGGAAAATAGTATTGAAGCCTTCGAAATGTGGGTATATAGAAGACGTGGTCGCATTTATATTTCTTAGAAAGAGAAGAAAACAAATTTGAAGGTATTGGAAAAGTTGGGGGTGAAAATATAATTAATGACCTAAATCAGGTTTAGACATTTGCGTTATTTTGGCCATATAACAAGATACACCTACTTATTGAGGACCATACTGGAGGGTAGAGTGGAAGGCAGTCATTCAAGAGGCAGACAACGCTTTAAGTGGGTGGATAACATCAGATGATGGACTGGGAAAAGCCTCTCAGGTTGCAAGAGATAGAGCACACTGGAGATCCATTGTACGCGACCTTCGATGCGGAGATGACTCCTGAACTAAACATATCAATTAGAAGTTTGAGACCAAAAATGGAACATTGATTGAGCTGATTCATAGCTGGCTGCTAGCGTCAGGGTAATCAAACAGCCCCCAAGAAGCAGCTCTGGAATCAGGCTGCACTAGTATAGTCTGGCTATGAGAATAGGAATCTAAGTGAGAAGGCAATCTCGGTTCCCAGTAAAGTATGCGCTTCGGATGTGTTGGACCGAAATGCGAAGATATCGCACTCTAAAGGTAAATGACAATACAAGGTCCTTTTCAGGATAAACGCCGAGAAAGAAGAAGGTTTGAACGTATGGATGACTTAGAGGTTAGAGCGCAAGCGACCAAAATCGATATGCAGCCCCAAAACAATATAATTCTACCCTGCTGAAAGTCGGTTCCTGATTACAGCTAAGGAATGCAATAACACACACACAAATAGGAACAGATGAAAATAGTTCGAGGAAAGCTGAGACCTAGAACAAAGTCAATGAAGTCTTCAACACCTGATCCATGACGACAGTGTGTGATACACGACTACCTTGACCTGTAACACTTAATAATTCCATCAACATTTCTCCGGAACACGCACAGATTCAAACACAAAATATAAAAATAAGAAGAAAGTTTGATTAAGAACTCTTAATAATAGACAGCGCAGGTTTAGCCTCGTCATATCAAGAGCTCTTCTTCAATAGAAGTACACGAAAACTCTTAGAAAATGGCTAGTCGCTGGTGAGCAGACCGCTTCCGTTTCCTGTTCCAGTTTTCTGAAAAAGCGGAAAAGCGAATTATTGGTTCGAAGTAATGACATGCTGGATGTAAACTTGAAATATCTAAAAAAAAAGGCACTGGTCAGTTTTAGATTATTGATATGCCCAGAGAGGCTGTCCAGAAATGATACTGACTGGTAAGAGCCAAATGTCGATAAAAACATATATAGACTAAAGTCTGGACTCAGAGAGTACAACAGGACAAAAACAAAACTAACACAAGGATTTCGTCAGGGATCAAAGAACGAACGAAAACTGCTAACGAATCACAACAAAACACGTAAAGTAAAGTAACCTATAGCATTACTGCCGTAATTTCAAAGACCCGGCTATATGAGGGCGGCAGACATTTCCTCTCCCTCACTGCTGTTACTTCCCGGACTGAACCGGCACCCATTTAAGGCTGGGTCGACCCGTGTGCCGTTGCGTTCTGAAGAAAAAAAACGCATTTCCGCCTCAACTAACAACTGCGCTACGCGACTCGCACAACATGACATGAAGTAAATAGAATAGTTTACGTCTTCTTCTTCGTACTACGTTCTCAAACTTCCGATGCCAAGTCTTGAAAAAGTAGTCCGGAGAACGGAATGCGTTGTATCGTGGTTTACATCTTGACTTCGATATTTGCACCTTTCGGTCCAACACATCCGGTTTTAGCATTTTATTTTCCCCTCATCGATTCCTTCTCCTTAGCCAGTCTGCTCTGTGAAAGCGTTTGTATGTAACTGGCGCTTTGAGGTGGCTATTTAAGATTGTGTATGTAACTGTCTCTGTGAGGTGGCTATTTAAGATTGTGTATGTAACTGTCTCTGTGAGGTGGCTATTTAAGATTGTGTATGTAACTGTCTCTGTGAGGTGGCTATTTAAGATTGTGTATGTAACTGTCTCTGTGAGGTGGCTATTTAAGATTGTGTATGTAACTGTCTCTGTGAGGTGGCTATTTAAGATTGTGTATGTAACTGTCTCTGTGAGGTGGCTATTTAAGATTGTGTATGTAACTGTCTCTGTGAGGTGGCTATTTAAGATTGTGTATGTAACTGTCTCTGTGAGGTGGCTATTTAAGATTGTGTATGTAACTGTCTCTGTGAGGTGGCTATTTAAGATTGTGTATGTAACTGCAGTAAGAGATGACCTAGAAGAACTGGCATGGGACCGACTAGTCTATCTTGTAGAAAGTTCAAACCCCATGAAAAGAAATGCAGATCTATATATCTCGTGTGTTTATTAACACCATCAGTCAACGTTTCACTTGGTCGGCGTTGTGCTCTCTAGATCTTCTGTCTGATGTTATAAAATAGTTTGGCTCGTAGATCTTCCTTCCATACATTCTTGGGATTTGCTTGCTCCACATACACGTTCACAAAACTCTCTTCTTTTCTTTCATCTTTTCGTTTATTTGCCTTGTTTGTGCCCTTTAGCGCCAGGTTATGAAGAGGTTTCTTGACCCGGCCCTAAATATGTGCTTCGTACATGGGGGTTTCACTGTTTCTGTTAATTCTGCTATCTATCTTTTGCGTAGACGGCCCTTGGCTTTGTATCCATTGTATCTTTAAAGCATTGCTTTCTGAGGGATACTATCTGGTGTGGGGAGTTGGGGGTAGGTGGGGGAGGGGCAGTGGTCTCGAGGTAAGATGTCCGCCTCGGGTGTTGGAGGTCTTTCAGTAGTAAATCAGATGCCCGCATGCAGTGACCCGTACGTTATAAACTCATTCGCAGTTGGAAATCGATAAGAGTTGTCTTCCCAGCATCTTCCCTGGCAAAATTCTTCTTCTTCTTCTTCTTCTTCTTCTTCTTCTTCTTCTTCTTCTTCTTCTTCTTCTTCTTCTTCTTCTTCGTACGCAGTCAGACAGTAACCATTATTTTTTCGAAAAAAAAGCGGCGGTCATCCTGAGGCTGTCGCCGCTGCCATAGAGCTTGTCTTGCAGTTCCACTGGTGATGGCCACATCTGCTCTCTCTGATCCTCGTATGTCGGGCAGTTCTGCAGCAGATGTTCAGCGATCATTTTACCGGTACCGCACGGGCATTCGTCGGTACCACCTATCTTTAATTTGTTGAATAGGTGGTACCTCAGTCTATTGTGGCCTGGCAAAATTCAAATTAAACATCTACTTAAAATATTCTTGGGATTCTCGTTCCACGGATAATATGTCGGAAAAAGGGGACTGTGTTATTATAACATCAGGTCTTGGTTATGTGGTTAGCGGAGCGGAATAGATGGTCCCTGACAGGCTGCGGGTTTACCGTTCTCTAATTTACTCTTCCACCTCCACCAGTCCCAAAAATAGGCGATCGTATATTCCAGGGGATACCAACCTAACGGTTAAGTAGCAGTAATTGGGTTTGACATTGGAAAGCCACCAGTGGATTTTTTGGCTGCCAAAAAATATGAAAGAAAGAAGGTCACACCTCCCCATGACGTCTTACAAGTGGACTGAAGATATATATATATATATATACATATATATATATATATCTGGCAAAGATGGCGCCGTAACTGGCTGAGAGTCTACATTTCTCTACTGTTTTGGATCATTATGGATGCCGCCAGACCACGGATTTGCCTGGAATTCACACTAGTCGACGACTTACACTTGTGTTCACGGAAACGTGGTGTTGTTTTCAGTTTGGACTGGGTAATTCGTTTTTTTTTTGGTGATTTCTTCCATCCGTTTATCCTGGTCTGGACGCCGGCTGAATGGCGCTACGCTTAAACTAGTTATACCTGTGTCGTATCTCACGGGTTAGTTCTGCCGGTTCACCTTCACGAATATGGCGTGTGGGAATTTTAGATGCTACTATGATGAACTGAATACAGCTTGGGAGAGATGCCAGACTCACTCACACGCTGAGTGTTGTCCATACGACCTCTTGTGGTTATCGAAAAGGCACGACAAACTGCGTTAGATGCCTTCCCACCTTTCTACCATGCGGGTTACATGTTTACGGAAAAGCTTCGGTGGTAACCCTGAGGCAAAATCTGTATCCTATGCTATCTCCAGTCGTCTCGATGAATGTCTTGCCACTGGCAAAAGGTAGCTTAGGCTCTGTGAGTGAGGTTGACAAAAGGCGCAGTTTCTTCCTCACTTTAATCCAAATATCCGCGCAAGTCACCCATTTCAGCGGACACAGCAAGAGATACGACTGTCCACACGGCTGAACAAAGAGAGTGGTCTTCATCACTTGTGAGGGACAAACTATCAATATATATATATATACACATATATATATATATAATATATATATACATATATATATAATAGATAGGTAGACAAACAGACAGACACAGAAAGACAGATAAATAGATATATAGTTAGAGAGATAAATAGAAAGATAGATATATAGTTCAAGAGATAAATAGATAGATAGATATAAATAAATAGATAGATAGATAGATAAATAGATAGATAGATCGAAAGATAGATAGATAGATAGATAAATCGAAAGATAGATAGATAGATAGATAGATAGATAGATAGATAGATAGATAGATAGATAGATACATAGATATATAGATAGATAGATATAAAGATAGATATTGTTGTTGTTGTTGTTTGCGAATGCCAACAATAAGTAGGTAATTTTTTTGTGCGCATTGAAAAGGACGTTCAGTGGCGGGTTGCAGTAGCTTTCCTCACATTCCGAGCGTGCTGATGTAGGTGGACAGGGGTTCTCCAGACGGTTGTGCTGTGCTTCGTTTCATCTGCGTGTCGTTCACTACTACGGAAATCGCGTCGAACCTTATCTTGTTAGCCAGATTGTTGTTCTCGACAACAGCCGGTTTCCAGGACGATCAACGAGGAGGTCAGGTGAGGGCCTTGGCCAATATATTTCTCCTGGACCTGGCTAACATTATCTGATCAGTGTGTTTTGCCTGACCAGACGTTAGCTTCATCGTCCCCGGTAGAAAGATGAATAGATCGATGGTTAGATGGATATATATATATATAGATATATAGATAGATAGATAAATAGATAGATAGATAGATAGATAGATAGATAGATATATAGATATATAGATAGATAGATAGATAGATAGATAGATAGATAGATAGATAGATAGATAGAGACATATAGATAGATAAATTGCAGTTTTTTTCAGAGTTTGCTGTTATTGCTTGGTCATCAGCAAAGAGAAGTTAATTTAACTTAACTTAACGTCTTTATACTGGTTTAGAAGACTCTGCAGAGTCTGTATACAACCAGTTTTATTTACATTACCTTGCTCTAAAAGCTATGCGCATCCAATGTACTCTTAAATGCATTAACTGTCTTGCCTCCACTATCTCGCGTGACAATGTATCCAAGCATTCCCCACTCTCTGACTAAAAAAGTATTTCCTAATATCTAATCTGGACCTTTCTTTAGTTCATTTGTAGCTATGCCCTCTTGTTATTGTGGGTGGCTGTATTTTGAAAAAAACAAACTTATTATAGTCTAATTTATCCAATCTTCTGATCATCTTATAAACCTGTATTAAGTCACCACGAATTCTTCTCTTTTCTTGACACTGTAGGCCGGTTTTTATTTCCTCATTACTGTAATTCTGGAATCCCATTATCAGCTTTGTCGCTCTTTTTTGTATCGTTTCGAGCATGTTTATATCCCCTCCATGATTAGGACTTCCCACCTGTACACAGTACTCCAATCTAGGTGTGACTAATGCTTTATACAGTTTGACTATCACTTTTTTGCTCCTATGTTTAATATTTCTTTTGATCATACCTAACATTGCATTTGCCTTTGTCACTGCTACCTGAACTTGCTCACTCACCTTACCTGTATGATCTATTTTAAATTCTAGGTATCTTTCCCTATCTTTCTTTCTAATATTTAAGTCATCACTGAGATTGTTTTTCTAAGTAATGTTGTCTTTTTAATTAATTGAGTCTATATATGTGATAAACAATCAAATGGAAAGTACACAGCGATTCCTTCACAGACATGTCTGTTTTTTTCTCTCTACTTTCTTCTAGAAATTTTCGTCTCACAAGCTATTCATCACCGTTTATAATTTATTCTCATATCTCCCCTGATAAAAACTTGACGAAAGTCAAGAAAACACCAAGCGCAAAAAAATTGTCAAAAATCATTTCAGCACAGCTCGGAAAGTCGATTTGCATGTTGAAAAACAGCAACAATTTAAACTGATGTAGCCTATGTCTGTGTTGGATGAAGCGTACAGTGGCAGACGCAGGCAGAATTCTAAATTGCATCCTGCATGTTGAGTTTCAAGTCGAAATCTTTTCTCTTTGGCTCATTAATTTGCTATTAACATATACATTACAATAAGGTACTCGTCTTTCACAGTGCCGATTAAGCGAATTTACATAAAAGCAGTTTTCGCTTTGATATTAGTTATGGAAAATAATTCCTTTGCAATTTTATCCTAAGTTTACTGTAAACACCGGAACACATATGACGTCAATGTAAAAGCAGTGCCGTCTAGGATGAAGTGTTTGTGGTCTTAGCTGTAATAAGTCTCAGCACGAACTTCTTCGGTGTCTACAATTTTAACAGTGACGGAAATATATTTACTTTAAGACTCTTGCGTAAAGAAACTGTGGATTTAACACTGCACCTTGGGACGGCATGGGTTAGTGATTAAGTGACACAGCTCATTATCAGAAGGTGCTGGTTTCGCTCTCCAGTCACAGCACCGGCCGTTACCCCGGGGAAGGGAACCCTTAGGAATGCAGGAGGAAGCAGATCCTTGCATAAAATGCATACCGAAGTCGGATGCACTGAGCCTACAGGTGCAAAATAAAAACATAGTGCAACGCACAGCGTCTTGAAAAATAGAGAAATAAGGCGAACGCAAAAAATTAAAAAAAACAAAAACAAACGACACCTTAAGCATGAGAAGACGGTAAAATCGCAATGGTATTCTGTTAAGAGTTGACATCATTGCACTCAGGGCAAGCTATAGGTGATCAGTCTCTCTCAGTAAATGATAAAGAGTGTAGATACTGATGGGTCATGTAGCTCGACGGTTGTACGTACTCTAGCTCCGTCCTTTCAGGCGCCCCTCTCTGCTTAACCCGAGTATGATATCCACATCCTGCAATCTGATTCCTGGTTCTTCAACTGCAATGCCTTCATCCACAATGCGGTCGCTAATTAATTTCAAATCATCACCTTTATCCTATGCCAATGTCCTCTGTATTGGTGCCATTGAGGCCAGAATTCCAGCTCTTTCAATCCCACAAGCCACAGAATGGGCCAGAACAGTATATCCACTCAAGTTCACGCAGGTACGAAACCTCTGTATCCACTATCCTCTCATACCACATCCATCTCTTTTGTACCTCCCTTCCAAATGAAGAACTGGGAGTCTGAGACAACTACACTCTCATTAAAGATGCCATAAAAAGCCCAACCATATCCAAAATCGTTCTTCGATCTCTATTCTGTCATTGGACTTTGTTGTCAAGTATACACTGCTCCTATCATCAGTGACCTTGCCTCTCACTCTAGCAGGGAAGCTCCAGCCGCTTAGCACAGATCAGATCCATCGGTATAGATGACCAGATCAGAATCCTGGACATTGTCACTAATAGTTGTTTAACCAGGACATTCATTTCCCACCTGCCCCATTCTATGCATTCTCTCAACATAGTGACAATGATTAGCAATCGCTGTGACAGAGTGACAATGATTAGCAATCGCTGTGACAGAGTGACAATTATAGCAATCGCTGTGACAGAGTGACAATTAAAGCAATCTTTGTCTCAGAGTGACAATGATAGCAATCGCTGTGACAGAGTGACAATGCTTAGCAATCGCTGTGACAGAGTGACAATGATTAGCAATCGCTGTGACAGCGTGACAATGATAGCAATCGCTGTGACAGAGTGACAATAAATGCAATCGCTGTGACAGAGTGACAATTATAGCAATTCAGACACGTGGAAGCTGTGGGGAATTACAATTAGGGAAAAGGGCGTCGGGTCGACCCCTACTTCGTGACTAGGATGTATGCAAGCGGGATATGAATTATGCGGGAATCGAAATGGAATCATGGGAACATGACGCCATGGATCGTGTTACATGGAGGAGCCGGATTAGGCATGGGATACAGACAAAGGAGATACTGATTGAGGATAGGCTAATGATTCAGTGCTTGAGAAGACTCGCCACACCATGCGATGCCGGAAACGGGCCTGGCTTTCCTTGCACACACTGTGGAAAACGTTTCTCTGCTCGGATTGGTCTTACGAGTCACATTCGTTATGGTCATGGACTGTAGTTACATACCCTTTTTTTCAAAACACAACTTACTATCTTCTGATAAGACGGAAACAGCCAATGATTGGAATGATCATATTTGGGACTAATTATAATAATAATTTGTCTATCTTCGTCGATGAGGACCATAAAAATCCTCACATGTTATAATGCAACCTTGAGTATGTGTATGTGCACATGATTGCATGGAACAGTCTGTGACACGACTGGAAAACGTAGTCAGAAGTTGGCTCTACTATTTTCTCTGCTCTTGACTTCCTGATTACACGTCTATCCTGAGCTGCCTGGATACGGAGACCCTCGCTGAGTTCAACGCCGTCTGTGACCGTGCTCTTCCATGTTGAGCGATTATGAGCCAGGTTCTCCCAGGTGTTAGTCTATTTGACAGCACTTAAAGGACTCCTTCAGACTGTCATTGAAACGCTTTTTAGGACGTCCTTGTAAATCATTCTCCTTCAGTCAGTTCGCTTTACAGGAGCGTCTTTGGAAGCCTTTCGTTTGACATTCTTCTTCTTCTTTTTCGTACGCTGTCAGACGTCAACTTGAATTTGTTCGAAGAAAGCAGCTGTCATCCTGAGACTGTCGACACTGCCATAGAGCTTGTCTAGTGTTGCCACTGGTAATGGCTACATGTGCTTTCTCTGGTCTTCGTATGTCCTGCAATTTTGAAGCAGATGTTCAGCGGTCATTTTCCCTGTACCACAGGTGCATTCGTCAGTACCACCTATCTTCAGTTTATTGAATAGATGGTATCTCAGTCTGGTGTGGCCTGTGTGGAGTCTGAACACCACGACCTGCTATCTTCTGTTCAACTGGTAATAGGCATCGTTTTTTGTGTAGCCAGTATGCTCTGTTTCCCATTTGGCCATGTATCTGACCCTAATAAACCTTTTGGACTCTTCGTAGGTCACACTAGAATCTGGTTGGGGTAATCTTGTACCTTCTTTTGCCAGTTTGTCTGCCTCCTCGTTGCCTTGAATTTTACAGTGCGGTGGAACCCACTGTACCACTACTCTTTTTTGGTGCGGACTGCTGGCATAGTTGTCAGAGTACTGCTTTTAAATCACTACGTTCTGCATTTTTCTACCTTTTTAGTGCTGTAACCACGGACAGGGCATCTGTAAACAGAACTATCTGGCTTTCATTGCTTTCGCCTGTCAGCATTGCTTCTACTGCAGCCTTCGTGATCGTTCTCTTTCACTCAGTTCGCTTTACAGGAGCCTCTTTGGAAGCCTTTCGTTTGGCATCCGAGCAATCTCAATTAGAATTTTGGCAAAAGTGCACGTTGGGACAACCAATCTCACAGAACGATGACACTACGTATAATGAAGTTTTGAAATCACAGCGTCAGCGTTCTTTGTCCAAAATAATTAAAATATACATGATGGCAAACCCAATGTAAGTGCCCCAGTCAACCTCCACCCAGTGGGATGGGCTGATTGCATGTCATTATTTCCAATTTTCCGCCTATGCACCTCCTACCTCCATTCGCAAACTCGAGGGCGGCACATGCAGAAACATTAACCGCTCGTTTATTCATATATTTTTTAGTAATAAGGTCAGAAAAGTCTATTTTTATTTTTCCTTTGTTTAGTAATTCCTGGGGCGGACGTGTGAGAATCGAATGTTATATTTTCTCGATGCCTCCATTTTGCTTGCTCACTGGAGTTTAACATATTTGGCTATAAGTGCTGTAATAAGGGCGGTCATGCGTGCTCTACAAGTGCTCACGCTGTGTATGGAAACCTTGGGGAAAGCAGTGCACATTCATTTCCAATAGCGTCTTAAGTAAGCCTTTGAAGCTTCAGATACGCCTATTCTCCATAAAAGCAGAAATAAGAGTCAACCACTTGATACGAAGTCTTTCACACAAAAACCAACATACTTTATGATAAAAATGACTTTGATCAGGAACAAAGAAAAACAGAAATGAAAATATGAATCTAATTTAACCGTTAAGAAGGAGAAGAAATAAGGATTTGATGAACATCTACGAGACCTGTTCAAATGAAACACGCCCGTGTTGCGCCACGTGGACATACGCTCGCGGACCATGATGACGTCAAATCTGAATTAATAAACACATACTCTATGTACAACTGTGCAGGTGTACATTATCCTTGCATTTATGTGTTCTACTGCAGGTCGTTTAGAAAATGGCGGGTGTGATACGGAATCCGTTCAGGGTTGATCAGCGAGCGGTGATTCAGTTTCCAACAGCTGAAGCATGTCGACTAGAATGCATACAGTGTATGATGACAAAAGTGTACCAAAGACAACAGGAAAGGAATGGGTAATGATGTTTCTGGAAGGACGTGAGTTAATGAAAGATCTTTTGAGACCAAGTCAAGCGCACATTGCTGCACCAGAAGAAGCCATCGACGGGTATTGATACAGCAATGCAGGTGGAACGTCGTCGGAGATTACGTTCGCTAGCAGAGGAATCCGCTGCGTCGTTTGGGACAGTTGGAATGGCGATTAGGAAGAAACTGAAGTATCTGGTGGTGTTCCACAATAACTCCAACGGATGCTGAGCGACCACCATCAGGAAAAAACGTATGGGGTGGAGTTTGAACCACTTGCTGCGTTTCGAAGCGGGTAGTGAGGAATTGAGCAGGAAACGTTAGCATGGGCAAGGTGGGAAGCTCTACCACACCCAACCTATAATCTTGATCCGTCACCATGTGGCTTTCATTTGTTCGGACCGTTAACACAATTTTAAAGGGACTTCGATGTTGACGTCATTGCCTCGGTGACCAAATGGAAAAACCAAAGTCATATTTCTCGTACGACATCCGATGTCTACTCAAGCAGTTGGATGCTTGTCTCAATAATGATGTCAACTTTTTCTAACAAACCCCGGTGGATGCATACTTCAGAATTAATTGCTTTATTTAAATCTGCCACACCTGCTGATGTTCCTTTTATATGTTTGTAATAAATTCACTGGGCGGGTATTATTTTAACACGCCTCATAGATACGTGAGATCCTATAATGAAGAAGTCTACAAAGTTGCTTGTTCATATAAAAGCACATACACATAAATTATCCAGGTTGCGACCAAGATGTATTTATCAAGTACTAAGGGAAACACAAAAATATCTTAAACTTTTCGAGTTTTTTATCTTTATGCTTGTCAACCTACCACTCTTTCTTCATTTTTTTTCAACCATATTATTATTTGCATATGTTCTGTACAAATGTAGATATACACAAACAGCCAACATTACGACCAACAACTCTATTTCAGGTACGAAGGAAAACACAAATTGAAACTACCTCTTTAATTTTTCATCTTGATAAATCTTCCATTTTTCTTCATCTTCCTTTCCCCGTTTATATTATTATTTTTATCTGTTCTAAATTTGCTTTCTTCTCAAATGATTTGTGTTTCTTTTCTCTTTCGGTTCTAACAAAATAATAAAATGCTACTTGACTGGAACTAGCAAAGAAGAGAAGAGTGGAAACATAGCGAAAAGAGGATGGCCCAAACTAGAAGACGACGGAGAGCGACGCTAATATATAATAAGAAGAAACAGTGAAGGTGGTCCGATTGCAAACAATGCTGTCTGGGGAAGAAGTGTTGGAGACTTCATTGTACGAGGCGCCAGCGTTATATGAGGTGGTCAGTTACCTTTCACCTTCCTCGTTGCTTTTCATTCTCAACATTCTCAACAGGGAGCGCAGTGGTTAACCGAGCTGGCTTCGAATCTGAGTGGTCCTGGATTCATTCCCAAGGCTCCCGGATCGATCCGGCCTTAGATGGGTACTGGTTCAGTACGGGAAGTAAAAGCGGCGAGGGAGAGGAGAAGGCTACCGCCCTCATATAGCCGAGCCTTTGAAATGTGAGATCGCTAACAGCTCACACCCCTACGGCAGTAATGCTATAGGTTACTTTACTTTATTTTTAACAGGAAGTCAGATGCTCATATCGTACAGTCTTCGTCCCTAGCGAAACGTCTGTGTCTTCCGGATGTTTATTTTACATCATTATCATCACTTCCATTGCAGCCCGTCTGAAAGAAACTCGATCTCTAGCCAATTATACAGGTTGCTCCAGAGTCATGCCATCGCCTTCTTGGTCTGCCTCTGTCTCTTTTGTTCGGCACCATACCTTCCATAACTGTTCTTTCAAGACCGTTGTGTCTTTTGATGTGGCCAAAGTACTCCAATGATTTGTTCATGTTGGAATTTATAAACCAGTTCAATTTTATGCAAAACTCTTGTGGAACGTCTGCATTCTCCTTTCTTTTGATCAACGGTATTCTGATACTCTTGCTATAACATTCGGCCTGAAGGACTCGATTCTCTTCCTTGAGGTTTGGATAACTGTCCATGTTAGCCATATGCTGTCACGGAAAAAAATACAGGTCTTAATATTTTCACTTGTGTTGGTTTGCTGGTTGGCATTCTGCATTAGTTTCTTCGGGTTGTGTAGCCTCTGCATCGCCATAATAATGATCATCATCATCATGTGTCATGCCCTTTGTAGAACTTCGTTCTCATCATAGCCAACCGATTTGAATCTCGGTCTGTTTCTTGTACTTCTTACGCTGCCAGACGTCAACTTGAATTTGTTCGAAGAAAGCAGCAGTCATCCTGAGGCTGTCGACACTGCCATAGAGCTTGTCTAGTGTTGGCACTAGTGATGGCTACATGTGCTTTCTCTGGTCTTCGTATGTCGGGCAATTTTGAAGCAGATGTTCAGCGGTCATTTTCCCTGTACCACAGGTGCATTCGTCAGTGCCACCTATCTTCAGTTTATTGAGGTAGTACCTCAGTCTTTTGTCCCTTGTGCGGAGTCTGAAGACCACGACCTGCTCTCTTCTGTTCAACTGGTAATAGGCATCCTTTTTTGTGTAGCCAGTATGTTCTGTTTCCCATTTGACCATGTATCTGGGTCTGCAGTCAATCTTCCCGCCTGCTCCATGTTCATGTTTAGAGTATCCTTGACATCTTGTATCCACCTTCGTCTTGGTGGACCATGCCCTCCATGACCGTTCTTTCAAGTCCGTCATGATGTTTGAATGACCGAAAAATAATCAATTTTCGAAACAAACATTGTTTATGAGCCAGTTTTTTTCAATATTCAGGTCTTCTAGGGTGGTTTTATTTGTCACGTTCTTTATCCAAGGAATTTTAGGATTCTTCTGTAACATTTTGTTTCGAACGCTACAATTTTTTTCCTTGCTGCTTGTGTCATAGTCCGTACATTGCCACATGGAATATGCATTTTCTCAGAATCTCAGTTTTAGTTGCTAAGTTTTATGCCATCAATTGTGCATGTTGTTTAGCTTCTGCACCGTCATGGGCAAAACGTCTTCTAATTCTAATTCTTTTAAACAGTGTCCGTTGTTGGATAACAAATGTGTATTTTCGATTTCTTTCTTATTAATAGCAATATGGGATGGACATTATCTCAGTTTTCTTAATGTTCTTAATAATAATAATAATAATAATAATAATAATAATAATACATTTTAATACAGAATGTAATTATTGTACTACTGCCTACCTAGAAGCTAAAATCCCCATATAGTGGATGCTAGCGCCCTGGTTGAACAGCACTGCTCTAGAGCTACTATGTTTCTATATTGTTTAGTATCTACACAAAAGAGCGACAAAGATGATAGTGGGATTCCAGAATTACAGTTATGAGGAACGACTCAGAAAAACCGGCCTACAGTGTCTCGAAGAGAGAAGAATTCGTGGTGACTTAATACAGGTTTATAAGATGATCAGAGGAATGGATAAATTAGACTATAACAAGTTTTTTAAAATACAGCCACCTACAATAACACGAGGGCATAGCTACAAGTTGACTAGCGAGAGGTCCATGTTAGATATTAGGAAATATTTTTTTAGTCAGAGAGTGTTGTCTGCTTGGAATGCATTGCCAGGGGAGGTAGTGGAGGCAGGGACAGTTAATGCATTTACGAATAAACTGGATGCGCATAGATTTTAGAGCAAGGTGATGTAAATGTAACTGGTTGTATACAGACTCTGCAGGGTCTTCTAAACCAGTATAAAGATGTTAAGTTAAGTTAAGTTAAGTTCAGTTAAGTTAAGTTAAGTTCAGTTAAGTTAAGTTACACCTGTTGTCTTACTCTTGCTTATATTTTCATTGTTTTCTCTAATTCTGATTTGAGAATTCTGGGGCTGTCATTACTAAATTTTGATGGCGTGTTGCCTCCGTTGTGGATTCACATATATATTATGCGTAACCTTTTTAAATCGTCATGTGGCCTGTCGGTTGGGGGTCCCCATCACGAATCTCCAGCTTTTCTTGTTACGTCCATCGTTATCAGCTTCGCTGTTGATCGTCTCCCATGCCATTACATTAAGCTGTTAAATACCTTCTCTTTCTACCTCCCTCTGCAACTCTTCCATGCCATTCTGCCTATTGTCACTCTCGGGAACAACGAGATATTATTTATTTTTGTGTGGTCAGATGGTGTGAGGCATTCTTAAATGTATCAAATATTTAAAGTTCTCAGACAGTGTGAGACATTCAGAAATGAATCAAGTATTTAAGGTTCTCAGACAGTATAATACATTCTCAAATGTATCAAATATTTAAGGTTTTCAGACAGTGTGAGACATTCTGAAATGTATCAAATATTTAAGGTTTTCAGACAGTATAATAAATTCTCAAATGTATCAAATATTTAAGGTTTTCAGACAGTATAATACATTCTCAAATGTATCAAATATTTAAGGTTCTCAGACACTGTAATACATTCTCAAATGTATGAAATATTTAAGGTTTTCAGACAGTATAACACATTCTGAAATGTATCAAATATTTAAGGTTCTCAGACAGTGTAATACATTCTGAAATGTATCAAATATGTAAGGTTTTCAGACAGTATAATACATTCTCAAATGTATCAAATATTTAAGGTTCTCAGACAGTGTTAGCCATTCTGAAATGTATCAAATATTTAAGGTTCTCAGACAGTGTAATACATTTTCAAATGTATGAAACATCTAAGGTTTTCAGACAGTATAACACATTCTGAAATGTATCTAATATTTAAGGTTCTCAGACAGTGTAATACAGTCTCAAATGCATCAAATATTTAAGGTTCGGTATGGAGACAGTTATTTGAGTCAGAGAAGAATGTATGAATGAGTAGACAGATTTTAAACGGAAGACAAAACGTCACTGATGAAACCCGGTGCGTGAGACCAGCAAGCGTAGCAACTGACACAGTAAAACAACAGATCGACTAGCTAGTCCGTGGCAACAGACGAGTCACTATTGATGAAATACCCGTACATTTCAACACGATTCACGGCACTGCGCACACAATTGTCCATAATGAATTCCGTTATATGACAATGTTCAGCAGATGAGCACCACGTCAGCTGACAACAAGTTAATGAAGGAAGTTCAAAACTAGTTAAATGTCAAACCAAATTTTTTTTCTAGATACCACCTACAAGCTTGTGAACAACAAAAATATGATGCCAGGTGAGAGGACTATGTCGAAAAAAAAGACACACAAATTTCTGGTTCGGACTCCTGTAAAAATGTCATTAATAACATTGCTGTTACTTAATGACTGTCCCTAACCTATACATCTTTCTCATCAAGCAAGATATCTCTAATTTTTATATGATGTCCTCATTGAGCCAATCCCCCGTGTTTGAATGTTGTTTTATTTCTGCATGCATAGCTCTCGCGATGTGCTTCCTTACGATAACTTCCATTATCTTATATATTGATTATATCCACTTGCATTGTCCACACATAGTTCGTATCTCTTTGCCCAGGACTATAATCTCTAGTGGTTTTCGAGCTGTCATTCCTACTTGATTTCTCGCACATTAAAGATGGGTGATAGAAAGCGACAGACACACATATATATATATATATATATATATATATATATATATATTTATATTATATATATATATATATATATATATATATATATATATATATATTTATATATATATATATATATATATATATATATATGTTAATTGATTAAGACGTAGATAGACAAATAAATAAATAAATAAATATATAGATATAAAGAGGGGTGGCAGGCGGGCGGATATGTGGACGTGCGGGCATGCAGGCAGGCAGGTAAGTAAGTAGATAGACAGACGTATAGACATATAGGCATACGGTAGACAGACAGACACACAGACAGACGCGAAGGCAGAAACACACAGACAGATTTACAGTCGCATAGACATACACTATTCTACGTCCAACTACAGAACTGTGTCAATAAAACCCAGAAGAACATCATCCTCATAGTACAAGGCTACAGGAATGCCGAAGTTGGCCTTGATGCATATACAATCTGGGCAGACAGATTTAGATCATCCAGCAACATAACTTCGAACGAGAGAGGGTACAGATTACTAGAATTTGCTGAATACAATCACCTTGCGCTTGCAAACCGGCTGGGGAACCACAAGACTTCGAGAAAGACCACATGGTACTCTCCCAATGGAAAACGCCATGACCAAATAGACTATATACGGGTGCAGAGTAGAATCCTTTATAATAAAACCAAAACAAGACGCTTTCCAGAGGCGGACTTGGGTAGTGACCATGACCTTCTCATGTAAACATTTCACCTCACATTAAAGAAAATTACAAGACCATAGGATAACATGATCAGATATGACCTTGACAGATTAAAAGCCCCTAGGGTTGCAGAATCGTTTCAGGCTTGGTTGTAGGGAAAGCTTGTCACAGTTTCAGACACAGAGGTGACGGATACCCAATCAAGAACATAATTTTTCAACACTATTCTCAGGGACACCACCGAGACAATGCTGGGGAGAAAAGAACGGAGATCAAAGCCCTGGGTTCAGAACATATATTGCCACTGTACGATAACGAGGGTTCTCAAAAAAGAGAAAAGTAACCTTTCTGAGGCTGACAAATACAGGGAAATTAATTAGACTATACAGACAGAAATGGCAGAAGCAAAGAAGGAGTGGACATCAAATCAATGTACATAAATCCATGACTGCATTACCAAGAACATCAGTAAGAAAGCGCACCAGCTGGTTAAGGAGCTGACAAGAAAGAAACTACCCAAAGTGAGAACAATGCAGGACGTGACAGGGATATTCTTGTCAGCAAGTCCAAATGTAGGCCTACCTTGACGGGGTTGGAGAGCTTGCGTGTCCCAGTGATCCAGGGGGCTATGCCGGCGGGAGTTTTACTCCTGTTAGGGTCACCCAAGCCGGACAGGTCCTTGGAGAGGGGCCAGACTAAGAGGCCGAGGTGCAGGTGGAGCCCTGTAGGTGGAGCTGCAGAACCCACCGGCGAGTGGTACACGCTCTGGGCTAAACCAATCCACCTCCACTTCATGGGTTAAATGCATTCTTGCCTCGTTCTTTACTTTTGTCTTCTATCAGTCATCCCAGTGGACGTAGAAGAGATGCAGGCCAGAGGACATTGCACATCTGCCCCTTTGTGACAACCTCCCAGGTGGCGGGGAATGCCAGGCGTATCATCACTGCAGAGGAGCCAAGAATACTAAAGGGGAGTAAGGAGATACCCCACTCACATGTATAAGCTACATTTCTGGCAGGACGTGACGACCCTGGGACACAGCCACACTGGACTGCCTCTCTTCAGGGATACTTGAAAAATGGATCCATAAGTTCATATCATCATCATCACACATCCTTTCGAGCAAGACCACAGTCTGCCCAAGCAACGTTAAGGTGCTGAAGACGGAGGCAACCAGCCAAAAGGCGCACCACAGAAATCAGGATGCCACGCAAATACGCAACATGAGAGTATGCCTATATCTGCAAAACGTTATGGCGCTCGGCCTATGGTGGACAACCAGGCAGGTACAGTGCCGGGTCTCCCGTCTCGAAAGGGCCCAAACTTTATTACTGGAGGTCCTTCTCGGATGCCTCGTGGAGTCAGGAGGCACGAGAATAGAGCTACTGGCCAAACAAAACCAAAAACAAAGGAAAGAACACTTCAAATAATGCACTGGAATGCTGAAGGCGTCAACAGCAAAAGAGATGGCTATAGTAAAAAATTAGAGCTTGAGAATATTCTATACGAAGAGCAAGTAAATGTATGTTGCTTGCAAGAAACACATCTCAATAAACATATAGCCTTCAAAATTAGAGGATACCAGTGCTATAGGTCTGACCGACAAGACAGGCAGAAGGGTGGAATACTGACACTTGTGAGAAATAGCATCAATGCTTATCAGCAGGAAGTATATATGGAGGAGGCAGAATACCATATGATGCATCTCAAGACAGAAAGTACAGAATTCCGACTTCTAAATTATTACTGTCCGAGTGATCGTCCACTGGCACTGGATACGATTGCAACAAAGGAAAGACTGATTGTGTGTGGAGACTTCAATAGCCACTCGGAGAGCTGGGGCTATGATCAAATGGATAGGAGGGGTGAGGAGCTAGAAAACTGGCAGGATGACAATGGACTTATCCTGATTAACCAGCCAACAGACCTACCGACCTTCTACTCGAGATCATGGCACACCACTTCTACGCCAGATTTGGCATTCCACTCACCATGCATGGAATGGAACATTACACGCATTGTAGGGAAACAACTTAGAGGTAGTGACCACAGACCAGTATTTCTAACTATTGAAAATGAATATGTCAAGGAAAGTAGTACCCTGCCTCGGTGGAATTACAGGAAGGCAGAATGGTCAATGTACCAGCATCGGTCTAGTGTGCTGACTAGAAATCTAACAACAGATGAAAACATAAATAAGGTAGTCGATAATTTCAGCAGATGCATACTACAGGCTGCCCATGAAACAATACCTAGAGGGGCCCGCAAACAATATAGGCCATACTGGAATAGGGAATTAGAACAACTGCAAAACGAGGTAGAAACATCTAGAAAGCCAGCAGAGATTAGTCCATGTCAAGAACACCACAAAAAATATCAACATGCTAAGGCCAAATTTCAAAGGGAAAAGTTGCAGGCTAGAAGAAGAAGTTGGAGGGAGAAAACTGAGTCTCTGAAATTTGAAAAGGATACTAGGAAACTGTGGAAGTTGGTAAAACAACTTAATGATGAGGGTGCACAGAGAAACACAAAGATTACATTAAACAAAGATGGAAACATCCTCACAGGCAAACAAGCCGCTGATTACTTTGCGGACTCTTTTGCAAAAGATAGCAACATTGAAGTAGACAGAGAGAAACAACAAAGTGTTCGTGAGGAACGACAAAATACAGAGCGAGATGGTGCCATACCCGAAGTTATGGAGATACCAATCACATACAAAGAACTGGAGTTTGCAATATCCAAACTGAAAATGAGAAAGTCGCCAGGAACAGACGGAGTGTCCAATGAGATGATCAAGAACTTGGGAACAGCAGCAAAAACAAAGCTCCTTCAGATCTTCAACTTTTGTTGGACATCAGGTACAGTCCCACAGACTGATACCATCATGATACAACTCTCAAAACCAGGGAAAGACCGTTCCATGGCATCCAGCTATAGACCAATCAGCCTCGCATGCTGCATATGTAAAACAATGGAACGTATTATCAACCTAAGGCTCCAGTGTTATCTTGAGAGCCAAAACCTTCTTGTGCCACAACAGGCAGGATTTAGGAAATGCAACTCCACTGAAGACCAGGCAACATACCTCTCACAAGAAATCGAGGACGCATTCCAGGACAAGAAATTAGTATTAGCAGCATGGATAGACTTAAGGAAAGATTTTGATAAAGTTTGGAAAGAAGGACTTTTAAAGAAACTGAGAAATAATGGAGTGATGGGTAGGATGTACAAATGGATAAAAGCATACTTACATAACAGAAGAGCCAGAGTCCAACTAGATGGTCTCAAGAGTAAGAAAATTCTACTGCCTCATGGTGTGCCTCAGGGAGGGGCTCTTTCCCCTACACTTTTCATAGTCTTCATCAATGACTTGATTGCTGAGCTACCACAAGGAACAAAAGTTGCAATGTATGCAGATGACTTGATAATATGGTGTGTAAAGGAGCAAGCAACAGTGGCCACCAGAATGCTGCAAAGAGCTATTGATGCCATGACCTCATGGACAAAAAGATGGTGTGTAAACATTAACACAGAAAAATGTAGCACTACGCTTTTCACCCTCTCCACAAAACAGAAAGCTGGAGTTAACAAGATAAATGGAGAACACCTCAAAGAAGATAAACAACCCACCTATCTTGGAGTTACGTTTGATGATAGGTTGACATGAAGGGAACACGTCAACAAGGCAGCCAAAAAAGCCAGGAGGAAGTTAGCCATCCTGAGAAAATTAAGTGGAACCACATGGGGTGCTAGTTGAAAAATACTTAACAAAGTTTACCAACAAGGTATACGGCTACATCTGGAATATGGGTCAGCAGCGTGGTGCCCCGCAGCAAACACTACCCTAAAAGAGGTGGATAAGGTGCAAAATCAGGCACTTAGAGTCATTACAGGAGCAATGAAATCAACACCTATTGTGGAGATGGAGAAAATGGGAAGGATACAAGCACTAAGAGAGCGCAGAGACACGAACGTATTAACACAGGCAGAAAGGTTCCACTGCATGCCGAGCCATCCAATGAAAGACAGATTTCAAAATTTAGCAATGGGAAGACTGAAAAGAAGTAGTTTTATGCATCAGGCGAAACGACTTCGCAGGCAAATTATGGATTTACCTGAAGTTGACATCCCCCTAAAGTCTGTGCCAGAACAAACCCCTTGGAGAGAGGAGCACGGACTATCAGTATGCATTCAAACAAAAGTGAAAGTAATATTAGACAAGGATGAACAGAACAGTGTGCAACGTAGGATAGTGATCCTCAATTTCCTGGATGAAGAATACCCACAAGACCTCTTGATCAGAGTATACACAGATGGGTCAGCACAGAATGCAGTAAAGAATGGTGGAGCGGGATACATAGAATACCCAAACAACATTAGGGATACAGTCAAAGTACCAACTGGGAAAATCTGTCATATATATGATGCAGAAATACAGGCAATCAAGGTGGCATCTGAGAAACTGTTGAACACCAATGTCAGTCCACAACCTGTAGTTTTTCTTACAGATGCACAATCAGCACTCCAAGCACTTAAATTTGAGAAACTGCCAGATCTGCAGGCTCTACTGTCTGAACTGAGCAACCAGCGCAAGATTGTCATGCAGTGGATACCTTCTCATTGTGGAATACCAGGAAACGAGAGAGCAGATCGACTGGCAAAGGAGGGTGCTGCAGACGAGCAACCAGATGTGCCAGTTACATACCAACAGAAGATAAGGATGATCAAATCAATCAGAAAGCCACCAACAGTAACATCAGACGATTACCATAACATGAACAGACAAGAGCAAACTGTTGTGTTGCGCCTTAGAACAGGACACAACCGACTCCGCAGCCACATGTACACAAAAATGAAGATTGGCAACTCAGCCATGTGTACATGCAGAGAGGCGCCCCAGACAGCAGAGCACATACTACAAAACTGCCCCGAATATGATATACAGAGAAAATCTCACTGGCCCATAGAAACAACACGGGAAGAGAAACTTTATGGACCTGTATGTGAACTACAAAAGACAGTGAAGTTTATACAAGAGACAGCATTGCAGATATAGACAATATTTTAAAGCGAACGAAAGAAGAAGAAGAAGAAGCAAGTCAGGTCAGGTCAGGTCATCCCGTAACTGGTGAGGTCATTGGGGCACACATGACGACATAATCACAACCCCATGCCATCCCTCTCTGTCAGCGGCCGCTGCCCGTGCCTCCTCCTTTCGGAGACCGGTCCATTCTCCCATCTCAGGTTTGCTGATAACATTACCGGGCTGGCTGGAACGGAGCTAGAACTTGCGAGTCTAATCTCAAACCTTTACAATGCCGCTCAACAGTTTGGAATGGAAATTAGTGTAGAGAAAAGTAAAATCATGGTCAACTTCACAGAGGGCCTAACGAGTACGATTGCGATCAAAGGCTAACCATTGCAAATTATTAAACAGTTTAAATACACGGGAGCACCGATACATGTAGAAAGTTCCAGAACTTGGATTCGGGCAAGAACAGCGATGGCCATGGCTGCTCTAACCAAACTGAGGCCGATATGGAGGGACAAACGCATCAACCTGAAATCCAAGTTGAGTTTAATTTATTCACTTGTCACTTCCGTGTACCTTTACGTGGGCAAAACTTAGACTCTGACAGCGGTTCTAGAGCGAAGAATTTGTGCAATGGAGATGAGATGTCTGCGTCGAATCCTCGGTATTTCGTATCTGGACCACGTCACGAGTAAGGCAGTTCGGGACACCGTTAAAAGAGAGATCGGTCAATATAAAGCTCACATGGTATGGGCATCTTTCAAGATGGTCTGTGTTGACCACGACGGTCCTGCACGGTCTGTTCATGGGAAGCGTAAGAGAGGGAGGCAGAAAAAGAGATTGAAAGACAACATCAGAGAGTGGTTGGGAAAGTCCATAGCTAGAATAAATAAAAAAAGTGGGTCCTATGGCAACAATTGCCGTCGGGGATGAAGACATCTCTTTAACAAATATGCTGGTACCGAGTGGAGTGGCGGGAACTGGTCCAACAATCTGCAGTATTGGTGCCGGTCAGGTCATCCCGTAACCGGTGAGGTCGTTGGGGCACACGTGAAGACATCCTCACAACCGCATGCCATCCTTCTCTGGCTGCGGCCGCTGCCTGTGCCTCTTCTGGTCGGAGATTGGTCCATTCTTTTATGTTGTCTTCCCACCGTTTTGGGCCGGCCTCTTCGTCGTCCGCCTTGCACCCTTCCGTGAAGGATCGTATTTGCAAGACCATTTGATCTCGATATGTGACCGTACCAAGCGAGTTTCCTTCTTTTGACAGTTGCCAAGAGGTCTTCAAAAGGCCCTATTACTGTTGTAATTCTATCTCGTATTTCCTCATTTGTAACTCGATCTTTTTGTGTGACGTTTAAAAGTTGTCGGAAACATCTCATCTCCAAGGCATGTATCCTTCGTTGAAGGTCAGCTGTATCTGTCCATGTCTCACAAGCAGGTTACAGAGCGAAAAATCTGATATATAATAATAATGGTGACATTAATAATAGTAATAATAATAACAGTAATGCCAACGATGACAATAACGATGATGAAGTTTATGATGGTATAAATGTTGTTGTTGTTTAATGTGCATAATGAGTAAGTTTTCTCTTTTGTGCGCCTTGAAAAGGACGTTAAGTGACGGATCGTAGTAGCTTTCCTCACATCACGAGTATGCTATTGAAGGGACACAGCGGGTCTCCAGGCGATTGTGCTATGCTTGACGTCATCTGCGTGGCGCTCACTACTACGGGGATCACATCGATCCCAATCTCTTTAGCCAGGCTGCTTTGAAAACAGCCTTTTGCCCGGCACGCTACATATAAGAGTGATTGTGGTCTTGGTCATTGTATTGTGCTTGACTGGACTAGCTTCTCAGTTCTCCCTGATGGTATAAATAATAGTAATAATAATAATATAAATAATAAAGAGAACTGGGGATTCTGTGGCGAAGTGGTTAAGTCGTCGGGCTCGTGATCAGGTGGTGTGGGTTCAATTCCGGACTCCGCCGTCTTTTTCACAGGTGCTTGATGCGGAATCCCCTACATCTCGTAGTCGCCCCTAGTCGTCTTGTCCTTGACTTGCCACTGGGGTCGGGCGGCACGAGACAAGAGAGTGAGGATAAAAAGTAGCGCAGTTAATCGCGAACATAGCGCTAGCAAAATAAATTATGCCATCATCGTTTACGATGGACGGCGGCCTTTGTTTTTGCCTTTTGAATAAAGGGAACTAGAAAAAAAAGAAGAGTAGAAAGATGATGATGATGAAGAAGAAGAAGATGAGAAAGAAGAAGAAGAAGAAGTCACCCCAACGCACAACAATTGACGCCTTGCACGATGCAATCTGCAACATGTCACCCCCCCCCCCCCCCTTCCGGGGTCAGTGTATGTTATAAAAGCAATTTTACCTTGTTTTCATAAATGTATCCTGACATTAGCTACTTTTTGCCTGCGATCGATACAACTACATACCAGTAATTGTATAATTGCCGGGGTTAGTAATTGCCTATTACAAGTGGTCGTAAAGCTGGCAGCGTTTGGTACGTACGTCGGCTCACATGGAAACTGCTGAGTCAATACTCCACCGCTTGAAACAACGATCGTTGGAAGTAGTCATCGCTGAAGGAAAACTGCTAACGACATATTTAAGTTAAACAATGCCAGCAGCTTCAACTGTCTTCCATTCCACGGGGATAGTGTTTATTCAAGTCTTGAGGAATGCGGACGGGAGACGAAATGGGGGACCTTCCACGCTGTCGAATATATGATTGGCGCTTTTGTGTTGAACTTGTTCAAATGTAGACCAGTTTATTCATTGGCGATGTGGATTGTTCAATGCTGTTAGTGTATTGAATCTCTTTATGGTTATCTCCTCGGCATGGAATAAGATAATGCAGAAATACAGTGTGTAAATTTTGTATAAAATCGATTAAGTTTATTTGTACTTAAAAGAAATCTTTTTTTGTTCCCTCCCTTCCTCTCTCTGGTGTATCTCCCTCTCTCTGTCCGCTAGATCTATTTTCTTATATTATATACATACATACATACAATACATACATACATACACATGTATTCATACATAAATACATACATACACACACATACTCACACATACACACTGATACACACATACACACATAGACATATACACACATGCACACATACACACCTACACACATACATACATACATACATGCGTGATATATACGAGAATAAAACGGGATTACGTGTTATAACAGGTGAATATTAGTGATATCTAACGCATCTACTGTCGTCCAAGAGACAGACAACGTTATAAGTGGGTGGATACCATCAGGAGATGGACTGAAAAAGTATGTCAGATTGCACCAATTTGACAAGAAATAGAGTACACTGGAGATCATTGCAGCCGACCTTTGATGCGGAGATGACACTTGAGCTGAACTGTGTTTGATATCGCAACTCATGCCATACAACACATACGCACAAGTCCAATGGATGCTGCGCTTGTGGCAATTGCAGCTGGGAGCATGGGCATTTAAGGCAGGAGAGATTGATACTGCCACGACCAGCTACCACATTTAGAGTGACAGTGATTCGTGGATAGTCCTCCAATAACAATTAGTTGAGGGTAGTTTCAAATTGTGATGGCTACGTCAAACAACCAACAGAAGACAATCGGACAGCCAAGTTATGCTTTAGACAATGCCATAATCTGGAAGGATGTACTCAAGAGATTGGCCGGGAAGAAGACTAAGAGACTGTCAGGTGTCTGAGAGTGAGTGAGTTTGCAGGGTGACTGTACTTTCATTCACCTCGAGTTTTGACCAGTCGCTCAAAAGGTGCTTATAATGGACACCCTATGAACAGTAAGAGATCTGATTGTGTGTTGTATGTATAGGACACCTTGGGAACGATGTATGTTCTGTATGGTTACACGTGTGTACAGATCGCATAAGGACGAGATCTGAAGGTGTGTTGTATGTGCAGAACACATTGTGAACGATGTGTATTCCGATCGTATATGAATGTACAAATTCGTCTGAGTATGTGAAGCGATTTATGTATTCTGATCGTGAGGTCAAGTTTGTTGATTATGTGTGAGCGTACAGATTCGCGTGAATAGGTGAAGTGATCTTAGTATTTGTGAATGCACAGATCCCCTGATTGCAAGTAATCTGATCGTATGTGAATGGATAGATTCGTCTTGTGTATGCGAAGTAATCTATGTAATCTGATCGTGAGATTAGTTTGTGATTGTGTATTCAATGTACAGATAGTGGAATGCAGCGGCAAGAATCTGGGTTGACACATAGTTTGGGGGAAAGATCAAAAGCTAGTGCTTAAAACCTCTTATTGTAGTTCAATATATATATATATATATATATATATATATATATATATATATATATATATATATATATATATATATATATATATATATATATATATATATAATGATTATTTAGTTTAGATGTTCTTTGCTTTTTGTTGATATTCATATTAATAAATGGTAATATTTTGTTTTATGGTCAGGATAGTGTCTACTGTGTTGAAATCATGTCGCGGTGTAGATACATGGTGTGACTCTTTAGATAAGGTAACTACTCAGAAAACTTAGACTCTACCACAGTGGGGAGCTGCTATCTTGCATATGAAAGACGATTCTAGAAAGAATTGCATATTTATGATTCAGGAATGAAATAGTTAACAGCTAGTTTTTGTTGTGATATGGCTTGGCTACGTTCATTCTCAATCTCCCACTACGAAAACCTGAAAGGGCATAAGTAGCAGAATGTAGTCCCGAGAACGGAATGCATTGTGTCGTAGTTTACAGCTTGACTGCGATATTTGCACCTTTCGGTCCAACACATCCGAATTCAGCAAGTATTTTTTTAGAACGGGTTAGCATTCCTTCATCGATCCTTTCTCCTTAGCCAGTATGCCCTACTGCAGTCTGTTATCCAGGATCACCGCGTGGAGGTGTAGAAGGGTCTTGGCAGCTCTGGTTTGCTGGCCCTGACGCTAACAGTCAGCTATGTGTCGCTGACCACTGCAGCTCATGCGCTGCTCAGCATCTTGATGCCTCAGCAATAACTTATTTTTCGTATGGACAGAGCGGGTTTGGGGCGAGTTAGCAGGTTATAGCCAGCAATTCGCTATTTGCTGTGGTAGCAGCGTGTGTCGGTTCGAATCTCGTCCAGAGACTAAAAGAATTCGGGTCGCGAATTTAATGGGGGACCTCTTCTCCAATCAACCCCGCTGTATATGGGAACCTGACATGTGCTTTAGGGAAAGTAAACAACAGCAAGGAAGGGAACTGGCGATCCCACCTGTCACAGGCTGCGGCTTAGTACAATGGAGTCTTCAAAAAACTCCATTTCCAACTAGCGGTTAATTCTGCTGAATTTCCAATTTACTTTATTTTTTTTTATTGACAAAGATAGCGTCTTATTAGCGTAGTGGTAGATCACTAGCTGTTCATTGTAGAGGTACGGTGCTTCAACTCCTGAAACAGTCACGAACAAGTCAACCCAGGTATATATGGATACCTGACACAGTTAAGAAAGAAAGAAACAGATAGGAAGGAAACTGGTCACCCCCCCCCCCTCTTTCCCTCACACAAGCCGTGTCTTAATATGCCTGTCTCTGCCACTGCAGTCCGTACCAGCGGTTAAGCCTGCTGAAACAACACATTTAATTGGATGTTATGGGCCAAGAAGAAGATAAGAGAAACAACACATTTAATTGGATGTTATGGACGAAGAAGAAGATAAGAGAAACAACACATTTAATTGGATGTTATTGACCAAGAAGATAAGAGAAACAACACATTTATTTTGATGTTATGGGCCAAGAAGAAGATAAGAGAAACAACACAATTAATTGGATGTTATGGACCAAGAAGAAGATAAGAGAAACAACACAATTAATTGGCTGTTATGGACCAAGATGAAGATAAGAGAAACAACACATTTAATTGGATGTTATGGACCAAGAAGAAGACAGAGAAACAACACAATTGAAGCCATTATTTAAAGAACGCGTGGCAATGTCAGAAATATATCATATTAGATCCGGTGTACAGCGAATAAGTGTATCTCCTTGACTTTATCATATTCATAGACGCACTATGTAGAAAAAGCCAACATTAATAAGGGAAACAACCTCAGTAAATACTTAAATGAACTTCTCTTTGCTGATACCCAAACAATAATAGCGGCCTCAAGAAAAACAACTGCGGATCTCTACGGGTTACTGTATGAAAATCAACACAGAGAAGGGGACGGCGTGGGCTAGTGGTTAAGGTGCTGGGTTCGAGCACATGTCAGAGAGGACCCCAGACTCCAGAACACATCCTGCAAACATGTCCACTGCACGAAAGCTCTCGCGAGAAGACCTGCAGAAGACCGAGGAGAGAAATATACAAGACAAACTGTGGGGAACCATTTAGGACCTGCGATTGACGTGTCACTTTATAGAGGCAGCCCATCTGGTGGCATAAAACGAGCATACGAAACCGAACGCAAAGAAGAAGAAGAAGATACAATAACATTCATACAAAACCATCAAGTAAAACAGGCAAACACTATAATCTCAGCAGATAGAAAAGGTGAAACCGAAATCCAAAACAGATGTAATAAAGCTTGTCAAATCATTAGACAGATGTCTCCGATATTTTATTGAAAGCACTTGACGATTGATACAAACTTAACGCCCTACAATATAATATTCCTATCCAAATTGTGTTATCAGTGCCAGAATTGGACATTAACAAACACACATTTAAGACACATCGTAACAACAGAGATGAAATATCTGCGACGAATACTTGGAGTAACAAGAATGGATAGAATCAGAAACGACGAAATTAGAAAACAAGTAGGTACAACACCAGTTCTAGACCTCACCAAGAGACAGCAAACCAAATGATTCGGCCACGTGAGTCGACTAACACCAGATAGTATCTCTCAGAAAGCAATGCTATACAGATACAATGGATACAGAACCAATCGCCGACCACACAACAGATTGACAGAAGAAATAATAGAAGTAGTGTAACACCCCATGTACAAAACATATGCTAGGGCCTGGCCAAGAAACCTCTTCATAACCTGACGCTGAAAGGCACAAGCAGGTCAAAAAAGTGAAACGAAAAAAAAGAAGAAAGTTGCAATGTCCTAAACTTTAAAAATGCAGTGGTTAGCGCGCTGGCTTCGCATTTGAGTGGTTCTGGGTTCATTCCCCAGTTGAGGCGGTAGTGTTTTTCTCAGACCGCAATAGCTCCCTTAAATCGGTACCGGTTCAGTCCGGGAAGTAAAAGCTGCGAGGGAGAGGAGATGGCTACCGCCCTCATATATCCGAGCCTTTGAAATGTGAGATCGCTAACACCTCACACCCCTACGGCAGTAATGCTATGGGTTACTTGACTTTTTTACTTATACTCAGATCTACTATAATCTCCAAAGATCGTTCCCGACGAATTGCTAAAGATCTATACCTCTAGCCATGATAGTGAAGACTGACATCTCTGTTAACTTCCCCATCTCGTGTAAGTATCCTGCTGCTTACAGTGTCAGAGAAAGTGTGATGTCATTTCGATGGCGAAACATGTAAACTATCTCACTGATTCTATCCAATGCAAACGGAAAACTCCCCTGTTCTGGAGTAGTCGAGACATTTGTAGGCCGAGGACTCATGCCGCCTCGCAAACAGTTCAATTTTGTTTAACGGCATTTCACTTTAGACAACACGTTATGTGAGGTAGATGAGATGGAGCATTGCTTGTGTACGGTTCATGATGTCCTGTTGGTAGTGTTATGGGATTTGGATAAGGATAGTATATTCATCTTCTAATTTTTGTCTTATTCTCCTCCTTGTTCTTTTTTTTCTTTTTCTGTCCCCCTCCTCCTCTTTCTTCTTCTTCTTCTTCTTCTTCTTCTTCTTCTTCTTCTTCTTCTTATTGTTGTTATTGTTCTTCGTCTTCTTCCTCTTCTTCTTGCTCATCTTCTTGCTCTTCTTCTTGTTCTTGTTCTTATTATTATTGTTCTTCGTCTTCTTCTTCTTATTTTTTTCTGTTTTCTTCTTCTTTTTCTTCTTCTTCTGCTTCATCTTCTTCTTGTTTTTCTTCTGCTGCTGCTTCTAATTCTGTTTTCCTCCTTCTTCTTCGTCTTCCTCTACTTCCAAATCTTCTTCTTCTTCGTTTTCTTCTTTTTTTGTTGACATTTACATTCTTTGAATCATGGGTATTGCCTCTTTCTTTTATTTTAAACCCAGGAGACTGTCTATTCCCTATTAATCGATACATGCAATGCCATAACTTGAAAAGTGTTCTACGGTAAAAAAAAGTTGTGTGGATACATATACGAGCTATTTCTTCTTTTATCGTGTATCGTTTACTAAGTACTGGTTCAAGGACAATCTTTCAAGGACAGGGTGCTGTCTTGTCATCAGAATTTTGTAATGTCTAAATGTCGAGATGTGCAAAGTCAATAGTTGAAGTAGTTTCTACATTAAAAAAAGCTTGTTTTGATATAACCAATTTGAGATGTTCTTGAGTTTTTTTAAAAACCATGAGCTAAATTGAATATAGATAACAAAAATACGTTTGACATATATACATATATTTTTAAATTGAGAAGATAGACATTTGTGGAAATCAAATTAAATTTCATGGGGATACAAGAGTTTCGTCCCTATAGGCTTCTGTATAAACGATACAGAGTTCGATGAATAGCCGTCAAACAAATGTTTATATTGGAAATGGTTTTATTTTTAAAGCCTGGAACAGTTGTCATCTCACGAGATTTCGTTGCAGTGTCGAAACTCAGGATTTTCCTCAGACAACACTTTCACATACTGAAGATTTCAGGCAGTAGAACATTGCTTTCAGGCGAGCGATTCTCTTCAATCAGATAAAATATACTCACACACTGAAACACTAATACAAACTCACAAAGGCAAAATATACTCACAACCACTGATACAAACTCACAGAGATAAAGTATACGCACTCATACTGACACAAACTCACAGACATAAATTATACGCACTCACACTGACACAAACTCACAGACATAAAGTATACGCACACCCTGGCACAAATTCACAGGCATAGAGTAAACGCACTCACAAAAACTCACAGAGATAAAGTATACGCACACACCCTGACACACATTCACAAGCATTAAAGTTAACGCACTCACACTCACACAAACTCACAGACATAAAGTATACGCACACACCTTGACACAAATTCACGGGCATAAAGTAAACGCACTCACACAAACTCACAGACATAAAGTATACGCACTCACACTGACACAAACTCACAAAGACAAAATATACGCACGCACACTCACACACTTACTGAAACTCACAAAAACAAAATATACGAACGCACATTCACACACTTACTCAACTCCCTAAGACAAAATATACGTACTCCTGCTATCACAGAGATAAAATATACGCACACATATAAATACTCCCACGAACTCACAGACACAAAATATACGCACGCAAACAAACATTCGCACAAACTCACAGAGACAAAATATACAAACGCACAATAACACTGACAGAATCATTTTGAAATTTATCAAACATCGAATTCCCAACATACCCTGCCACCGACTAATTTGTCTAAAACATGTCGATTTATTTATTCCCCACGGTGATAATCCAACCGTCAAATAAAAAAAAACAAAACAAGTTTTCGATCGAAGCAAAAAATACTTGTAACAGATGGAAAGATTGGAGACCTTCAAGCAGAAAAAGGAAAAACTAAACAAAACAAAAATATCACATCCAAGCTGGTAAATACGTTCTGACTTTAATGATAGTAATTCCTCAATGAAATGTTTCAATTTGAGATTACTATGCCGAGATAGATTTCAGTTAGTTAGTTAGTTTTCTTTCGTCTTATGCCGTTAAGCTGCATGGGAAGCTAAAGTAGTCTGTCCTGTGAGAAGTACGTTGCGTCGGTCAATATGAGCCCGTGTCGCTGCATAATCACTCTAATGTCACCTATCCACCTGCCTCGCGACCACCACTTTTCTATGAAGCTAGATCTATAAGCGTTGTAAGCCATCAGTGGAAGTTGGTGAAGGGTACATTCTCCTGAGATTACCAAACCAACTTACTTTTTTGCCTGGAAATGAATGCTGCACAAGACGTTGTGTCGACCATACTGCGAATGCTTTTGTTTCGCATTCCAGGTAACACCGATGACCTTTCTCAAACACTTCATTTCACATGTTGGAAAAACTCTGCTCTCGCGCGCTCTGGACAGAGAACATGTTTCGCATAGATATAACAGAGTCGACAAAAATATACTGTCCATCAGCAGTTGCTTTGTTGCCAAACTAATGCTCGGGTGCTTAAGCAATGGTGACAGCTGATAAGTCACCGCAAATGCTTTCTGACACCTAGTCTCAATATCCTTGCCGTCTGCCGAAAAAATACTGCCCAAATACTTGAACTCAAGTGACTGTTGAAGAGCAATATCATTTACACTTATCTTGAGTGGATAGTATACATAGAGAACAAATATACGTACGCACATAGACACCCTCACACAGATCAAATATATGCACGCGCAAAGACACTCTCACACAGATAAAATATACGCACGTACATAGACACTCTCAAACAGATAAAATATACGCACGCACACTAACATACTGACATAATCTCACAGAGGCAAAATAATGCACCCACACTGACATACTCACACAAACTCACATAGATAAAATATACAAACCCACACTGACACTCTCACAGAGGTAAAATAAATGCACGCACACTGACATACTCACACAAATATACGTAGTCATAATCTTACTCGACCTGTACTTAGACAGGAACAGATGCCAGTGTCCAGGTCCCGGCTCTGGCATGAGCTGGATGTAGCCGAGTAGAAGAATTCCTGCTTAGTGGGCTAGACTCGAGCAGTTGTTTGCTTCACTGCATTGGGACAAGCGCCGCGGAAGGTGGCTAACCGATGTGCGAGTCCATCTTAATTGACTCAAACACTAGAGCAGTAGGCCCGCAGCCTGTTAGGCACCATCTATGTTGCTCTCAACAAATCACTTAACTTCCGTACTATGCCAATTGGTTAACATATAACTTACCGATTTGTCAAGAGCTTAATACAATAAGTATGATAACAAAAACATAGTATAATTAACAGATTGTTAATGTCTACATAACATAGTTAAGTTATCAGATTGTTAATGTTTTCATTCCATGTTTAATTTATCATATTGTGAAACTCTCCATACTATTAAGTGATCAGATAGCTAACATAGATAACATAGTTAAGTGATCAGAATGTTAATGCCACGATGACACAGTTAAGTTATCTACCTTAACACAGTTGTGAGATTTGTAAAGTAAAGTAAAGTAACCCATAGCAATACTGTTGTAGGGGTGTGAGGTGTTAGCGATCTTACATTTCAAAGGCTCGGCTATATGAGGGCGGTAGCCATATCCAAAAAAAACATTATCGCCTCAACTGGGGAATGAACCCAGGACCACTCAGATGCGAAGCCAGCGCGCTAACCACTGCGCTAAAGGCTCCCTGAGATGTGTAATGCCATCATAACACAGTTGTGAGATTGTTAATGGCCACTATAAGACAGTTGTCAGATTGTTATTGGCCCCATAACACAGTTGTGAAATTGTTAATGGCCACCATAACACAGTTGTCAGATTGTTAATGGCCACCATAACACAGTTGTCAGATTGTTAATGCCCCAATAACAAAGTTGAGTTATCAAATTATCATATTGTTAATGTCTATTCGACTTAGTTAAGCTATCAGATTGTTAATTCCGTATCAGCACGGTTCAGTTATTAGATTCGTAAAGTTCTCATGACATACTGAAGTAATTATGCCATGACTTTACCGTGTCAGAAAGATGTTCGCCTTGTCATTTCATGTTTCAATCTATCCATCTATCTCCAGTCCACTTATGTCGCTAGAACTCGTTGGGAGGTGCGACCTCCTTTGTTTCATATTTTATTGGCAGGTGAAAATCCACTGGTGACTTGCCAGGTCAATCCCAGCATCTGTTAGCCCCTGTAATATACGATCATCTATTTTTGAGACTGGTGGAGGCGGAAGCGTAAATTAGAGCAAGGTAGACCCGTAGCCTGTCAGGTGCATAACCAAGACCTGTTGTTATGACCATACAGTCTTCTTTTTTTGCGACATATTCTGTATGGGGCGAGAATCCCTACAATAATTTGAGTAGATTTTTAACTTGAATTTTGCCCGAGCAGAGGCCGTTAAGCCTACTCTCTTAGATTTCCAACAGCTAAGGTATTTTTAACGTGCGCGCCACTGCACACTGGTGTCTGATCTCACTACTCAGAGATCAGGGGAAATATTTACCGGATGATCCACGTGAAAATATCCCGGTGTCTCCAACGGGATTTGAACCGGCGACCTCTAGCACCCGAGGCGAACACTTTACCTCAAGACCACTTTCATATTTCTGATGGGTATTTTATATTGAAATTGTGTCTGTGTGCAATTTTAAAGGTCAAAAACATGTCTGTGCTGTTGTGATTGCATGCTAGGCGACAGTTAAAATCCATGCATGAAAAATACCTCTACCTGGATAAGTCTGGAATAAAATTGGCAAAGTTCTATCGAAATCAGAAATGCCCCTCAACTTATAATACGATGAAAAGTTATTAAGCAACATCAATTTTATTAATACTAATTTTACAAGAGTTCGGACCATACATTTTGTGTGTCTTCTCTTTAGACATAGTCCTCGTGCCTGGTAACACACTTTGTCCACCTGTCCACTAGCTTGTGGATGACCAACACACTTTGTCCACATGTCCACTAGCTTGTGGATGACTAACACACTTTGTCCACCTGTCCAATAGCTTGTGGATGGCCATCACACTTTGTCCACCTGTCTACTAGCTTGTGGAATGCCAATACACTTTGTCCACCTGTCCACTAGGTTGTGGATGACCAATACACTTTGTCCACCTGTCCACTAGCTTATGGATGACCAAGACACTTTGTCCACCTGTCCACTAGCTTGTGGATGACCAACACACTTTGTCCACCTGTCCACTAGCTTGTGGATGACCAACACACTTTGTCCACCTATCCACTAGCTTGTGGATGGCCATCACACTTTGTCCACCTATCCACTAGCTTGTGGATGACCAACACACTTTGTCCACCTATCCACTAGCTTGTGGATGACCAACATACTTTGTCCACCTATCCACTAGCTTGTGGATGACCAACATACTTTGTCCACCTATCCACTAGCTTGTGGATGACCAACACACTTTGTCCACCTGTCCACTAGGTTGTGGATGACCAATACACTTTGTCCACCTGTCCACTAGCTTATGGATAACCAAGACACTTTGTCCACCTGTCCACTAGCTTGTGGATAACCGACACACTTTTTCCATATGTCCATTTGCTTATGAATGATCAACACACTTTGTCCACCTATCCACTAGCTTGTGAATGCCCTCTAGAAAAAAAGTCTTCTGGTGTGATATTTAACCAATTTTGCCCCACTTCCGCTACATCGCTGCCAGCTGCATGGGAACCCATCTGCTACATTCGTTCCTATAACCGAAGTCATCATGGTCAATTTTGTATACTGCGCCGTACTCATTTCGAAAACTACAGCTATTTCACCAATGGTTGCCATTGGTGTACTGGTCGATCTGCTGTTTCACTGTGCCAGTTGCTACGCTTGCTGGTCTCCCGCGCCGTGGTTCATCAAATGACGTTTTGTCTTCTGTTTTGAAATCTTACTACCCATTTACACTCTCCTCTGTCTCCAACAGTTGTCTCCATAATGAACGTTCATGCTTCTGTACATTGCAGAAGGTTTTACACCTTCTGACTAAAAAATCACACGAATAACGCCTCGTTGTTCTTCCACAGTGCAAAATAGGGCGGCCATGTTGTACGATATATTGCGCATGCGCATACTACTCGATCGTCACAATCCGAACATTGAGTATTGCTAGAACGCCATTTTGTGCCCGGAAATAAGATTTTCCGTTGCACATTCTCTTCCGTGCACTTTATAATAAATTTGCTGTTACTTCATGGCCGTTCGCCATAATTGTAAAATGAAATCAAACCATCAGTCTTACATCCCAACCGTATCTATTGGGCTTGTTTTGCATAACCTGTCCGTTCGATTGTGGTTGAAACATTGGCGGGATATGGTCTGTTACTCTCGCTGAACTGAATATCCCTGACAAAAGCTCTACAACATGCGAGCGTATTCATCTGTCAGCTGTTTGCCATGTGTATTAATGTGAAAATCATGACGAACAGTTCTTGTTGATTGGTAAAAAACACTTGAAAGTCAAGTCAGATATTTGTCCTAGGAGAAACAATTTTGAATGGCAACAGATACTGCCTTACAGGTAGGTTGGGGACAGCTAAACGCTTTAGAAGCAGCAGCAAACAAATATTGCCGCGCAGACATAATTGCGTACGTCAGAAAAGTAGGCCACATTCTTGCAAAAAACTTAACTTGAACTTGAACATAACTAAACTTAAGTTAACTTTCGAGGCGTGTTCAAATGAAACCGGACCAAACTTCAGCAAGTGAACATACGTACGATGCGCACGATGACGTCACTTCTGATGTAAACAGCACACACCAACTGTAAAGTTTGCAAAATTGCATTATCCTCTGACTCAGTTTCCTCAGCAAGCCGTTGAAAACATGGCAGGTGTTGTACGAAATCCGTCCAGAGTTGATCAGCGAGTGGTGAATCGGTTTCTAACAGCTGAAGGTTGTCGACCAGTTGACATTCATCGCAGAATGCAGGCAGTGTATGGTGACAGAAGTTTGCCGACGACAACAGTCAAGAACTAGATAACAATGTTTAAAGAAGAACGTGAGTTAAAAATATGCGCCTGACCTAGTCTCGGACGATCTTTTGTTAACTCACGTCCTTCTTTAACGGTCTGCTGAGAAAACAATGAATAGGAGAACAATGAAATTTGGCAAATTCAACGGTTGGAATGTGCCGTTTACACCAGAAATGACGTCACCATGCGCATCGTACGTATGTTCACTTTTAGCAGTTTTGTCCGGTTCTATTTGAACACGCCTCGTATTATACTGGTTTAGAAGACACTGACGAGTCTATATACAACAAATTATTGTCTTGTCTTTTTTGTAACGGCAAGAGGTCGTATGGGCATCACTCATCATGTGAGTGATGTGTCTTGGACATCTCCCTACCCGGCAGATTTCAGTCTCGCCCGGGCGATGTGTTTTAGTCAACTATTGTCCCATGTGCACATTTCCTAGCCACACTAAAACCGACACTGTGTTCGAATAGAGCTACGGTCGACAATGTCGTGAAGCTTAGCCGTGTCCACTAAACCGTGGAAATATGACCCAGAGTAACCGAAATACAATTTCATATAGCCGATGGCCATTCCCAGGATAATCGCAAGGAAAAACACCAACAAATGAACGAACTAACTAATTCAAATTGAAAACAACAATATGTTTAATTGGGCACAAGTGTAAGTCATCAACGTGTGAATTCCAGACAAATCCGTGGCCTGGCACCATCCATAGTGGACTAAAACACGAGAGCAAAAAGATAGATCCGTGGCCTGTTAGGCACCATCTTTGCTGATCTCATCTAACAGTAATGGGAGATATGAAATCCGAAACAGGGAACGGAAAATCAAAGAATTTAGTAGGGCAATTTGGACAACATAAAAAAACATTAAAAAATAAAAAAAAGCCACAAAGAAGAAATGCTGACTCATTTTGTAAGAAAACCAATAAGTTATATTTAACACACATTGCCAACAAGAAGATAATATACCCGGTAAAGCCAAGGAGATGTAGCATCAAATCAGATTGACATTATTATAATAAAAGACAGCTCCAGAAAATGGTATTACAATGTGAAAAATGTATCTATTTGTAGATATAATTTCTGATCAGAGTTATGCAGTGAATAAAATAGCTGTCAGGCCAAACAATATGGGGTCAAGATATAAATAGAATCCCTAAATTTATATAGAAGCCAGAGGTTAAACAGAGATAATGTATGGAAGTCAAAAATACATATGCTTGCCTATTGTCAGAAAGCATGGGTAAATGAATCAATAAAAATCAAGCTGGGTCGACATATAACATCTGAATCAAAATACAATAGAAAAAAAGCAAATACCTTTCTAGAATATAGCGTACTGAACAATGTGTTAGTACTATGTGTTCACATGCAAATGAACAATGAGATACTTACCTCGTATATGCCCATTTGCAAATTAACAATGAGTTAGTGCGAAATGCACACATACAAATGAACAATAAATTTAAAAAAACAATGCAAGATAATAAACCAAATGGAAAAAAGCTCAGCACAAGTGCTCTGCATGCATAAATAAAGCAACATTCAAACAGGACACGGCCGACTCACGGAGGAGAGAGAATTAGACACAGGAATGGAGACATCTTTCTTGATGAAATAGATATATCAAACAGATGGGCGAAATATTTCAGTGTCCTGCACGATACCCTTGGAAACAAGACATCAACATTTGATAATGACAGCCCCATAATTCTCAGTTCAGAGGTGGAGAAAACAATCAGAGATATGAGCCAGGGAAAAACAGACGGCAGGAACACGATAAATATAAAAAATGCAAGATGCTCTAGAGGATTTCGATATTCTTAAATGCATTCATCTGTGTAATATCATCTACAATGTAAGATCTGTACTGTGAAACATGTTTACGCGTATTTGTAAATTCACTGCATAGAAACCGCGTTCAAACCGGATGTTTAGATTTGAGACAAATCAGTCAGATAAGCCACACCCTTAAGATACTGCTCAAAGGTATCAAGGCGTTGATTTAAGGTAGAATAGATAAAGAAGATTCGAGTGAAAAAATTTGAATTTCTACAGAATAGCGGAACAAGAGAAACAATATTATGTAGAACAGCGAATAAATATATATTCATCATTATTTTCGCTTTTCACTGCTTGTGCCTTTCAACGTCAGGTTATGGAGAGGTTTCTTGGCCACTTGACCAGGCCTTAGTCGTACATGGCGAGTGAAAACATTTAGATTTCCACAAAACAGCGGAACAGGAGAAACAATATTACAGAATATTAGAAACTATATTCTTCTTTCTTTTCAATTTTCTCTGTGTGTGTGTCTTTCATGTTATGAAGATATTTCTTGTTCGGGTCCTACTATGCACTTCGTACATGGAGAACTTCACTGCTTCTGTTATTTCTGCTATCCATCTTTTGCGTGGGTTGCCCTAGGCTCTGTAGCACATATGTTGTGCCTACTTGACTTCTAATATCTTCGTTTCTCATTCTAATCACTCCAAGAATTAGACGTAGGCATTTCATCTCTGTTGCTACAATGTTTCTTTTATCTTTGTTTGTTAATGTGCAATTCTGGCTCTAATAGGACACTGTGGGTAGGAATATATAGAAGTAGAACAAGTATTTACATTTGCTTCCTAAACTACACAACGGTTTTTGAAAGAGTCCAAGATAAGAAACCCATTTTTACATATATAGAAAACATACGCATGTGTGGAAAAGATACGAATTCTCAGTAACCAATATTGGGAGTACACCATTACTGTAAGACCTGCCAGGATGTGCTCAATATTGTTTTGGTCTTTTCTCGTCGCACTTTCTACCATGTTAAAGCCTGGTGTCGTGGTATGTATTTGTCTTTCGCATCGCTCGTGACCGGAATACACTTTTTCCCCATTTTACGGTAGGTCTTTACGCTGTCTACCCACTTGTTCCTCGGTTTACCTCTTGCCCTTCTTCCTGATGTTCACCCGTAGAAGGTTGCATGAACAATGTGGTCTGGTTGCATTATCACAATGTGGCCTGGTTCCATTCTCACAATGTGGCCTGGTTCCATTCTCACAATGTGGCCTGGTTCCATTCTCACAATGTGGCCGGTTCCATTCTCACAATGTGGCCTGGTTCCATTCTCACAATGTGGCCTGGTTCCATTCTCACAATATGGTCTGGTTGCATTATCACAATGTGGCCTGGTTCCATTCTCACAATGTGGCCTGGTTCCATTCTCACAATGTGGCCTGGTTCCATTCTCACAATGTGGCCGGTTCCATTCTCACAATGTGGCCTGGTTCCATTCTCACAATGTGGCAGCCTGGTTGCATTCTCACAATGTGGCCTGGTTCCATTCTCACAATGTGGCCTGGTTCCATTCTCACAATGTGACCTGGTTCTATTCTCACAATGTGGCCTGGTTCCATTCTCACAATGTGGCCTGGTTCCATTCTCACAATGTGACCTGGTTCCATTCTCACAATGTGGCCTGGTTCCATTCTCACAATGTGGCCTGGTTCCATTCTCACAATGTGGCCTGGTTCCATTCTCACATTGTGGCCTGGTTCCATTCTCCCAATGTGGCCTGGTTCCATTCTCACAATGTGGCAGCCTGGTTCCATTCTCACAATGTAACCAAACCAATTCCTTCTCTGTTGCTCGATGTACTGTAGGCTGGGAATTGTTCCAACCTTCTCTCTTTACAAAATAGCATTAACAAAAATTATATCAATATACGAGCGTTTATAGATGTTAAGAGAGGAGTGTGATAAAGGTATGTACTGCACCCATATCTGTCTGTTTAACATTTGCACAGAACAAATTTGTCAACAGACAATCGAAATGCAAGGTGTCAATATTGATGACATGTAAATAAATTGTCTGAGATAGATGACTGACACAGTTCTGCTGGCTAAAGGGAAAAAAGAGTTACAAGAATTGCCGATAAAAATAAAGAACAAAAAGCCAGGTATATGGATTTGACATTAACACTGAGAAAACCATCACCATAGTAGATTAGCTAAGCAAGCAAGACATGTGCCCTACAGACACAATTTGGACGATCAAACACAAGAACAAGTCAATAGCGTCTTATATATTGGAAACAGAATAACGGAGGATGGAAGATCAGAAATTGAAATCAAGAAGAAAATATGGATATCCAGATCTGTTTCAGCAACATCACCATCTAAAAAGCGATTCTTTATTGAATTACTAGTTTTAGTCTTTGTCTTAGTCGATTTGTACTTCTGTAGTAGCAGATGTCCCTTTGCAGCTCTTTTCGCGGCTTCAAATTCCCATCCTTAAGCCAGCAGCCACAAATTCACATCAAGCCCACAGCTTCAAATTCACATCCTTAAGCTAGCATCCTCAAATTCACATCAAGCCTACAGCTTAAAATTCACTTCATTGAACCCAAAGCTTCAAATTCACATCATTGAACCCGAAGCCTCAAATTCACACATTCAAGCACGCAGCCTCGAATTCACATCCTCAATCCCCATCCTCAAACCGTCAAACGAAAGCTACTTAGTCCTCCCGTCACGCTCAATGACCAACCCAAGCCGGACTCAAATAACACAGTTAACCCTCTTATCGCCAATCAGTAACAATAGCGAAGTTCGATCACTCATCCCTCACTTCAATGTCGCGTTGACACCTAGCCACCCAGTTCCAGGATCGTTCACACACTAAAGTTTGTGTTGACGTGTTGATGACCTCATCAGGACTGGACATATTTTTAGTTGAGCCTCTATAACCTTCCATTTTACATCATCATTACGTGTCATAGAAACGTGGGTTGATTGATGGTTAGAAGGAGTTTGTGAAGAATAATATGGGGAGAAAATATGAAAATTAGCAAGTGAGATCAGGAGAAAGAGAAGAGGATGAAAAAGTGTAGCAGAAGAATGAAAAGAGGACAAACAAGTGTAGCAGAAGAAACTTAAATGTAAGAGGAACACAAAATGAAAGACAAGAAAGAGCAGAACACGAAGAAGATTATAACATGATAAGAAATAATGAGAAAAAGAGGAAGCGAAAAAACATTAAATAAATATATATATTCGTGAAAGGAAAATAAGAAAGTAAGAGTATGGGAAGTAGAAAATATAGAGAGATAAACTAGAAGAACGGAACAAGGCAAAACTAAACACAATGAGATACAAGAATAATTGAGAGACACGAATACATGAACAAGAGTAGAAAGGATAATCTGATGCAAAAAAAAAAAAAAAACCAAATCAAAGAATAACAAGAAAACGTTTAAGAAAGTTCACACAAATTTCACACGAATAGTTAAACAGATTAAAAAACCCAACAAAATGGCAAATGGTAAATAAAACAGTTATATCAAACTTATATTATATCACTTACATAACGTCTAGTCCATTCCATTAAACCCACACCTTCTCTGTCTATTTACTCCCCTCACATTAAACCCACACCTTCTCTGTCTATTTACTCCCCTCACATTAAACCCACACCTTCTCTGTCTATTTACCCCCCTCACATTAAACCCACACCTTCTCTGTCTATTTACCCCCCTCACATTAAACCCACACCTTCTCTGTCTATTTACCCCCCTCATATTAAACCCACACCTTCTCTGTCTATTTACCCCCCCCCCCCTCCCCTACCCTCACATTAAACCCACACCTTCTCTGTCTATTTACTCCCCTCCCATTTTCTGTTTGTCCCCCCTCTCCCATTCAAACCACACAATCTCTGTATTTCCCCCCCCCCTCTCCCATTAAGGCCACACTTTCTCTGTCTGTCCCCCCCCTCCCATTAAACTCACACCTTCGCTATCTATCCCCTCTCCCATTAAACCAACACGCGATCTGTCTCCCCCTCCCGGTGAACTCACAACTGCTCTGTCTCTCCCCCTCCGATTAAACGAACACCTTCTCTGTCTCTCCTCCTCCCATTGAACCCACACCTTCTCTGTCTCTTCCCATCCCATTAAACCTGCATCTTCTCTGTCTATGGCCTCCTCCCTCTACATACCTACAAACAAAACAAACATACATGCAAACAAAAATACATACAAACAGCTGTGCAAGCATACCTACAAACAAAACGGAACGTACATTCAAACAAACAAACATATAAACACGAACATAGAGTGCTGCGAATGTTGGAAACCCAGAAAACAACTGATTGAAATCTGTAATTGTATGTTTCCAATAACGTAATTAAAATGTTGTAAATACAAATTAATGTTTATAATTACTACTAATTTCTGAGTAATTATCACTGCATAAATTGATTTGATTGGCAGATAAAGTGAGGGAGACATGTAGGATTCTCTTGAATCTGTTAATGTTCGTAAGTGAATGTCGGTGTGTGTGTGTGTGTGTGTGTGTGTGTGAGAGAGAGAGAGAGAGAGAGAGAGAGAGAGGGAGGGAGAGGACGTAGAGAGAGACAGAGGGGAGAGCGAGTGTGTGTGTGAGAAAGCGAGGGAGAGGACATAGAGAGAGAGACAGAGAGGAGAGTGGTGTGTGTGTGTGTGTCTGTTGGACATAAAATGCATTAGTGAAAAAGATGAAAGCAGCCAGCGACCCATAGCTGGCTGCTTGCATCCGGGTCAGTGACCCATAGCTAACTGCTTGCATCCGGGTCAGTGACCTATATCTGGTTGCCTGCATCCGTATCAGTGACCTTTATCTGGTTGCTTGCATCCTGGTCAGTTACCTATATCTGGTTGCCTGCATCAGTGGTCAGTGACACATAGGTAGCTGCCTGCATCCGGGTCAGTGACCTATAGCTAGCTAAGACTATATTCCACCTTAAAGTGGCGGAGGTAGCTGCCTGCATCCGGGTCAGTGACCTATAGCTAGCTAAGACTATATTCCACCTTAAAGTGGCGGCCCTAGGAACAGACTGCAACCATGGAGTCTGATGAAGAGATTAAGGATCAATGAGAGAAGGCAAACTCCCACGAAATGCCGGCTAGAAATAGGATGTGTTGGATCAAAAGGCTCAGATGTCGCAGACTAGCTGTAATCTACGACACAATGTCTCAGACGTCATTTTCGAGACTGGAGAAGAAGAAGAAGAAGTAATATGCGTGTGTGTGTGAGTGAGTGAATGAGCGAAAGAGAGAGAGAGATAGAGAGAGCAAGAAAGAGAGACAATGAGAGGACGGTGTAAAATGAAAGAACACGGACCGAAGGATACATATTTAAACTGTACATAATACATAGATTGTTGAGCATGGTGCAGACTAGCCCATACTGCAGCAACTTTAAAGCACGAAAACTTCATTAGATAGAGGCAGGCAAATATTAGTTGAAAAACCTATGCTCCATAGGGAACTGAAAAGGTTTTGAACGATTTATTGAAATGATGGAAAGTTGTGTAATTCAGCTTTCTTGATGTATTCTTTCATTGTTTCGTAATTATGCTTTTGATTGATTGTGTTCTTTTTCTTCTTCTTCTTCTTCTTCTTCTTCTTCTTCTTCTTCTTCTTCTTCTTCTTCTTCTTCTTCTTCTTCTTCTTCTTCTTCTTCTTCTTTTTCTTCTTCTTCTTCTTCTTCTTCATCTTCTTCTTCCTCTTCTTCTTTTTCTTCTTCTTCTTCTTCTTCTTCTTCTTCTTCTGCGTTCGTTCTCAATCTCCTGCTACCAAGTCCTGAACAGTGCTTTGCAAGTAGCGGGATGTAGTCCGGGGAAATGAATGCGTTGTGTCGCTAGTTTACAATTGAATGCGATATTTGCACTTTCGGTCCGACACATCCGTCTTCAGAAGCATTGATTGTGTGAACTTCTTGTTAACAAGATTGAGAGCAATCATTGCATAACGTGTCTTCACATGAATCCAGTTATGTTGATTTCAAAGTGATAGTTTTCGAGGGGACGGCGTGGGCTAGTGGTTAAGTGACGCGGCTCACACACCTAAGGTGCTGAGTTCGATTCCCATCACAGCACCGGTCATTACCCCGGGGAAGCAAACCCTTAGAAAATGCAGGAGGAATAAAATTCATGCTGAAGTTGGATGCACTGGGCCGACAGGCGCAAAATAAAAACCACAGTGCAACGCACACCGCCTTGGGGAATTAAGAAATTAGGAAAATGAAAAAAAAAGAAAACAAAAAGAAAAAAACGAAAAAAAAACAAAGTGATAGTTTCACATTATATTTTTCTTAGTAAATGAGCGAAGAACATTGGAATTTGTACTTCCGGAGCAAATGAGCAACGATTTCATGTCGAACTTCTTCACTGACGTCATAGATGTCGCGCTATTAAATACAGATAGGCCGGTCATGTGGCGTGAAGGCTGGACAGCAGATGGGCACCTAGAGTGGCGTCCCGGTGGCCTTACAACTTTAGGCATCATTGGTGCCTATTGAGTTAAAAATGATGGTCTGAACATCTCAAATTGGCAGAAACTTGCACAAAACAAACCTGGCTGGAGGCAGGCTTTGTGTGCTGGTTTACTAGATCAGGAAGCGAAGCTGCTGCATACTGCAGAGTCAAAACGTGTGCGGTTGAAGCAGGGACAACTTCTATCAAAGACATCTCTCTGGCGGTGACGTAAATTGTTTCTTGAGACTGACGTGATGAAAGTGGTTAGCTGTAGTTGGGACTATTTACAGTAGAGTCAACTGGTGCGTGTCGATAGTGTGGGAGGACGTGGTAACTTTGCCGTTCTTGAGAAGCGAACTCTCTTCCCATTCGCTACTCGGACTCTAGACATTTCAACAAAGACGAACTAATCCAAGCCAATACTTGAAGGAACCAAATATGTGCTTAATGGTAACGCGATAGTGTCTACTTGTGGCCCTATTTGCCTAAAATGATTACACAAAGTTCGTTAACTCATTTCGTTTCTTCCACTTCCTGGGTTAAAATAGCCAGTCGTGGTTCGTGACGCTGTCTTAAGCACAAAGACGCTGGACTACATTCGGCTTAGAACAAGCACTTGTCTCAATTGTGTATCCATGAACGTACATGTCTAATTTTGGAAGTAAAACGCATTACTACGAGGGATGAAAAGTTCTGCACTTTAGTATGAAGAAGTCACGGCACTTACCTGGGAATTGGTATGCACGTTAATCGTACTCTATATATTCACCCTGCAAGGGGATACACTTCTTCCATTTATTTTTCACCTTCCCGATGCTGTGATTGTAGAACTCCCCCTTCATGTCCCGGAATCACGTCTCCAGTTCAATAATCAAGTACTGTACGTCACAAAAACGACGTTCAGAATGCAGATTCTTTATGTTCTAGTACAACTACCAGCTGAGTAAGGGGGCGATCAGGTCAGGTTATCGAAGATGAAATGTTAGATAGTTCATTGCACTGAGCTTCAGCATTTTTTGAGGTCGTGTGGTAGGCGTAATTCCTCGCTGATATCCCTACCCCAACAGTAAGGCTGGTACCTATTTACAACTGGGTCGATTAGAGTTTGACAAGCAACGGTACGCGAACATGGCATCTTAGACTTGAGAAGCGACGGCTCTACCAGTTCGCTGCTCATATAAAGATGTTTAAAATGAGCAATAAGGACATAATAGAGTTTGACGATCTATTGTCTGAACTTGTCGAGTGACAGAGTAAACTTTGAAGATCTATTGTCTGAACTTGTCGAGTGACAGAGTAGGCTTTGAAGATCCATTGCCTGAGCTAGTTTACGGACATAGTAAACTTTGAAGATCTATGTCTGAGCTGGTCGAGGGACAAAGTAAACTCTCAAGATCTATGTCTGAGCTGGCCGAGGGACAGAATAAACTTTGAAGATCTATGTCTGAGCTGGTCGAGGGACAGAGTAAACTTTGAAGATCTATGTCTGAGCTGGTCCAGGGACAGAGTAAACTATCAAGATCTATGTCTGAGCTGGTCGAGGGACAGAGTAAACGTTAAAGATCTATGGGTGAGCTGGTCGAGGGACAGGGTAAACTTTGAAGATCTATGTCTGAGCTGGTCGAGGGACAGAGTAAACTTTGAAGATCTATGTCTGAGCTGGTCGAGGGACAGAGTAAACTTTGAAGATCTATGTCTGAGCTGGTCGAGGGACAGAGTAAACTTTGAAGATCTATGTCTGAGCTGGTCGAAGGACAGAGTAAACTTTGAAGATCTATGTCTGAGCTGGTCGAGGGACAGAGTAAACTTTGAAGATCTATGTCTGAGCTGGTCGAAGGACATTGTAAACTTTGAAGATCTATGTCTGAGCTAGTCCATGCACAGAGTGGACTTTGAAGATAAGGTAATTGTCAGAGATAGTCCGTGTGATACTGTGTGGAATAACAAAATGATGGAGCATGGCATACACAAACACACATATAGTCGTATTTACATACATACACACACACACACACACACACACACACACATTCACACAAAGACACTACTCACACATCTACACATAGAACACATACACATGCACAAGAATACATGAAGAGATATTAGTATAAAAATACATAAACACATTTAAACATACGATAAGGAACTAAAGCACACGCACAACTGCAACACACAAGCTTACATTAAGATACTTTATAGACACATACACAAACACAAACAAAAACACGCACAGCAACGCACAAACTCTAAAACACACACATACACTAACACGCACAAACACACACACACACAAATTCGGACGCAAAAACACGTAACAACACAAACACGCATAGTCACACACAACCACACGCAAGCACTCATACGCATATAAATACACACATAAATACTCAGCAGAATCACACACACACAAACCAACACCCATAAACACGCAACACAGTCACAAACAAGAATACACAAACTCACACACATCCAACCCTACACAAACACGCAAACACACACAAACATGAAGCACAAACACACACATCCAACCACACGGAAATATATAAAACACGCAAACATGCAAAAAACACCACACACAGAACCACACACAACCACCCACACACACGTAAACACACACATACACACAAACAAACACACACACAACCACACACAATAACGTACATAAACACAAACAAACACACACAAACATTTTTACATATATTAAAAGACGCATATACGCATACAGAAACACACAAACATCCAAACACACAAAAACACTCAACGACACACATAAAACACACAAACACTCAAAGACACACATAAAACACAAAAACACACACAAACATTTTTACCAATATTAAAAGACGCATATACGCATACAGAAACACACAAACATCCAAACACACACAAACACTCAAAGACACACATAAAACACACAAACACTCAAAGACACACATAAAACACACAAACACTCAAAGACACACATAAAACACAAAAACACACACAAACATTTTTACCAATATTAAAAGACGCATATACGCATACAGAAACACACAAACATCCAAACACACACAAACACTCAAAGACACACATAAAACACACAAACACTCAAAGACACACATAAAACACACAAACACTCAAAGACACACATAAAATACAAAAACACACACAAACATTTTTACCAATATTAAAAGACGCATATACGCATACAGAAACACACAAACATCCAAACACACACAAACACTCAAAGACACACATAAAACACACAAACACTCAAAGACACACATAAAACACACAAACACTCAAAGACACACATAAAATACACAAACACTCAAAGACACACATAAAACACACAAACACTCAAAGACACACATAAAACACACAAACACTCAAAGACACACATAAAACACACAAACACTCAAAGACACACATAAAACACACAAACACTCAAAGACACACATAAAACACACAAACACTCAAAGACACACATAAAACATACAAACACTCAAAGACACACATAAAACACACAAACACTCAAAGACACACATAAAACACACAAACACACACAAACATTTTACCAATATTAAAAGACGCATATACGCATACAGAAACACACAAACATCCAAACACACACAAAAACTTAAAAACACACATAAAACACACAAACACTCAAAGACACACATAAAACACACAAACACTCAAAGACACACATAAAATACACAACACTCCAAGACACACATAAAACACACAAACACACACATAAAACACACAAACACTCAAAGACACACATAAAACACACAAACACTCAAAGACACACATAAAACACACAAACACTCAAAGACACACATAAAACACACAAACACTCAAAGACACACATAAAACACACAAACACTCAAAGACACACATAAAACACACAAACACTCAAAGACACACATAAAACACACAAACACTCAAAGACACACATAAAACACACAAACACTCAAAGACACACATAAAACACACAAACACTCAAAGACACACATAAAACACACAGACACTCAAAGACACACATAAAACACACAAACACTCAAAGACACACATAAAACACACAAACACTCAAAGACACACATAAAACACACAAATACTCAAAGACACACATAAAACACACAAACACTCAAAGACACACATAAAACACACAAACACTCAAAGACACACATAAAACACACAAACACTCAAAGACACACATAAAACACACAAACACTCAAAGACACACATAAAACACACAAACACTCAAAGACACACATAAAACACACAAACACTCAAAGACACACATAAAACACACAAACACACACATGCAATAATAATACTTGTTGTTGTTGTTGTTTAATTCTCATTATGAATGAGTTGAGTCCACCGTTAAGTAGCGGGTTGTGGTAGCTTTCCTCACAATCCGAACAGCACGTTCAAAAACAACAACAAAAACAACAAGTATTTCTATACATGCTTGTGGTGCATATTTATGTGTGTGTGTGTGTTTCGGTGTGTGTGTTTGTTTCTTTGTGCGTGCTTGTGTCTTTAAGTATGTTTGTGTATGTGTTTGTGTTTGGTGGTTCCATTTCATGTTTTTGTGTGTTTTTTTTGTATTTGTGTGTGGTAGAATATACATGTGTTTTTGCGTTGCATGTTTGTATATGTTTGCGTGTGGGTTTTGTCTGTGTTTGTGTGTGTGTGTGTGTGGTTGAGTGTGTATGTGTTTGCTTGTTGTGTGGGGGTTTGTGTGTTTATGTTGCATGTCTGTGTGTGTGTGTGTAGTTGAGTGTGTTTGTATTTGCGTGTTTGTATGTGGTTGTGAGTGTGTGTTTTTGTATTCGTGTGTGTAAGTTTGCGTGTTTGTATCTTTAACATCATGTTAACGCTAACGTACACACAAACATACACAAACACGCAAATGTACACACAAAACCTCCACGCACACAAATAAGCACATAGAATGATCCCACGCACACACACAAGCATCAAAACCACACACACACAAACATATACAGCCACGCAAACCTACACCCACACACGCATAGACAAAACCTCGCACACATATAAACACGTATCTCTCTCTCTCTCTCTCTCTCTCTCTCTCTCTCTCACAACCATACATAAATACACCCACACACATACACAAACACACACATACACACCCACACACATACACAAACACACACATACACAAACACACACATATAAACACTCATACACCGGCGTGCACATATCCATTTGTATCCCCTCGCTATTTACTCTGTTTTTGTACACATATTTATTTCTCCACGTCAGTTATTTAAATGTTGACTTTCTTGCTTGCTTTGTCATTTAAAGTCCATCGATTTCAAGGATCGTTGCCCTTTGTTCGCATCTTTTAGCGTCTTATACCGTATTTATTTAGCCCAATATGTTTGTCTATATGGCTCTAATTGCTCTGTTTTATACATTCTTCTACTCATTTTTCCTCTTCCTCCTTTTTAACTTCTTTTCTCGATATTTAGCTGTAAAGTGGTCTTTTTAATTAACTAATTAAAAAGCTAAAAAGACAACCTGATCACTCTCTACACCATAAGTTCCAAGAGAGAACTAAAAACATAATACTAAGGCTGCCGAAGAAGGATGTGTCGGACTGAAAGGTGCAAATATCGATGTCAAACTGTAAACTAGCGACACAACGCATTCCGTTCTCCGGACTACATTCTGCTATTTGCAAAGCCCTGTTTAGGACTTGGTAGAAGGAGATTGAGAACGAACGCAGAAGAAGAAGAATACTAGGCTAAAGCCCAAACCATCTGGCCAGAGAAATCACAGAAAATATACATACATCATAGAAACAGAAATTTAAAAAAGCGCAGAACAATCATTCCAGAACCATGGATACGAAGCTAGGACCGATCCAAAATAATCTTCTAGGTTACAAGGTACTAGTCAGCAACAGAACAAAAATGCCACGTTCTACATGAGAACAAGAAACAATACCCTAGCAACTCCTGGACACATATGTACACAGATGGATCGGTCGCGGAGAGCTAAACAAAGGGAAGGCAGTAGAATCAACATCATACACTCCAATGAGGCCATAGAAAACCCCTCCATACCATTAGGAGAAACCTGTACACATTTCACAGGCGAAGACTGAAACGTGCAGTCTCCTTCACGAACCTCACTGGGCTAGAAGCATAGCATCAGTTGATTGAAGAAGAAGAGTTTTTAATCTGACAACATTAAGATAATCCTCTATTTAATTTTCTTGTTCTTCGTGTTTTTGACTTTCAATCCTAATGGATTGTAAAAAACCGTTTTACCCAATGCATAAACTTCTCACCTCTTAGTTCTGTGGTTGGACTAATGCCTTTTCTGAAACGAAAGACATATGATACACATATTTACAGATACACACATTTACAGTTAAACACATTTAAAAGTAAAGTAAAGTAAAGTAAAGTTAAAGTATCCCATAGCATTACTGCCGTAGGGGTGTGAGGTGTTAGCGATCTCACATTTCAAAGGCTCGGCTATATGAGGGCGGTAGCCATCTCCTCTCCCTCGCCGCTTTTACTTCCCGGACTGAACCGGTACCCATTTAAGGCTGGGTTGACCCGGGAGCCATTGCGGAATGAACCCAGGACCAATCAGATGCGAAGCCAGCGCGCTAACCACTGCGCTACGCAGACACACACATTTACAGATACTTACATTTACAAGTATACACATTTACAGATACACACATTTACAGATATACACATTTACAGATATACACATTCACACTCATATATCTTTATCTTGTTATTGATGACCCGTTTGTCCGGGTAGCTGCGAGTACCAATCTCGTCTCTAGCGGACAGACTTTGTCTTAGGTCACTGAAGTCCAGTGCATGGTAAGCCCTCCTGCAGAGGCGTCTCAGATGTTGTTCTGTACAGCAAGGGAGTCTGACCAATGTATTTGATGTCTTCCCCATGGTCTCTTCTAACTTCGGGAGTACCAGGCTGCTGTCGCCGTGCTCCATCGACCATCGTTTCGTCGAAACATGCGACCTGCCCATCCATGTTTTGCCTAATATGTATAGATTACCGCATCATCAAATAAGGACACTCGTCGTATGTCGGAATTGTAGAGGTTTTGCATAGGGTGGTTCCGGAGACCGACTCCAACCACACTTCTCTTAAGAAAAGCATGGGTCACTCTCAATTTCTCGTCCAGTGAATTTGTCTCAGCACCGAATCACATAGCAGAGAACACAGTGGAATTGGAGAGAGATGCTCGAAAGTTCTGGTCTTGGCAACCGTCCAGGACCGTGTTAATGGACGTCATGGCTGCCCATAGACACATTTTCATATGCGTACAAATGCACGTTCACACTAATACACATATATACACAGCCACTCATACGTATTCACACGTAGACACATACATGTAGTTATACGCATATAGACACATACATAGTTACATACACATAAACATAACCATACAAATATACATAAACCCGCACATAATAATATACACATCGTAGTTGTTCATCGTTGCAGATGACGACCACCGACATCACCCCCTTGTTGTATGTGTTCTGTTTTATTTTGTTTCTGCACTGGCTGCCATGTTTCGGTATCTGTGTTTGCTGGACCTCACGTGACTTATCAGTCCAATGCGAGCATGGAATGTTATATTGCTTAGCTTGCACTCAAAGTATTCCCCGCCATTTACTATGGTTGTGTACGTATAGTTCTTTGACGTCTACACTGGCCCACCATTTACTCTGGTTATGTACGTACAGCTCATTGACGCCTACACTGGCCTGCCATTTACAATAGCTGTGAACGTACAGCTCTTTGACGCCTACACTGGCCCGCCATTTACAATAGCTGTGAACGTACAGCTCTTTGACGCCTACACTGGCCCGCCATTTACTATAGCTGTGAACGTACAGCTCCTTGACGCCTACACTGGTCCGCCATTTACAATAGCTATGAACGTACAGCTCCTTGACGCCTACACTGGCCCACCATTTACTCTGGTTGTGAACGTACAGCTACTTGACGCCTACACTGGCCCACCATTTACTCTGGCTGTGAACGTACAGCTCCTTGACGCCTACACTGGCCCACCATTTACTCTGGCCGTGAACATACAGCTCCTTGACGCCTACACTGGCCCACTATTTACTCTGGTTGTGTACGTACAGATCCTTGACGCCTACATTGGCCCACCATGTACTCTGGTTGTAAACGTACAGCTCCTTTGTTTTGAACAAAAAATTATTTCGGGACGTTGCCCACTGCCGGTTCACAAGACCAGGAGCAGTGGCTAGATTTCAGATTAGTTACACTCGAGAATGTAGTTTGAAAAACTCCCGTACAGTAACTTGTCGTTGACCAGACAACATTGTGTACAATCTGTACGAAGCACATCCACATTTCCACCGTTATTTATCCAGAATTTTCACAAAGACCACACAATCTTGGCCCAGTCATTGAATAACGTGCCGCCAAATTATCAACCGTAAACTAATTCGGGTTTTCACAACCGTGGCAGACCGAGAACTAGATGGATAGGAAATGTTGCAGATATTATAAATCGTCATGGGATGACGACTACTTCAGCGAAGCGTCTGGTCCTGGACAGAAAACTATGTCTACCCTCGTCGTCTCACGGGACAAGTGGATACCACAAGACAAGCCAAAACAAGACAGAGTCTGCAGACAACCAATGTCTAATTCCAGTCGTGTGGTTTCGTTTCAAAGGGACCAGTGGATGATTTAAATGTGCATGCTAGTCATGCCCAGTCAGGCTAGCACTGGAGGGGACGAGTGTTGATGGACCTGGAATTGACCTTGGCCATGTATTTCCTAGGTCGTCCTGAGTAAGTTCGTTGGTTTCACTACTTTTGTCTGGCTGAAGCACCACTCCGTCTGCCCCCCCCTCCCCCTTGTTGTTTACATGTAAATTGACTATACCTTGAGAGGTGCACTAATGAGGATGATGGAACGTGATTTTCATAGATTTTCTCCATGATATTTGCATGAAAACGGGCTGTTTATAGAAAATGTCATTAATATTTACAAGAAGTCGATGGTTGACTAGGTCTCAGTGGCCTACAGCAGTCAATGACGTGTGCAACAAAAACCAGCCTAAACGCATGACGTGTAGCGTTGGACTGGATGAAATGTAACGTAGGAGATAACTACCACACCGCGTAATGAACACTATGGAGGACCTCCGATGCAAAAAGCCATTTCCAATACTGTAATTTATTGATGTTATGACACGAAAATACCATGCGAACCTGCTCGAGAGGTGACAACATGTCGAAGGAACAATATGACTTTAATGATTTGCGCCAATTATCGATAACAGGATAACAAATATGGATTTGGTTCTATGAAAGTAGGGATCAAGATGCTGAGCAGTGCAGGAGCTGCAGTTGTCAGCGACCCTTAACTGACTAGTAGCGTCAGGGTCAGCGACTCTTAACTGACTGGTAGCGTCAGGGTCAGCGACCCCTAACTGACTGGTAGCATTAGGGCCAGCGAACTAGAGCTGCCAAGACCCTTCTTCACCTCTACGCGGTGATCCTGGATAACAGGTTGTAACAGGGCAGACTGGCTAATAAGAAGGGATCGAAGAGGGAAGGCTAACCCGTTACCCAGGAGAACTGAGACGCTAGTCCAACCAGGCACTGACCAGGACGTCACGTTAGGGTAAGGTACAATACAATGATCAAGACCACAATTTCTCTTCAATGTAGCGTTCCCTGGACACATGTTGTTTTCAAGGCAGCCTGGTTGGCAAGATGCGTATCGATGTGATCCGTGCGGTACTGGGAAAATGACCGCTGAACATCTTCTGCAAAACTGCCCGACATACGAGGATTAGAGAAAGCAGATGTGGCCATCACCAGTGGCAACATTAACAAGCTCTATGGTAGTGTCGACAGCCTCAGGATGACCGCTGCTTTTTTCTAAAAAATAAAGGTTGACGTCTGACAGCGTACGAAGAAGAAGAAGAAGAAGAAGGAGAAGTATCGATATGATCCCCGTAGTAGTGATGGTCAAGCAGATGAACCAAGCATAGCACAACCGCCTGGAGGACCGCGGTCCATCTTCATCAGCATGCTCTGGATGTGAGGAAAGCTACTACAACCCACCACCTAACGTCCTAATCAGGGCACACAAGAGGGTAAACTTACTCATTGTGGGCATTCAACAACAACTAGATAACCAACAATGCCTGCTGAAGTCTGATGTGTCAGAACGAAAGATGCAAATATCGCAGTCAAGCTGTAAACTACGACACAAAGTATTCCGTTCTTCTGACTACATCCTGTTACTTCCAAAGCCCTTTTCAGGACTTGGTAGCAAGAAATTGAAAACGAACGAACAAAGAAGAAGAAGAAGAAGAAGAAGAAGAAGAACAGACAATGACAAAATAACGTAACTGCGAGTTAACTCAAAGCATCGCAAAAAGCCTCAAACAACTACCTGCTTTGAAGGTTACAGTGTTCCTTGTCGTTAACCCTTCCTTCGTCCTCCCGTACAACCCGTGACTTTATATCTCATTCCTTTCCAACGTTTTTATTTATTCTTTCTTTAGAATCACTCAGATGCCATTTCCCGCTCAAGCTATAAATTACCACTTTCAATACTTCGTTACATACAGCTAATACCATCTCAATCCCAAGCTATCAATTTAATCAAGGATTGACTTCTTTAAAACCGTCTAATATTCTGACATGTTTTATTTTATTTTGAATTTCAATAATAGCATCAGTTTTTTGCATCTGTCACAATTAATTAATTACAAACGTCATTCGCCAACGACATCAAGAATGTTCCTTTCAAAAGTAGAGAGCACGCTTTTGTTACTGCCAAGGACGCCGACTCAACAGGCTTGTGCATAGGAATAGCAATATTTTCAAGTGAAACAAAAGAGCAATAGAAATCGTCGTTGCAAATGTACATTTTGCTGAAGACTTATTGTAAGCAACGGAATGAATCGAAATGAAGAAAATATTTTCTTTTTATCTACTTCTTATTTGTCTTTTTTATTCATCTTCTTTTTCCTTTTATTCTTCTTTCCTTCGTTTTTTTCCACCTTCTTTGTTATCTTTTTCTATTTTCTATCTTTCTTCCTATCACTTTTTTCTTCATTCTCTTCTGTTCTTCTTCCTCGTACAATTCTTAACCAGATACTCTTAGGATAGCGAATTGTTTGGTATCTCAATACGTGTATACCTTAATACTGAGGGTGTATTCTAGACACATACAAAAGGAAAATAATTTGGAAAAATGTTATTGCCCATTGCAAGCGATAATGGCCACAACATCAGACAGTTTTGTCTTAATAATGTGATGTGCGCTGTATGAGGATTACAGTGAGGAAGAAGCTACTCTGGTCATCAATCTCACTATTTTCCTAAGTTACCTTTGATCAGTGGCAGGACTATTGGTCCAGACGACTGGAGGTAACTGGGGATGCAGGCTCTATTGCGGGATTGGATCGCCCACCGTTTCCGTTCATTACTGTGAGAGGGGAGTGCCTTAACTCTGGACTACAGCGACCCCCTACATGCATACATACATACATACATACATTTATACATACATACATACATACATTCATACATACATTCATACATATATACATACATACATACATACATACATACATACATACATACACACACACATACATACATAAATACATACATAGATATACACACACACATACATACATACATACATACATACATACAAATATACATACACACATACATACATACATGCATACATACATACATACATACATGCACACATACATACATATATGCATACATACATACATAGCTACACAAATACACATGCGTAAAGTCATGGAGACACATATACATACACACTGACGTCATGTCGCTCCATATCAAGTACACTGACAACACTATTGTTGGATGGCTTTCAGGCAGTCTGTGTCAATTAACATTCTGCTTACTAATTTGTAGTGGTGGCTGACATTAAGAAGATGTTATCTCTACGCTAACGTGGTGGAACCGTGGAACGAGCTCTTATAACTACTCTGCCATTAAATACACACACACACACACACATACACATCCTCTCTTCCACAGACACACGTGTGTAAGCAGCAGGAAGTACACATTACATAATAAAGAATGTACTACGGATAGCATTCGGCTACATGACAGTAGGTATACGCTGTCTGTTTGAATATCAGGATTTCAAGAACTCAATGTGTACTTACCTATACTCTCTCTCAGTCTCTCTCGCTCTGACGCACAAACACTCACTCAGCTCTCTTTCTCCCTATCACAAACGTATATAAACATCTCTCTTTCTCTCACACAAACACTCACACACCTCTCTGTTACAAACACACGCACACATCTCCCTATGTCACACAGACATATGTCTCTCTCTCACTCAAACACTCACATACATATCTCTCTCTCTCTCTCTCTCTCTCACACACACACACAAACACACACACACATTTCTTTCACATGAGTATGTTTATTCTTGTGCGCCCTGAAAAGGACGTTAAGTAGCTTTCTTCACATCCAGAGCATGCTGATGAAGGTAGACTGGGGGTCCTTCAGGCGATTGTTGCTATGCTTCGCTTTACCTGCGTGTCGCTCACTACTACGGGGACCATGTCGATCCACAAACTTGTTAGCCAGCCTGCCATGAAAACAGCCCTTTTCCAGGAAGGGCTACAAGGAAGCCAAGATAAGGGTCTTGGCTAGTAGATTTTGCCTTACTGACTAACATGTCTGATCAGTATATTTTGCCTGACTCTGACTAACGTGTCTGATCAGTATATTTTGCCTGACTCTGACTAACATGTCTGGTCAGTTTATTTTGCCTGACCAGACGTCAGCCTTCCTTCTTAAGGCTTTGCTAAACATAAACAATGTTTGAAAAATCCATACGTTTAACTAAAGTATGTTTCGCGTACCTAGAACACACCTATCCCTACGATTCTTTCTCTACATAACCAACGTTAAGGGAAACGACATTAGTAAATGAAACATGAAAATAAGAATGTTCCTAAGAATATCTCGATGAGAGTATACGGACGTGGTTACCAATAGAAAATAAGGTTAGAAGGAGAGAAGCAAGAAAGAAGTCCAGTGGTGGATCGTGAGATGACTCCATAACTTAACCTCGTGAATCCTCGAGGACATAATTGAATATTACAGGACCTTTCACACGAGAAGAGCGCGCGAGCAGAATGGAGGATATAAGTCCTCTTAGATAAATTGATTTGAGTAGCAGAGGTAGATGAGATAATGTTGTGGAAATGAGTTTATGTGCTTGTGTATGTTTATGCTTGTGGCAGGGTGTCGAAGAGATAGAAAAAGAGGTAGACAGAGGTAGCAAGCGAAGGACAAGTTGAGATGTATCAATAATTACGTGATTGAACATTTATAGAGATTGATTTATTGAAAAGTTCAAGAGAAAGTATTAATGTGAAAGTGAATTTGTGTTTAGCTGTTAGGATACCCGAAACGTGAAATTGGGAGTTCGACCAGTTCTTAGCCAAGGTGTGGTCACATTTGAGCGATTGCCTACTCAGGATTCAGTCTTTTCTGTCGTGGGCGCGTGTCGTCCAGTGGGATAGTAGTTTGTCTGTTGTTGGGTTGTGTGTGTTGTTGCTTTTCTAGTGAATCTCATCAGAGAGTTGGGAACCGTCCCCGAGGTATCTTTATGTTGTGCAGGTACCACATGGTGGTTATGACACTGCACCTTTCGTCTTTTCATCTAGCTACACGACCTGCCCAGCGGTGTTTCGAATGGTTGACGTACTGAAAACATCATTGATGTGTGACATTCTCCAGATATCGCTATTATGTAGTTCGCTTTGGCGCTGTTGCCTGAGAGTTAAGTTACAATCATCAATACTCAAAGTCCGTCGCCCCTGTCCATGCACACACTATATGGAAGAGAGATTGTGGTCTTGGTCAGTAGATTGTGCCTGACTGGACTAGCGTCTCAGTTCCCCCATAGCGTCTAGTAAACACGAATGTTCCGCCATGACGTCTAGTAAACTTGAATTTACTCACTTGACTGGTATTAATCTTTGTCGTTTCCATCTACTTTCAGCAAGCCTTCCAGTACCCTTCTGACAATTAGCAAGCTTTCACGAACCCCTATGAATTTGCTCCTCGTAACCTGGTCACACCTTCCCCAGATTGAGAACACTCGCCCTACAAGTGGCACATCAAACGTTATCCATTGTTTATTATTACAAGTTATGGTCTAGGTACGTCCAGCATTGGAATGTTTCCGACACTCGGGAAATCATCTCCACTGATTCACTAATACTTGATAGTGTTAAGAACGCATTAAGCGAATCTATTTTTTCTATCTAATCAACATTGTTGAAAATGTTCTGTGCGATTCTTTTCTGCCCTTCAACCCCTTTAGGCCTGGAATGTGTTAATGCTTTTCCCAGTCCACTATAGTACTGTGTGGAATTTTCTCGAACCTTAACGTCATTCTGTTGTCTCATATAATTTATATGTATGATTCAGCTATTTAATCGCTTCACGCTTTCATTATGTACAATTCCCCCTTCTAAGTGCAGACACTTTTATGTTACGCTTTGATGATTGGAGCGCGTTGTTTTTTTTTTCTTTTCTTTTTAATGGCATCTGCTAATTGATTTATTTTTATTCTGCATGTTTTATGTTCTCTGTATTTCAATTCATATGCATTTCCTTTTCTATTTCTTTCTACTTCGTCTTCTTCTTCTTTTTCTTCTTTTTAATATTCTCGTTCTTCTGCTTTACTTCTTTATCTTTCTTATTCTTTGTTTTCTTCATCTTCTTATATTCTGTTCTTCATCTTCTTCTTTTTTTCTTTCTCTTCTTTGTCTTCTTCTTTTTCTTCTTCTTTTTCTTCCTCTTCTTCTCTCCTTTTCTTGTTCTCGTTTTCTGCTTTTTCCTTTACTTTTCGTTTTCTTTCTGTTTACTTCGTTTACTTTGCTTTCTTCTTCTTCTTCATTCTCTTCTTCTGCATTACTTCTTTCTACCTTTCTTTCTTTTTCTCCTTCGTTTTCTATATTTTTATTTCTTAGTCTTCGTATGGCCGATACATATATAATATAATATTATTGAACACAACCTAACACGACATAACGTAACATAAGATGATATAACAAAATATAACATAAGATGATATAACAAAAGATAACATAAGATGAAATAACATAACATGACATGACATGACATACCATGACATGATATGATATAACATAACATAACATGACATACTATAACATAATATAATACAACATAACATGACATGATATAACATAACATAACGTGATACGATATAACATAACATAACAATAACACAATAACGTAACATGACATGACATGATATAACTTACCATAACATAACATGACAGATGTGGAAAGAAAACTAGTGTAGTTTAGTTTAGTTTTGTTTAGTCGAAGAATAAACGCCATTGTACACGGTTTAACCCTTATGTGCTTTGTTCTTCTCCATTTTATTTTAGAATCTCAGCACAATGCACGAACTCCGTAGCACCGGCGAGGAGCCGTAATAAATTGAGTAGATTTTTAACATAATCTTGAATTTTTCCCGGGTTACTCTTTTTGATTTTTAACTGCCGACGGATTTTTAACGTGCGCAACATTGAATAAGGGCGTCCGATCTCAAACTACCCAGAGATCCTGGGAAATATAAGAAAAAACCCCGGTCTCCGCCGTGATTTGAACCCGCGACCTCCAGCACACGAGGCCGACGTCTTACCTCTAGACCAGTCAGTCCCCTGAAAGAAAACTAACTAGCTATTAACTACATTATTGTTGCATTTCTTCATCAATTTTTGGATTGCTCATTTCTCCCTAATAATCTTGTATCAGCCGCCTCATAACTAATGTATCGCCACATCACTGTATTCTTCTGGGCATTGCATACTAGAGTGACACCTAAGGGGTTATCAAACAGATACACGTGTAGCGATAACCCGTTTACTAGGAGAGGGGAGGAGAGCAGCCACAGGGGTATAATCACATATCATATGAGTTCGCTTCTTCCAACACAGGTCTCATGCTGTCACTATCATGAAATGAGCAACTTTTGTTTTACTGCATCTCATTTCGTCCTGGGTAAAACCACACGATATTCCCACGTGTAAACTGGGTAATGTAAAGCCCTTATGTTATTTGTTGTACAAGAGTTGGAGGTATGGACCGATCTTTCGAATCTCCCCGAATGGAGGCAATCCGGTGTGTTGGTTCCCAGGATCGACATGTCGTGCCATGGACGTAGCACATAAGAGAAACAGTTGTTAAGAAACAACAATTTTATTATAAGGTGCGTGAAAGAGTATATACGAGAGGCGTTCAAGTGAAACCGGTACTTTTTATTTTCATAATTTTTTTTTGGTAAGTACTCAAAATGCCATTAATTTTTTTTATATGATCTCATGCAGCGTTTAAGTAATGGCTGAAAAGCTTCAGAGTTGATAGATTTGTCAGTATTTCTGAATCAATTCAGGACAGCCTGTTTCACTTCGTCATCAGTGCTCCATTCTTTCAGTGATCCAAACAAGTGGAAATCGTTTGGAGCGAGATCTGGACTGTAAGGTGGATGTGGCAATACGTCTCAGTCGAACTGCTGCCGATGGCACATAGTGCGGTGAGTCGTACGAGGTCAAGCGTTATCGTACAGGAGCAAGAAATATAACGGAAAATCTCGTTTTGGGACACAAAATGACTTTTTAGCAATACTCAATGTAGGGATTGTTACGAACGAGCAGTAAGCGCATCCGTCATTTTTGTTCTCGTGTTGCTCTCTGCTCTGCTAACCTTTCTGGCCTCTCATTTCTGTTACGCCATTGTGTGATGTTATCGACTGTAGAACTACCCTTTTAGCTCGTCTAAGCCTTGTATGCAGATAACAGATGATCTATTGTTTATCTTTATCTGATGTCATGCGCCATGTATTTATTATTGTAGTTCTGAACTTGCTATGTCTGTGATATGCAGCCCACACACGATATTATCTTGTCTGCATGATTAATTCTATGAGTTATAGTTTGGTTAAGCGATATACGTAGCCCCACTGATTCTGCTTTGAAGCTGTTCTTGATTTTTTATTATTGATTCTATGAACCAACGTTATCACACAGGGGCCATTCCCATAAGTGCTCTGTTCTCCATCCAAGCAGCCAGCCAAGCGTATATATACTCAGAGTTCCAGTCAGGTGTTGATTTCGTAATTTTCTGATCTTTCCCAACATGACACACTTTCTTCCCTCTCCCCTAGTCACTCCCAAATCTATCATCTTCTGCACATATGTATTTGTGCAACATTCTGTTTATTTTTCATTTTGTAGTCTCCATAACTGCCCTTATCAACTCAATCTCTCGTCATCATCGCGTCGTTCACTACAGCTCGTCCCGTCACTGCATAAGTTCATTCGTTGCTCTGGACGCTTGCATGTGCCGGGCAGTAGATCTCTGTGACATGTTGTACAGCAGAGATGTTCAGAAGAGAAACCTACTCCGTTCCTAGCATGTTCCGTTCTATCTTACGGAACATGCCCTGCAAGTCTGACAGTATCACTGCGTGTGTGACCGGTTGCGTCACCAACCGAGTCAGGGCCGCTGTTACCGCGTCAATCTCCATTCTTATACCCGATATGATAGTGAAGTAGGCATCTGATTTCTCCACCACCTCCCTGCCATTTTGGTTGCTGACACCTGTTTACATCTCTTCTCGTGGAGCCATCTGTGTACAGAATTGGGTCTTGTGGTCTTGAGTCCTGCTGGATCAACTCCTGTATTGAAACTTCAGTTCTAGTGCCGCCCCACACGCGACAGTTGTATCACCACTTTGAATCTGTTATTATAGCGTGGTGGGCACCGATAAGATGATCATCAATCTTCACCCTGGTCAGGGGTGTTTCCCGTGTGTTACTCCAGGGTACCTTTGTGAGGTAGCAAAAATAGGTCCAATTACCCAGTTAAGTTTATCAACAGCACAACTAAATAGGGTTGTTCATGACGGTTGCAGCCACGTTATATAGAACAAAGTGCCAAAGAAACCGTATCTGCTTGAGCTGATATGAGATATGTTTTCATATTGGATTCCAGAACAGTCAAATGACGGTTGTGATCCAATGCTTCTGCTGCAGCAAACATGGGTTTTTGATTATATGATAATATGATAGGGGGGAGGGAGGTGGACCCAGTGGTCTCGAGGTAAGGTGTTTGCCTTTGGTGCTGGATTTCGCGGGTTCAAATCACGGTGGAGACACGGTTTATTTTCACGTGGATCAACCGGTAAATATTTCCCCTGATCTCTGGGTAATGAGATCAGATACCCGTGCGCAGTGGCGCGCACGTTAAAATTAAAAATACATCAGCAGTTGAAAATAAAAATGAGTAGGCCTAACGGCCGCTGTTCGGGCAAAATTCAAGTTAAGGATCTACTAAAATTATTCTAGGGATATTTGCCCCACAGAGAATATGACACAATAATGGAACTGGATGGCTATAATATCAGGTCTCGATTATGCAGTTAGCGGAGCGGCATAGATGGCGCCTGACAGGCTGCTGGTCTACCTTGCTCAAATTTACGTTTCCATCTCCACCAGTCCCAAAAATAGGTGATTATATATTTCTGAGGCTAACAAATGCTGAGATTGTCTGGAAAGTCACCAGTGGATTTTCACCTGCCAAAAAGTTTGAAACAAAGGAGGTCACACCTCCCGCTACGTCTAACAACATAAGTGGACTGATGATAGATAGAGATAGATAATGTGATAGTGTAATGTGAAGATACCATGGCATGACGCTGTGATAATATGATGACACGGTGATATTGAGATGCTATGAAATAATTATATGATTACATAATAATACGGGATCAAAATGCTGAGCAGCGCTTGAGCTGCAGTGGTCAGCGACCCATAGCTGACTCCTAGCGTCAGGGCCAGCAAACCAGAGCTACCAAGACCCTTTTACACCTCCACGCGGTGATCCTGGATAACAGGCTGCAGCAGCGCAGACTGACTAAAGAGAAGGGATTGAATAGGGATGGCTAACCCAGTACTAAAAAAATGATTGCTGAAGTCGGATGTGTTGGACCGAAAGGTGTAAATATCGCAGACAAGCTGTAAACTACGACACAACGCATTCCGTTCTCTGGACTACATTCTGCTGCTTAAGCTCTTTCAGAGTTTGGTAGCGGGAGATTGAGAACGAACGAAGCCAAGCTAAGTCAAATGAAAATACAATGGTACACGGGGACATGATAATATGATAATACAATGACAGAATCATGCTATTATATGATTATATCCAATGATATAATGATACTGTGGTTTGATGATAAAATGTAGCAATAGCTGTAGCCGTTTTCAGTCATGTCTGACTATAGATTGATGCGACCACATTTAGATGCCCATTTAGATGCAATCTGAAGAGCCACGTCAGGCTGGGCGAAAATAAACTCATGCAACACAGGAAAGCGACAAAGTCGAAAGAAAACGAAAAACCAAAAAAACTCAGTAGAGAGTTGCTACTCTTTCTCGTATTTCCTCACCGAATTTTTGGTTTTTCGTTTTGTTTCGACGTTGTCTCTTCCCTGTGTTGCATGAGCTTTTTTTCGCAGAGTCTGATGTGGCTCTTCAGGTTGCATCTAAATGTGGATCTGTCTGCAGCTCTGTCTTCCCAAGATGTCAGATCCATATCCAGATCCTTCCTGTCCCCCTTACCTGCGTGTTTGAACTATGATGAGATAACGGAGCATGTATTTGTTGAAGGTCTATCCTTCATCACTATCTTGATCATTATCATCTTCATCGTCGTCGATTTCGTTGACCAGAATAGCACACACAATAGCGACGCTTGCAAGGCGTAACAAAATCTGGCAAGTAAAACAATTAGCAATTTTCACGAAAATCCGATTTATGCGTAAATTGGTCCTGCCAATATTCCTCTATGCATGTAAGACATGGACATTTACAGCTGATTTGCAGTGGAGGATACAAGACTTTGAGACGAGATGTTTCCTAAAACGTGCAAAGATAGAGTTACAAATGAAGAAATACGAGAAAGAATTACAACAGCAATAGGGCCTTTTGAGGACCTATTGGTAAATGTCAAAAGAAGGAAACTCGATTGGTACGGTAGCATATTGAGATCAAACGGTCTTGCAAATACGATCCTGCACTGAAGGTCGCAAGGCAGACGACGAAGAGACCGTCCCAAAATGAGGTGGGAGGATAACATAAAAGAATGGACCGATCTCCGACCATAGGAGGCACAGGCAGTGACCGCTGACAGTGAGGGATGCCTTAGGGTTGGGAGGATGTCCTCATGTGTGCCCTAACGACCTCACCGATTACGGGAAAACCTGACCTGACATCACCATAAATCAGGTTGTTCAGTCCGGAGATTGGCACTAGAATCGTATGCTCCTGTCATATCACTGTCCTCTGTTCCAAGCAGATCTCTCAAGTTCTCTACGAGGGTTGATCGAAAAGCTTTGCACTTAAGTATGAAGGACTCTAGGCACTTATCCGGAAATTACTGCGTTCAGTCTTTCTCTATTTGTTCACCCTGCAATGAGAAAGACATATCTCATCTATTCTTCACATTCCTGATGACCTGATTGTAGAACACCTCCGTCTGGGCCCCAAACTATGTCTCCAGTAATCAAGTCTTGGACGTCAGTAAAACGAAGTCCATGAAGCGAATTCTTCATGTTTGGCAACAGAAAGCAGTCACTGGGTGCCTAGTCCGGTGAGAATGGTGGACAGGGCATGCTTCCATAGCCGTAAGTCTTTCTGACGTCAGGACTCGATTACTAAACTGGAGACGTGTTTCCGGGCCCAGACTGAGGAGTTCTACAATCAGGTCACCAAGAAGGTGAACAATAGATGGCAGACGTAGATTGTCTTAAGGTGTGAATACACGTAGAAGGACTACGGTTCACACCGATCTCCAGATAAGTGCCCTGACTCCTTTATTCACTATTCGACCGCCCCTCTTATAAGCCTGCACCGAAAGATTCTTGCGTACCTGTGTCGTGTAATAGTTTCTTGGACGCCCGCCTTTTCTTTTCCCCTGAATTTAGACCTCCAGTTGATTGATTCAAAAATACATAGCATACAAGCTCAGATGAATACTGTAATACACACAAAATACGCACATTAACATAACCAAGTTAATTTCTCTTCCTTATTGATTTCAGAACTCATTAAAACCGGTGAACATGCAGAGAAACCGTGGACAGATGGCCTGGTCACGTACAGTTTTAGGGTTGCTCTTCATTTGCTGTGTCAAGTAAGGACTGTTGTATTGTTATCTTGATTTATATGTGTTCCTAGTGCTTAGTACGATGCTCGTCTTTCCTTTCTTTCCACTACACACTCTAGACCCAATCGTTCATAGTTACTCGTGTTTTACTTAACCATAGTCATACTATTTTCATGTTTACAGCACGTTATAGTGTCTGAGTAGCGGAGGGGTAGGGTGCAGGTCAAAGATACAGGTTTTAATCTCCAGTATCACATTATCAGAACGCTCCTGTTGATTCAGCTGTAAATGGGTGCCAAGAAAAGCAGGCAGAAAAAATGGGAACTATCATTCCATAGACGAGTTATGGCGCTTCATACATACATATATACATACATACATACCCATACACACATACATACACACATATATACATACATTCACACATACCCTTCAACATTCATACATACATACATACAAACACACACATACACACATGCACACATACACACACACATACACACATACACACATACATACATACACATACACACATACATACACACATATATACATACATACACACATACATACATACATACACACACATATATACACACATACATACATACATACATACATACATACATACATACATACATACATACATACACAAATACACACATACATACACATATATACATACATACATATACACACATACATACATATATACATACATACATACATACACACACATACATACATACATACACACACATACACACATACATACATACATACATACAAACAAACATACATACACATACATACATATAGACACACACACACACACACGCACGCACGCACGCATGCAAGCACGCACTCACGCACCTACGCACGCACGCACGCGCACATGATAACTGTCCGTTGTTGTCGATGACGACCATCGACATTATCCTTCTTGTATTTGATCTGGTTTGTTTTGTTTCTGCATTGTCCGACATGTTTTGCTGTAGTGTTTGCTGGGCCTCATGTGGCTTATCAGCCCAATGTGGGCACGGAATGTTCTATTACACGGTCTGTATACAATGTCTTCTGCTGCCCGTGAGGGTGGTTTCGTTGCTCATTCCTTCCGGATCAGGCGTTTGGTTTTCGCGTCTGCATGCGGTGACTTTCTCCTTCAGCAACGCCCGCGTTTACTGCATTTCTCCAGACTGTTGTTCGCAATGCTCTCCCATTTGTTTTCATCTATGTGACAGCGTCTCAGACTTTCCTTTTGGCTGTCCTTAAATCGTTTTTTTTAGGCGACTTCCTTTCTGCCAGCCTTCCCCCCTAAGCTCACCGTAGACAAGTCTCTTCGCAGTCTTCTGTCGGGCATGCGCGCAGGGTGCCCAGCCCATCTCAGCTGTGCCGCCTGCAGTGATGCATGGATGCTTGGCATGTCTGCTCTTTTCAGGATTTCAGTGTCAGGGATATGGTCATGACAGTGGACCCGGCGTATGCGTTTCAGGCTGGTTGTGTGTAGTGGTTCAATCGTTTTGCATGTATCGCAGATACAGTCCATCTCTTGCATGCTTTTAACAGCGTTAAAATGATAGCAGCTCTGTAGGCCTTGAGCTTTGTCTTGGAGATGATGCCCCAGGCATACATACATTCATGTGTTGTTCGTCCATCGTGATTACGTGGGACTCCTTTGACAACATTCACTGTTCTCATTAGTTCGAAGTTTGCTAAATAAGCCAATTGGTTCCAGGAATTGACTGTCATATGTAGTACAATGACTGCAGAAGACCGAAAGTGCAAATATCGCAGTCAAACTGTAAACTAGCGACACGACGCATTGCGTTCTCCGGACTACATCCTGCTACTTACAAAGCCACGTTCAAGGCTTGGTAGCGGGAGATTGAGAACGAACACAGAACGAGAAGAAGAAGAAGTACAATGAAATATGACACCCCATATCCTCGGAGTTGAAGAAGGGTTGATGTGAGCAGACTTACGAAGCGATCGTGTATGTACAGTCTCATTTAATATCGTGTTCCCGAGAGTGCGAATATTATATGCATCAAGTATCAAGGACACGCTTCTTGTGCTTCTCGTTCTTGACAATTGCGTTCGTGAAATTACGAGAAAGTGAGATGCGTGAATTTGATTATAGTGAATGAGAGATGTGCACGTCAGCCTCACTCTCTCTTCTCCGTCTACCCTTATTCAATGGAAAGAAATGATCAAGGCGACTGATGCAGATTTTTCTGAGGGTTATCCCTCGAAGCATTTGAAACGATACATACATGCCGAAACAAACGACCTTTGAGTGACGGGAAATAATTTAAAATAGACAGATTCTTAATTACGATTTTGTTTCTTGAAAAACGTTCTTACAAATTATTTTAAGTGTGTCAGCACCGGATTGTCATTGAACTTGACGCTGGAAGAAACAAATTTGGAAATTAATTGAATATCCGTAGTCATGGAATCTGGTAAACAATTGTAAGTGGCGTGCATGTTTTATCAATTTAGCTTCAAGTGTGTCCTGAATGGATGCAGTTCATTTAGGTGGTGACAGTGAGAACAGTTATCGATAATTTTGTTTAATGTTTATATAATTGAAAAACTAACATGGGCGAGTTGACATAGGAAGAAGAGACGGTAGGGTTGAGGGCAAGATGCGTGTTTGGAGAGAGAAGTGATAGGCAGTTTGAAGAAGGACGTGATGGTTGGGTACGGTGAAGGAGATTAGCGGTTTGGAGGTGGGCAGGTTGGAGACGGACGTGATGGTTGGGTACGGGGGAAGAAGATTAGCGGATTGGAGGTGGGCAGGTTGGTGAGGGTAGGGCGTTCGTTGACGGAGGACGAAGTGGATGAGTTTGAGGGCAGGGATAGAGTACGATGGGGATGTGGAGCAGGAGAAGTGTTCCAGAAGTTGTCCTTTTTTTTTGTTGACAGATTTAATTCAACATAACATGAATGTTGTCCGTTTGCGTGGACTTCTATTTCTCTTATTTTAACTACCTTTCTCATAACCTAGAGAGTTGACATTTTTAGCACATAATCTATTAGTTCTAAGTCTTTCTTCTTAGCCGACATGCACTTCTACAGGGGCAGATGCCTCGTGTGGAGGTCCCACTTAGCCGACCTGTACCTCTACAGGGGCAGATGCCTCGTGTGGAGGTCCCACTTGGCCGACCTGTACTTCTACAGGGGCAGATGCCTCGTGTGGAGATCCCACTTAGCCGACCTGTACTTCTACAGGGGCAGATGCCTCGTGTAGAGGTCCCACTTAGCCGACCTGTACTTCTACAGGGGCAGATGCCTCGTGTGGAGGTCCCACTTAGCCGACCTGTACTTCTACAGGGGCAGATGCCTCGTGTGGAGGTCCCACTTAGCCGACCTGTACTTCTACAGGGGCAGATGCCTCGTTTGGAGGTCCCACTTAGCCGACCTGTACTTCTACAGGAGCAGATGCCTCGTGTGGAGGTCCCACTTAGCCGACCTGTACTTCTACAGGGGCAGATGCCTCGTGTGGAGGTCCCACTTAGCCGACCTGTACTTCTACAGGGGCAGATGCCTCGTGTGGAGGTCCCACTTAGCCGACCTGTACTTCTACAGGGGCAGATGCCTCGTGTGGAGGTCCCACTTAGCCGACCTGTACTTCTACAGGGGCAGATGCCTCGTCTGGAGGTCCCACTTAGCCGACCTGTACTTCTACAGGGGCAGATGCCTCGTGTGGAGGTCCCACTTAGCCGACCTGTACTTCTACAGGGGCAGATGCCTTGTGTGCACGTCCCGGCTCTGGTATGATCTGAATGTAGTCTGGAGGAGGATTTCCTGAATAGTGGGTTAGGCTCGAGCAGCTTTTTACTCCACGGCGTTGGGAAAAGGGCTGCGGAGGGAGGTTAACCGATGTGTGAGTCCATCTTAATAGATTCAAACATTAGTACAAAGTAGACCCGCAGAATGTTAGGCGAAATTTATCCTGCTCTAAACAAACCACCTAATCATTGCCAGTGTTATGCCATCTCCCACAGTTAGTCGCCTCTAACGACATGCTCTCTGTGAGGCAGTGATGCTAGTCTTGTACTTGTCCTACACAAAGACCCAGAAAAACCACTCTCCTAGTACGACCTTTTAATGTATCCAATTTCGACTGATCATGGACGTGTATTTAATAACATAGTGTAAAGAACAAAATATTTACTTGCATCGACGGTGGGATAAAGAACTTTACGACGCATTAGAACAGCTACACGCGTTCATTGAGTTGGACAGTCACGAACAGTTGGACAATCACGAATAGTTGGACAATCACGAACAGTTGGACAGTCACGAATAGTTGGACAGTAACAAACATTTGAACAGTCACGAACAGTTGGACAGTCACGAATAGTTGGACAGTCACAAACAGTTGGATAGTCACGAATAGTTGGACAGTCACAAACAGTTGGACAGTCACGAATAGTTGGACAGTCACAAGCATTTGAACAGTCACGAGCAGTTGGACAGTCACGAATAGTTGGACAGTAACAAACAGTTGGACAGTCACGAATAGTTGGACAGTCACGAACAGTTGGACAGTCCCAAACATTTGAACAGCCACGAAAAGTTGGAAAATCACGAATAGTTGGACAGTCACGAACAGTTGGACAGCCACGAACAGTTGGACAGTCACGAACAGTTGGACATTCACGAACAGTTGGACAATCACGAACAGTTGGACAGACACGAACAGTTGGACAGTCACGAACAGTTGGACAGTCACAAATATTTAACAGTCAGGAACAGTTGGACAGTCACGAACAGTTGGACAGTCACAAAAGTTTGACAGTCACGAACAGCTGGACAGTCACGGACAGTTGGACAGTCACAAACATTTGACAGTCAGGAACAGTTGGACAGTCACGAACAGTTGGACAGTCACAAACATTTGACAGTCACGAACAGTTGGACAGTCAAGAACAGTTGGACAGTCAGGAACAGTTGGACAGTCACGAACAGTTGGAGAGTCAGGAACAGTTGGACAGTCACAAACATTTGACAGTCACGAACAGTTGGACAGTCAGGAACAGTTGGACAGTCACGAACAGTTGGACAGTCAGGAACAGTTGGACAGTCACAAACATTTGACAGTCACGAACAGTTGGACAGTCACAAACATTTGACAGTCACGAACAGTTGGACAGTAACTAACAATTCGACAGTCACAAACATTTGACAGTAACGAACAGTTGGACAGTCACGAACAGTTGGACAGTCACGAACAGTTCGACAGTCACGAACAGTTGGACAGTCACGAACAGTTAGACAGTCACAAACATTTGACAGTCACGAACAGTTGGACAGTTACAAACATTTGACAGTCACGAACAGTTGGACAGTCACAAACATTTGACAGTCACGAACAGTTGGACAGTCACAAACATTTGACAGTCAGGAACAGTTGGACAGTCACAAACATTTGACAGTCAGGAACAGTTGGACAGTCAACAAACATTTGACAGTCACGAACAGTTGGACAGTCACAAACATTTGACAGTCACGAACAGTTGGACAGTCACAAACATTTGACAGTCAGGAACAGTTGGACAGTCAACAAACATTTGACAGTCACGAACAGTTGGACAGTCACAAACGTTTGACAGTCAGGAACAGTTGGACAGTCACAAACATTTGACAGTCAGGAACAGTTGGACAGTCACAAACATTTGACAGTCACGAACAGTTGGACAGTCACAAACATTTGACAGTCAGGAACAGTTGGACAGTCACAAACATTTGACAGTCACGAACAGTTGGACAGTCACAAACATTTGACAGTCACGAACAGTTGGAAGTAAACATTGACGATAAAGCAAGGGGAAGTTATCCGTATGAGCGATGATCATTTTCAAAGATTTGAATGGAATATTCTGAATTATATTAACTGACAGCAGCTAGTGACTAATAGCCATAATATATTACCTGACTAAATGTTTTGATCAGTATATTTTTTTCATTACCTTCACAAAAATGTATGAGCAGTATTTTTTTTCATGACGTTGACTAAAATGTATGATCTCCATGTTTTACCTGACCCTGACTAAAATGTCTGATCAGGATGTTTTTAATGACGTTGGCTAAAATGTCTGATCAGTATGTTTTGTCTGACCAGACGCTATTCTCCTCTTCACTTCACCGTTAGTAAAACTCAGGTAAAAACCTGAAATGCTGGTCAAAATATGAGTGAATGAAATATAGTACATCATGCTCTGTATTGGTACTCACAGTAGAAGAGAGAAGTGTGGTCAAAGAACAACTGGGTAACAAGGGGAAATAAAGAGACCTCAGGCCCAAAATTCAATAGCGACTCACAGCTGGTTGCTTGCACCAGGACAGTAACTGACAACGAACCAAGACCTTGTTACATCTCCAAGTGTCTGTTCTGTAAACAGTCTGCAACCACGCAGCCTGGTTTAGATGTTACAAATCGAAGAGGTAACTAAACCGAGTTTCAAAGATTTGCTGAAATCAGACGTGTCGGTCTGGGATCAAGATGCTGAGCAGCGCATGAGCTGCAGTGATCAGCGACTCATAGCTGACTGCTAGCGTCAGGGCCAGCGAACCAGAGCTGCCAAGATCCTTCTACACCTCCACGCGGTGATCCTGGATAACAGGCTGCAGCAGGGCAGACTGGCTTAGGAGAAGGGATCGAAGAGGGAATGCTAACCCGGTATTCAAAAAATGCTTGCTGAAGTCGGATGTGTTAGACCGAAAGGTGCAAATATCGCAGCCAAGCTGTAAACTACGACACAACGCATTCCGTTCTCTGGACTACATTCCGCTACTGAAGCCTTTTCAGGGTTTGGTAGTGGGAGATTGAGAATGCACGAAGAAGAAGAAGAAGAAGACGTGTCGGTCTGAAAAACGCAGATATCGCAGCCTCGCTGTAAACAACAAACACAATGTGACAAGCATCTTTTTCAGAACGAAGGAGCATAAGAAGAAAGAGAAGAGGAAGAAGAAGGAGGAGATGAAGAAGAAGAACAAGAGGAAGAAAGAAATTGAAAAAGAAGAAGAAAGACAAAACAAAGAATGAGAAATAGTAGCGAAAGAAGAAGTAGATGAGATGAAAACAAAGAAGAAGTAGAAGCAGGTTAGGAGAAAAATTAAAAAAATAAAAAGAAGACAAGGAAGTAAAATAAGAAAAATTAGAAGTAGATGAAGAATAAAAAGGAGAAGAAGAAGAAGATAAAGATGAAGAAGTAGAAGATGAACAGATAGTAGCTGAAGAAGAAGAAGTACAATAAAACGATGAAGAAGAAAAAGAAGAAGAAGAAGAAAAAGAAGTAGAAAAAGAGGAAGGACATTAACAAATAGAAGTAGTAGCAGGAAAAGAAGACAAACAAGAAGATGAAGAAGCAAGATAGAAGAAGAAGAAGAAGAAGAAAAAGAAGAAGAAGAAGAGGAAGAAGAAGAAGAAGAAGAAAGGTTGAAGTGGGCAGTGACTTGATCTCTTCAAATTCATTACCGAGAAATACTAATTATCAAATGATGAACGGCACAAATGAACGCATTAAGTTTTCCTAAAAAAACCATACAAAAACATCAACATTAAAAGAAATTATACTCTTGTAGTAGCAAAGAAACCCATTTAGTATAACTAAAAGCTTGTACCAAAAAAGGATGTTTTAAAAAAGATATTTACTTGTTAAATTAACGATTTTCATAATTATCATGCGCTGTGCGCTGTTAAAGACAAGTTCATCGAAATTTGTTGTATGGTCTGAAATTGTTGCCTTTTCATATTGGATTTTACATGAAGAAATATGAAAATTTTTTTGTTTGATCAGGTCAGGTAAGTTTGCTTGAAGGTTCGGTTGGATCTGGGGTGGGGGGGGGGGGGGGGGGGGGGGGGGTGGGGGGGGGGGGTGCAGACAAAGATCTTCAGACTCAGAAAGGAATGAGTCTAAGAGACATATCCTGCAGAACTGTTCTACTTTACAGACAAATGAGATTCAGTCTGGCCTGGGGGAAGAGACCATTTTCGAAAAGCTGTGGTAGACCCACGAAGACCTGAAACGCACAGTCTCCTTCGTGAGCCCCACAGGACTAGAAGTATAGCATTAGTTGGTCGTGAACCTCGCCTGGCTAGAAGCATATCATTAGTTGGTCGTGAACCTCACCTGGCTAGAAGTATATCGTCAGTTGGTAGTGAACTGCACTGAACTAGAAGTATAGCATCACCGAACTAGAAGTATAGCATCAATTGATCGTGAACCTTCTCCTGGCTAGAAGTATAGCATCAGTTGGTCGTGAACCTCGCCTGGCTAGAAGTATAGCATCAGTTGTTCGTGAACCTCGCCTGGCTAGAAGTATAGCATCTTTTGGTCGTGAACCTAGCCTGGCTAGAAGTATAGCATCCGTTGGTCGTGAACCTAGCCTGACTAGAAGAATAGCCTCCGTTGGTCGTGAACCTCGCCTGGCTAGAAGTATAGGATCAATTGGTCGTGAACCTCGCCTGGCTAGAAGTATAGCATCAGTTGGTCGTGAACCTCGCCTGGCTAGAAGTATAGCATCAATTGGTCGTGAACCTCGCCTGGCTAGAAGTATAGCATCAGATGGTCGTGAACCTCGCCTGGCTAGAAGTATAGCACCAGATGGTCGTGAACCTCGCCTGGCTAGAAGTATAGCATCAGTTGGTCGTGAACCTCGCCTGGCTAGAAGTATAGCATCAGTTGGTCGTGAACTTCGCCTGGCTAGAAGTATAGCATCAGATGGTCGTGAACCTCGCCTGGCTAGAAGTATAGCATCAGTTGGTCGTGAACCTCGCCTGGCTAGAAGTATAGCATCAGTTGGTCGTGAACCTCGCCTGGCTAGAAGTATAGCATCAGTTGGTCGTGAACCTCGCCTGGCTAGAAGTATAGCATCAGTTGGTCGTGAACTTCGCCTGGCTAGAAGTATAGCACCCACTGATCGTGAACTTCGCCTGGCTAGAAGTATAGCATCAGTTGGTCGTGAACCTCGCCTGGCTAGAAGTATAGCATCAGTTGGTCGTGAACTTCGCCTGGCTAGAAGTATAGCACCCACTGGTCGTGAACTTCGCCTAGCTAGAAGTATAGCACCCACTGGTCGTGAACTTCGCCTGGCTAGAAGTATAGCATCCGTTGGTCGTAAAAAAAGAAGCTGGGTGGAAGGTGGTGGTGGGGGGGGGAGTACGTTTTTTGTCGTTTGTGCCTAATATTTCAGGGCGACCAATGATATGTTGGGTTGTGCTATGTCAAGTTGGATAAACCAACAGTTGATTATCCTAAACGCAAACCTTTTTCTGTGCAAAGTTACCACAACCAGATTCAAATGTGACCTTCGAAGAGTCCAAAATGTTTATTAGGGCCAGAAAGGTGGACAAATGGGAAATAGAGCACAGTGTCTACACAAAATGGAATGCTTATTACTAGTTAGAGAGCAGCTAGTGGTCTTAAGATTCCGCACAGGGTACAACCGACTGAGGTACCAGCTGTACCATCTGAAGACATGTGGTACTGACGAATACACCTGTGGTACTGCAAAAATGTCTTCTGAAAATCTGCTGCAAAATTTCCCGACATACGAGGACCAGAGAAAGCACATGTGGCCATCAGCAGTGCTAAGACTAGACACCTCTATGGCAGTGTCGACAGACTGAAGATGGCCGCTGCTTTCTTTAAACACATTCGAGTCGACGTCTGACATGAAGGAGAATATTTTTCTTCTCCTGCTGCTTCTCTTTTAGCTTGGTCGTGGTGGTATGGTGAACATATGTATTCTGTTATTATCAGACTGTCAGATGACACTTGGAACGGCCCTATCGCACGAACCTGCTCAACACGAGCGTAGGCAGATGATGAGTCACTCCGAACTCGAGTCACATGACAATAATTGTGTGACAATAGTACCAAAACATTGGTCTATGACTGTGTGACAACAGTACCAAAACATTGGGCTATGTATGATCTGTGTGAAAATAGTACCAGAACATTGGGCTATGATCTGTGTGACAATAGTACCACAACATTGGGCTATGACTGTGTAAAAAAGTACCAGATAATCAGTCTATGACTGTATAACAAAAGTACCAGATAATCAGGCTATGAATGTGTCACAAAAGTACCAGATAATCACGTTATGCCTGTGTGAAAAAATAAGTACCAGATAATCAGTTTATGACTATGTTATAAAAGTACCTGATCATATCGCTAACACTGTAGAACAAAAAGTACCAGATCAAATCGCAATGACTGTAGAACAAAAGTACCAGATTAGATCACTGTGACTGTAGAACTAAAGTACCAGATCAAATCGCAATGACTGTAGAACAAAAGTACCAGATTAGATCACTATGACTGTAGAACAAAAGTACCCGATCAAATCGCATTGACTGGTGAACAAAAGTACCAGATTCGATCACTATGACTGTAGAACAAAAGTACCAGATCAGATCGCTATGACTGTAGAACAAAAGTACCAGATCAGATCGCTGTGACTGTAGAACAAAAGTACCAGATCAAATCGCAATGACTGTAGAACAAAAGTACCAGATCAGATTGCTATGACTGTGACAAAAGTGCCAGATCATACCGATATGACTTTGTGACAAAAGTACTAGATCATACCAATATGTTGGTGTTTCAAAAGTACTAGATAATACTGCTATGACTGTGTGACAAAAGTACCAGATAATACCGCTATGACTATGTGACAAAAGTACCAAATCATACCGCTATGACTGTGTGACAAACGTACCAGATAATCAGGAAATGACTGCATAACAGAAGTGCCAGATCATTTGGCTATGACTGTTAAAAGTACGAAATCATTTAGCTATGACTGTTGGACAAAAAGGTCCAGATAATCAGGCTATGATCTGCGAAGTCCAGGTCCTCAAATTATAATTTGTAAAAACGTTTTGTTTATATTTGAATTACATACAAATCGAATGTGAACACTGCCCGGCGATCTAATTGGCAAACTACCTTCATTCATGTATCCCTACATACCCCCCCCCCCCACCCCTTCCAACACTCCTCCCCCTGACTGAACCCAGCAATGAAAATAAACACCGTTACAATACTTTCTTTGTCAAGCAGAAACCGAAGACTTAATAACATACTATCGTGAGAATGGAAAGACGAAGAACAACAGGATCATATCGACACAGAAAACGATATAATTATATTGTAAACACAGCTCTCTACAAAATAAAGGATACGAATACGGTATAGATTAAGCTACAAAGATAATTGCGTATTTGGTGAACAGGTATGCAAAATACGTACTATTGGTTGAGTATCTGGTCTGCAGAGTAGTAATAAATGTAGACCAGGATTCTGTTGCGCGGTTTTTAATTATCGAGCAAGGGAAAAACAAAAGCCAGAAACAGTGATCTGAGAAAGTAGGCCAGACAGTCTTAATGAACGTGCTGCATGCCACGTCTGTTACTGTTATTGTTATTAGAGCTTTGAATATTTAGTAGAAATATTATTATTATTATTATTAATATTTTGAGAGTCTGAGTAGCAGAGTTGCAGAGATCCTCACTTCTCGTGGCAAGGATGTTTGATTATATTCCAGTTTTTGTTATGCTTCTGTCGACCCAGCTGTAAATGATTACCTGGTTGGCTGTTGCAAAGAGACAGTAAAGAAGAGGGCTGGCTATAAAAACTCATAAAATATTGCGGTAAAATACATTAGAGTTTCTAAAACATTATCTCGGACAGCAGTGTCTGTTAAGGAGTTTATTATTTTTCACCACATGCTGAGAACGATATTTTAGTTATTTCCCTTGAATTTCCATAAACAGGTGAAGGGGGAACACTTAAAGTGTCTGTAAAATTATGCAGATATTTAATAGATAAATAGTAAGCTATGAAAACTCCAGAGATCCTCAACAATGCCGCTTCAATACATACACTCCTACTGTGGAATCACATGAAACGAGAGAGCAAACGTCTAGCAAAAGATGGCAGAAAAATGTAATCACCGAGTATAATACAGAGAGATCAAGAACATCACAGGAAATCAATATTTACGTCAATGGAGAGAAGGCAGAAACATAAGCGGTACGCCAGACCCAATTCACCAACTCAATCCAGAACACATTCTACAGGAATGCCCAGACTATAGGGATATCAGATTCCAGACCTGGCCAGAGGGTGTGGAGCTGAGACAAATATTGTGGAGCAGCCGCTCCGACCTGGTTAAGAGTGGTCTAAAGGTAAGGTGTCCACCTCGGATCACTGTGGAGGAAAGTATTTTTTCCACATGGATCTTCTGGCAAAAATTGCCCTGATCTCTGGATAGTGAGATCGGACTCCCGCGTTCAGTGTCGAGCACGTTGGAAATTCCTTTGACGGAAATCGAAAAGAGTAGGCTTAATGGCCGCTGCCTGGACAACATTCAAGTTTAAAATCTACCCAATTTCTCCGTACCTCTCCTCAGGTGGTTTGCTAAGAGCAGCTGTAGATTGTGCATACTTGGCTGTGGGTCTACTTAGCTCTAGTGTTTGAGTCCATTAAGATGGACTCACACATCGGTTAAACCACCCTCCAAGAAACTGGTTGTATACAGACTCTTCTAAACCAGTATAAATGCCTTAAGTTAAGTTAAGGTGAACAAGCAGTATTGTTCACTCATAGCAGCGCAACCAGACATACATTGGAAAAGACAAAAAATATGTAATAATTGAAATTATTGAAATTTCGGCTCGAATCGGCATATAGGCGGTCATGCCTGCTCTTGCAGTAGAAGTGTCTATATCTATTTCTTTTAAGCAGTGACATTGCTAGCCGCATGAAAAACTCTCCTTAGTTGCTTTTTTACGATACACAAGAATATGCAAGTCTTATCTTATTTTAGAACTGAAAAGCTTCAAAATCCACGCGGGAAATAAATGTCATTTGTTTGCCATGACGAAATATTTTAACAGGAAAGCCGTTTGTGATATGAGAATTTCATCATCATCAAGTGCTCTGCCGGTTTGCACTTGGAGTCTATCAGATGTATCGTCTTTCTTGATGATCTGAGACGCTAGCCCAGTTAGGCTCAACATACTGACCATGACGACGCGTCAGGCACAATACACTGACCAAAACCACAATCTCTCTTCCATGTAGCGTTCCCTGGAAACATGCTGTTTTCAAGGCATCTTGGTTGGCGAGATGGGGGATCGATGTGATCCCTGTAGTAGTGAACGTCACGCAGAGGAACCCAAACATAGCACAACCGCATGGAAGACTGCGGTTCACCTTCATCATACTCGTGATCTGAGGAACGCTACCACTACCCGTCACTTAACGTCCTTTTCAGAGCGCACAAAAGAGTAAACTTACTCATTATGTGCATTAAACAACAACAACCGTTTTTCCTACCGTTTTCTTTCGACAGATAATAATATGAGTTACTGCGTGCACACTTCTCGCTGACGATCAAGCAGTCATAGCAACTTCAGATATACAATTGCAACAACATATTGATCAACTAAATACAACATGTAAAGAATACAGCTTGAAAATCAATATAGAAAAAAACTCGGGTCATAAAAATATCTAGAATAGCCGGAGATATCAATATCACCATTGAAAAACAGCAAATAAACAGGTGAAATATTTCACTTACTTTTGGGAACACGTTGTCAGCAAACAGAAGAATTTCAACGGAAATCCAACAAAGATGCAATATGGTAAATCAGATCATTGAATAATTAACTGCAATACTTAATTGCAGGCACGTGACAATAACTACCAAAAGAGATTTAATCAACACGATTCTCGCCCAGACACTACGCTACTAATGTTAAAATGGGACACTAACCTCAAATTAAAAACCCTACATCGTAACAACATAAATTAAAAGCCTGCAAAAGATATTGGGCGTAACAAGAAGAGACATGATGAAAAACGGTAACATCGGGAGACTTATGGAAACAACACCAGTATTAGACTAAATTAAAAGACAGCAACTAAAATGGTTGAGTTCTAGAGATCTCTTCACAACCTGACGACGAGAAGCAAAACAGGATATGCGTAAAGAAAGAAAGAAAGAAAAAGAAGAAGACTGCGTTGCACAGCTGTTTCTTCAGCCCTGAAATTAGTACCGGTTTCCTCTGCTGGTATGGAATTGTTTTCTAACTTCACATACAATTTTCCTGGCATAAATTTCTATCTCTGATACATTAAACTATTGTGTGTTAACAATTGGACAAACCTGAAGTATTTATGCAATCTATGACATATTTCAATTCTTTACTTTCATTTATGATGTTATTAATCGTAACTTAACTTAACTTAACGTCTTTATACTGGTTTAGAAGACCGTGCAGAGTCTGTATACAACCAGTTTCATTTACATCACCTTGCTCTAAAAGCTATGCGCATCCAGTTTATTCTTAAATGCATTAACTGTCCCTGCCTCCACTACCTCCCCTGGCAATGCATTCCAAGCAGACACCACTCTCTGACTGAAAAATATTTCCTAATATCTAATCTGGACCTCTCCTTAGTCAGCTTGTAGCTATGCCCTCTTGTTATTGTGGGTGGCTGTGTTAAAAAAACAACTTGTTATAGTCTAATTTATCCATTCCTCTGATCATCTTATAAACCTATATTAAGTCACCACGAATTCTTCTCTCTTCTAGACACTGTAGGCCAGTTTTTCTCAGTCTTTCCTCATAACTGTAATTCTGGAATCCCACTATCATCTTTGTCGCTCTTTTTTGTATTCTTTCCAGCATGTTTATATCCCCTCTATGATAAGGACTCTACACCTGTACACAGTACTCCAATCTAGGTCTAACTAAAGCTTTATACAGTTTGACTATCACTTCCTTGCTCCTATGTTTAATATTTCTTTTTATCATACCTAACATTGCATTTGCCTTTTTCACTGCTACCTTAACTTGCTCACTCACCTTTCCTGTATGATCTATTATAACGCCTAGGTCCATTTCCTTATCTATCTTTCTAATATTGTTCTCTCCCATTCTGTAATTATGTTCCATATTGGATCTACCCATGTGGATGACTGTACTGTACATTTATCTACATTAACCTCCATCTGCCAGCTTACAGACCATTCTCGAATTTTATCTAAATCCGACCTCAATATATCCACTTCCGCTTCAGATGAGACGCTACTGCATAGTTTTATGTCATCGGCAAATTTTGCAATCATGGATCCCATATCAATGTCCAAATCATTTATATATATCTTGTATGTATGCAAGTTAAAGTAGAAATCCTCCCATTAATTAATATGTAAAATTAACTTTTTTGACATGTATAAATCGTTTTTATCAGTCACATCAAACTTATGCTATAAAATAAATGATAATTTCACCTCGAGTATAAATTGAAAGAATTACATTGGGTTTAAAAGTGGGTGCTCTGACCGAAGTTATATTTCGTGCACAACTATTACATGAAAGCAGCTACTGAAGCGCGCATTTTGTAATGCAGCAGAAGGGATTTGCCTTCACACTAGATGAGATGGCCCTCTGTTTTATCTTGTGAGACTCAAAACTAAAATAAAGATCAGGAGAGTTACTGTCAGAGACTTGTTATTTGCAGGTTCACTGCGCGGGTCATGTGGTTCGCATGTCAGACTATCGGTTGCTAAAAATAATCTTCATGGCGAGATGCACAACGGCGAACAATGAGGCCCATAAAGGCGCTTTAAAGACACACTAAAAACATCTTTAAAAGCCTTCAGAATAAACCTCAAAACATGGGAAGATGCTTCAAAAGATCGTACAGCCTGGCGTACTGCTCCCCGTGGAGGAGCAGTGTCATGCGAAGCTTCTAAAAAGACTGCAGTAGAACAACGGAGAAAGGCCAGAAAAGCCCGTGAAATATCACCATCTCGCGAAGCGAACTTTCCATGCCCTCCCTGCCTGCGAGTATGCAGATCCCAAGTCGGAGGTCAGCCTCATCCACGCCCATCCACAACCCGGAAGTACAGAATACTCGACTGGACGAACTGGCTAAAATGAAAAACGGAAAGGTCCTCATCACGCGTGATGGACGAACAACATTTGCTGATGACGCTGCGATTATCACTCACAGTTAGCATGAACTCCAGATATTGATAGATCACTTCTCCCAGGCGTGCACAGATGTCGGCCTCACAATAAGCCTGAATTAAACAAATGTCCTGGGACAAGACGCAGATACAACCTCAACCATCACTTTCGAGCTCACAAATTAACAGCTGCTTGGGCATGCGCTTATCTGGCATGTGAACAACATTTCACGTCCGTCTTAGCCGAGTCCATTTCAGAAAGTGTATGGTTGCACAGGTTCTGTTCCAGCCAGATTGGTATCGTCGTCGGCAAACCGGAGGTTAGTGAGTATGGGTCCATCTAAACTGACCGTCCCTACGTGATCATCTAATGATTCTGACATAATTCGTTGTAAATAAACTTTGAAAAGAATCGGAGAAAGGAGACACCCCTGACGCACGCCTGTAACAGAACCTGATCTTACGAGGCTTGTCGCAAATCTGGACAAAGCTACCCAGAGATTTGGGATGGAAATCAGTGCAAAGAAGACTAAGAACATGGTCAACGCCGCAGAGGGTATTTAAATCCCGATTATGGTCAAAGGTGAACCTCTGGAAAGTGTTATGTGGTTCAAATATCTGGGAGCAGAAATGAATGCGGAGAGGACTAGTGCGGAGATCCAGTCAAGACCAGCGATGGCCATTGTCCCCCTGACAAGATTACGAATAATCTGGATAGACAAGAACATTAGCCTTAAATCGAAGCTGACTTTAATGTATACAATGGTCACCTCGGTATACCTCTACGCGTGTGAGTCTAGGAATCTGACGGCTGCACTAGAACGTCAAATTTGGGCAATGGAAATGAGATGCTTGCGAATAATTCTTGGCATTTCATATCTGGATCACGTTACAAACGAGCGTGTTCTTGGAATTGTTAGGAAGGAGTTAGGCTAGTATAAAAACATACCGACTATAGTAGAAACACGAAAATTGACATGGTATGGATATATTTCACGATTGGTGGGGCTGACCAAGACCGTCCTGCAAGGCGCTGTGCCTGGGAAGCGAAGGAGAAAGAAATCAAAAAAGAGATGGGAGAACAGTACAAAAGATTGGACGGGAAGGTCTATAGCTGAAACAAATACCCTGGCGAAAAATGGAGACGTATAGCGTGAACTGGTTCGACAAACTGCAATAACGGGTCCTCAACGACCTTCCAGGTTACGGGACTGAGGATCATGGTTGCTCAACATGTTAGTATTGCTATGCATTTCAAAGTTAGGCACTTTTTTCTGTCACCCGATGCCGATCAGCCTACACAGACAGCTCAAGTGAAATCTTTTGAGCTGTCTGACATCTCTGCTATACACTGTCCATGTCTCACAGACATGCAGCAGAGTGGATGACACCACAGCACAATACCATTTTATCTTGGTAACGACAAAGATGCCTTGTTGGTTCCAGACGTTTGCATGGAACATCCCAAATGAAGACCTCGCCTTTGCAATCATGTTATTGACCTCACATTTTATATTCTTCTCTCTAGTGATGGTATTTCCTAGGTAGGGAAAGCTAGCGACTGGCTGGAGGCGTTGGTCTTGTACAGTAAGGTTTGGTTATGGATGGGCAGTGTAGAGCACGCCAGACAGCTAAATCGCTTCCACTTGAGCTGTCTTAGTAGTCTCTTGGGTATAAGATGGCAGGACAAAGTACCTAACTTGAATTATTAGCAAGATAAACAGTTTCCCATACATTCATTATTAGCAAGATAAACATTTTGCGCTTACATTCGCTTCTGCAAAAAAACCCAGATAAGGTGAACGGGATGTTGTTCGCATGTCCAATGAACGAGTCCCCATGAAGCTGCTATACGGTAAACTCAGAGCAGGGAGACACTTTCCAGAGGGCATACACTTATCAGGAGACAGACAAAATGCTACAGAGACTGTTTAAAAATGTCTCTGAACAAATTCAACATTGATGTCATCTCCTGGGAAATGCTGACAGAGAGCCGTTTCACATAGCGCGCTGTAATCACACAAGGTGTTCAAATCGCAGAGTGAATCTGCTTCGAGAAAACGAGGCGATGGACAGAACTTAACGCAACATACACAGCCTTCGTACATGTGTGTCCAAGATTCTGCCGTGCCAAGATTGAACTTTACAGTCATATGAGATCACATCTCACAGTAAAAATAAGATGATGTCATCTTCGCTTGAGATGGACATCTATATATCCGTATGATTCAGTTCACTTCATCCCGTGACCTAATTAGACCATTGAGGCATCCCTGTTGAAACCTCCACAGTTGTGCTACCCTTATCTGTCTACGGATGATTTGTGGGCCTCCTTTGGTCATAGGTTAATCCAATCATTAATGTTGTCTTCCCAAGCTTTCTTCGGACGTCATGGACCTCCATTATCTTGTACTGTAACCATGTAGTACCGTATTTGCAATGATATTGAACCTCGAGAAGTAGCCATACCAAGTCAACTTCCCCCTTTTGTTCGTTGTGAAGATGCCATCATAAAGTCCACATGCATTCTCGATTCTTCGTCGTTCGTCATAAATTGTGATACAGTCTTTGCAGGTGGCATTTAGTTTTCTAAAACATCTCATCTCCATGTTCTGGATTCTTCTCTGGAGATCTGCTGTAATGGTCCGTGTTTCTCAGATGTAGGGGAATATTGAAAGAACCAGTGAGCGCATTAGTCCTGACCCTAATGACCGGGAAGAGTAGTTTATCTTTCCAGCTTTAAGTCCTATACGCTCTGTTATTGTCTGTGCTATTCTGGCCAGGTTTTTATCCCTTATCACTGAAAGTTCTGAGTGCCAACTCAAAAACATAATGTATTATCTGTATAACATACACTGCACTTACTCCCAGTAGGACTAATTAAATAGATCTATTACAGCTTTTATAAACATGCAAGTAAGTGCACATGTTTTGTTATCACATATTAAACATAAAGAAACGTTAATTTCATGTTATCGAAATGTCCATTTCAAAAAGCGATGTAGTGCAATAGACGTTAAGACGGAGAGAGTCGTTTTTGGTGCATTCCTTGTCGGAAAGCAAATGGAAAACATGTTAAATACATTATTAAATAATTGTATATTATATTATTATATCAGAAAATTATATTAACTAAACACTAATATAGCTTTTGCTTTTGCTGTAGACTTTCTGAGTGGTTAAATTTACAGCGCAGAATCAACTTGAAATAAACAGACATAGAGTGCGAGATGACATATCTATACTGTGCCTGATCATCTAATTGGGAATTAAAGAGAGGATACTTTGGAAGTAAATGAGGCTATTCAAACTGAAAACACAAAATAGGCTCAAAATCTAAAAATTAGCGGAATAGAGAAAACACTAAATATAGGGATATAGAGCACGCAACTTAAACAGGTCATCATCATCATCATCATCATCCTCATCAGATCAGATGCTGAGCAGCGCATGAGCTGCAGTGGTCAGCGACTCATAGCTGACTGCTTGCGCCAGGGCCAGCGAACCAAAGCTGCCAAGACCCTTCTACACCTCCACGCGGTGATCCTGGATGACAGGCTGCAATAGAGCAGAATGGCTAAGGAGAAGGGATCGAAGAGGGAATGCTAACCCGGCGGTACTCAAAATATGCTTGATGAGGTCGGATGTGTTGGACCTAAAGGTGCAAATAACGCAGTCAAGCTGTAAACTACATTTTGTTCTCTGGACTATTTTCTGCTACTTAAGACCTTTCAGGGTTTGATAGTGGGAGATTGAGAACGAACGAAGCCAAGCCAAGCCATCATCATCATCATCATCATCATCATCATCATCATCAATCAAGTAATTGGCAAGGTTATTGGGGCACCAATGCTGCATGTATGACCAGTTCCGGCTACCCCACTCAGTTTTGGGCCGGGATATTTGTTCTAGCTATGAACATTACCGTCCATTCTCTGATGTTGCTTTACCATCTCTTTTTCTGCCTCCCTCTCTTACGCTTCCCAGGCCCAGTACCTTGCAGGATCGTCTAGGTCAAACCAGACGATCTTGAAACTTGTCCATACCATGTGAGCTTGCGTGCTGTTACCACAGTCAGTAGCTCATTATTTTGGTCGACCTCTCTCTTACCGGTATCCCGAAATACCTTATCGTGATAAAACGCCGAGGATTCGACGCAGGCATCTCATCTATATTTCCCAAATAGATCAGATAATTCAAATACTTGTGCAGCGTATTCACACAAGATGGAAGGCTAGATGGAGAGGTGGAATCAAGAACACGGAAAGCTAATGTGGTTTTCTATCAGCTCTCACCATTACTGTGACATAAACGTATCCCAGTAGAGAAAACGACACGGCTAATAAAGAGTTTTTGTTATACCATCTCTCTACTACCAGTGTTAGACATCAACTCTCTCCGAGGAAACAAGAAAGGAAAATCATGGTATACGAAATGTGTCGTAGTCACAGTGCTGGACAAAGTGAAAAACGAAGAAATCAGACAGAAGGTGAGTGCAACACAAAGCACGCAATACATGAACATACAGAGAATAAAATGGTTTGGACACCTGACAAGAATGCCCAAAGTTACCAGCTGCTCTTATCTACAATACCAAACATCATAGTTGCAGAGCAAGAGGCAGACCACGTAAAAGATGGATAGATGGTGTCAGTGAGAAAAAGATGACATATGTCAGAAAACTACACCTCCCCACGACGTCTAGCGACACAAGGCGGGGAAAGGAGGGGGGGGGGGGAGGGGTTTGTGGATAAAAGATAATGATGATGTAAAATCTGTCATCAGGAAATACATTTTTACAACACTCAATTATCTTCCCCGCTATTTAAAAATCATGCAGCAGTAGGCTCTTTCAATCATGAATGTCTATAGTAACCCCTTTCAGTAATGACTGACTACAGTAACCCCTTTCAGTCATGACTGCCTATAGTAACCCCTTTCAGTCATGACTGCCTACAGTAACCCCTTTCAGTCATGACTGCCTATAGTAACCCCTTTCAGTCATGACTGCCTATAGTAACCCCTTTCAGTCATGACTGCCTATAGTAACCCCTTTCAGTCATGACTGCCTATAGTAACCCCTGTCAGTCATGACTGCCTATAGTACCCGCTTTCAATCATGACTGCCTATAGAATAATGCAACCTTGGAATTGTAACTCTTGATTGAGTTTTCTGCTTTCTTTGTCCTAGCGACGTTGTGGTATCAATTCTCCGTGTTTCACCAATCCTGAGGTGACCCTTCAGGATACAACTCCACTCCGATCGGTCTACAGCTTCGGTCATTCCAGGATGTCAGAACCATGGCCAGGGCCTCAATGCCCCTGTTGCACACATCAGCTATGGTCGTCCGACTGTTCCTTTACCACACATCAACTGTTCATAGAGTCTGTCTTTGGGAATGCGACCATCGTACATACAACTAACGTGACCACTCCACCGTAGTCTTCGCTGCGTAAGAAAAGTTCCCATGCTTGGAAGACCGGTGCAAGAGTGCACCTCTGCATTTATTACCCTGTCCATGTAATTCCTCGGACGCATCTCAGATTCCGTGTATCTTGTTTAGCTTAGGTTGCCCATGTTTCGCTACCATATTCATTCATAGGTGTCTCAGTCTTCACAGACCATACGCGTCTCACCCTGTGAGTAGCCTCTCAGGGCGCACGCATGGGCGCTGAATATGGAGACCCTGGGCTGCCCAAACTGCAGGGTTCCCTTCTAAGCCTCGCTGGTATAATCCAAAGGATTATATATACCATATAGGAGCGTGCATACGACACATGCATTGTAAACCACGGCCTTGGCCTCAATCGAACGTTCCCAAACACGCGTTGGGAGACATGTGACAGTAGCTTTGACAATCCGACTATCAATTTCTGGATATTGTGAATGTCATTGATCAGAGACCCCATGAATGTGAATTCGTGCACAGCTGACAATTCATTATTATCCATGTTAAAAGTTGGTGTGGCATCTACTTTCTGTCCTTGCACTTTGTTTTATTGATACTTAATAGGAGACCACAATCTTTGCACGCCTGGGAGAATCAATTTTCCAAGCTCTGCGGATTCGGCTGACTGTGGGTAACATTTGTAGCATCATCAGCGAAAACCAATTCCTAGTGTAAAGGGGGGTTAGTTTATGTGTGTTACCAAATATATGCTCCCGTAGCAGAGCAAAGTAGTTTTCGATCAGTGTAGCGACAAGAATAGATTCTTGCTTTATAACTATAATAATGTTCGATTAGACGTCTGATGCCTGTTGAGTTGCTCGGCCACATCCATGACCCACTGCTGAAGCGTGGATCTAGGTGTCGTCCATAGCGGACATGGGGGTTGGTATCTGCTGGATCCATTACGTGCTAGGATGTCCTCTTCTGCTGGTCTAACCGGTCGGGGGGAAGGCTTTTGTCGCTGAGGAACGACTTGTGTAGTATCCTGTGGCCGAGGTTTTCTGGTCCAACCGTATGACAACACCGAACAAAGATACTCGGCGACGGTCAAGTATTTCTAAAATTTGGAGGAGGCTTGTTTTAGCTGAGACCTCCACATTGCGGATGAAGTCATACCATTGGCTGCCCAGGATACACCGCTGGTTGAGCACGTGGAAGATCTCCAGTCTTGTCATGTCCTGTTTGAGTAACATGTTTACTTAATACCACTGCACTACGAAAACCAAATGGCTTGGCTTGGCTTGGCTTCGTTCGTTCTCAATCTTCCGCTACTAATCTCTGAAAGGGCTTAAGTAGCAGAATGTAGTCCAGAGAACGGAATGCGTTGTATCGTAGTTTACAGCTTGACTGCGATATTTGCACCTTTCGGTCAACACATCCGACTTCAAAAAGCATTTTGTGAGTACCGGGTTAGCATTCTCTCTTCGATCTCTTCTCCTTAGCCAGTCTGCCCTGCTGTAGCCTGTTATAAAGGATCACCGCGTGGAGGTGTAGAAGGGTCTTCGCAGCTTTGGTTCACTGGCCCTGACGCTAGCAGTCAGCTATGGGTCGCTGACCACCGCAGCTCATGGGCTGCTAAGCATTTTGAATACCAAATGATTGCCATATACTACCATCAAATTGTAATGTTAATTTATTGGCCTCATAGATTGGTATTATTAGCTGTAGCGATTTTCTTGAACAACCTATTTCAAACAGGACATATGAAGAGTCTACCCCGCTAACCAAACCTAATGTCTTTGTCAGGTCAGTTAAAGCGATATAAATGTACTGATTCTGCTCACATATATGTCCTGAAGATGGAAAAAAATCATGTCGGTCGTTGACATTCAAGACTAGAATCCTCACTGCGAATCCGGATAGACGTGATCAACCAATTTTTGTAGCCGTACTAAAATGACTGGGAGAAAAGACTTTGCATTAACTATTGAGCAGGGAGACGCCTCGGTAGTTATTACGTTATTACAGGAAATCATATATTGAAATAATATTACACAATTCAGTAAAAAAGTTAAAATACTAATTGCCGATGTCACAGTGATTAGCTCACTAGTGCTGTAACAATTTCGTTCGGTAAGAATACTTCAATATATCTGGACAAAAGTAATTATTAATTACCCAACAATTATATTTATTTCTTCATATATTCAATATTACACATTTCCGATATTATAACCGAATCATACGTTGACATGACATGTGGCGTGGAGTGAAAATGTCCGTGGATTGACAAGTGGATATGGTAGACGTTTCACATTTTTGTAAGATCGATGTATTTGATTGGTGAAATTATCTTTTTATTTAACTTGTGAAAATGGCAGGATTTCATAAGTTCCTTTTTCCGAATTAAAAAAATGTTATTCTCGTTTTACAGTAACAGGAAGCGAGTATAACTCCCAGTTGCACAACTACATAAAGGATGGCCACCTTTGGCTAAGTCTTAGACGAGACGCTGAAATTGTCACATTGGATTTGCGGAATGATTTTATGTCCGTAAGGAGGTTTGTGGCACTACTTTATGAAGAACAACTAGGCCCCACTTGTTATGGCCAGCTTATGGCTCTTCCGTTGACCAACGACATCTTGAGAAATGGACATCACTTGTCAGCAGATGAATCCTGCATTGGCTTGTGGTTTATGTGTATATGGATATAGAAGGGCAAGTCAGTAAATAGGTAACAAATGGCAATTATAAAAATAAATCTAAATGAGATAGTGGTTGACAGTTTTAAATATCTAGGGTCGATTGTCAGTGATGAAGGATCAAAATGTGAGGTGTAATGTGAATAGCACAGACAATAGCGGCGCTTACACGGCTTAACACAATCTGGCAAGATAAACGGTTAGCACTATGCACGGAAATCAGATTAATGCGTACACTGGTCCTGTCAATATTCCTCTATGCTTGTGAGACATGGACAGTTACAGCTGACCTTCAGCGAACGATACAGGTCTTGGAGATGAGATGTTTCCGAAGACTTTTAAACGTCACGTACAAAGATCGAGTTACAAATGAGGAAATTCGAGAAAGAATTACAACAGCAATAGGGCCTGTTGAAGACCTCTTGGCAACTGTCAAAAGAAGGAAACTCGCTTGGTACGGTCACATATCGAGATCAAATGGTCTTACAAATACGATCCTCCACGGAAAGGTGCAAGGCAGACGACCAAGAGGCCGTCCCAAAAAGAGATGGGAGGACAACATAAAAGAATAGACCAATCTCCGATCAGAAGAGACACAGGCAGTGGCCTCTGACAGACAAGGGTGGCGTGGTGTTGTGAGGATGTCTTCATGTGTGCCCCAACGACCTCATCGGTTACAGGATGACCTGACCTGACCTGAAATGAGATAGGCAATTGAAAACGATTTATTGTTGCACTTACATTGTCCACTATTTCTCAACATAAATTCCACCAACATTAATGCACTAATTCCATCGATTTATCTTCTTCTTTTATCCTACTACCATTGCTATACGGCGCCGCAGAGAGGCGGATTCCGTAGATTTCTAGTTATTGCCAAGTGGGAGGATTGAGCTGTCGTATGTATGTGTCCTTCACCTTCCCACTCTTTGTGGCTTTCATCGTACGCATTCCCACCTACCTGTTTACGTTAGCAGATATTTTTGAAACAGTTGTAAATTACCCATGGACTTGCTGGGCCTGTCGTAGGATCACCTTTACACTATACTTCCTATAGCTCTAACTTCTGTTACAGTTCTCTTAAAATGCAAGGTAACAGATGTTATATTGTCAGCGAATACAGGAAAGCTGTTTATACTCCGCCATCTTGACCGGAACTCCATCGCTTTATCAGTGCATCAAAACGTGCAGAAGAGAAGTCTTTGGTCTGCTTTCTCATCAGAATTTTACTGTCGTGTTTTAGCCATTATAAATACAGCCAGCCCAACGATTGTTCTGGAATTGGCATTAGTTGATGACTGACACGTGTGTCCAACGAAAAGTGTTGCGGTTTTCAGTTTTGTGTGTGCTATTTTTGTGGTGTTTTTCTCTCCGGGTGCCCTGGCATGGCCATCGGCTGTTTGAAATGGTATTTCTGCAGCCCCGTGTCGTGTTTCCAAGATTCTTTACACACGGCTGGGCTTTGCTGGATTGGCGACCATCGTCCTGTTTTCTAGTTTTATCGGTTTTTGTTTGCCTATGAAATTACACATAAACCAATATTGGACTCATTCATCGTCTGGAAACGTTTGGACGCTGTCTGGTTAGCAAACATGTCTAAAACACATCGTTCACACGCCAAGTGATGCTTTCAATCCTCGCTGCCCCCGGCCGAAATCAACGGAGTAAAAGGCTCTCCTAGGAAATCGACAGAGACCTCTGTCGACACACTAACCACATAACTACAAGACGCAAGGGATTCCTTCCCGGATATTGGAAATTCAATTAGAATTGCAACATGGGATGTCCTTTAAATGCTGCACCACGTGGTGCACCGACATCCCACCCATTGATGCCTTAGCGAGCATTACTATTATTAATAATACCTTTGATGTGTCCTTTCTGTATCACGTACATTTTCATTACATAGAGAAAACAAATTAGACGACTTTACCAATCCTTGTTTAACTTCCTGTTTTATTTGCTTCTAATCTGCTATTAAATTCTCAATTAGTTCATCTGCTTTTTGTCTCGAAAACATGTTTTGCACAAATCTGTGCTTGTGAATTTGCAAGCTTTTAACATTTTTATAACTGCGGGGCATTTTACCTTATCCAATACATTAGTGTAGTCTAGGGAGCACAATTATCTATCTGTTTTCACCTGTATGCTCCGCTCCATTAATATACTCGAATAAATATGGCTTTGTTTGTGCAACTACCTTTGACAAACCGGCCCTGCTCATTTCCAATTCCTGATCGCATTTCTCACGAACATTTCCAGTAGCACTTTCGCGTTATGTGGTTCACAAGAATAGTGATGGGATGGAAGGGGGGGGGGGGGGGGGTACATTCATTGGCTGCTGGCTTTTATGGCATTGATACGAATGTCGATAGAAAACAAAACAATTGTTCGCCTCTGTTTCATAACGGGTTTTGTGATGTGCTTTGAGGAAAGGAGACCAACGTCTGGTCAGGTGAAACGTATTGATCAGATCATGTTAGCCAGGTTCAGGTGAAACGTATTGATCAGACTATGTCAGCCAGGGTGAGGAGAAACGTATTGATCAGATCATGTTAGCCAAGGTCAGGTGAATCATTCTTATCATACTATGTTAGTCAGGGTCAGGTGAAACATACTGATCAGACTAAGTTAGTCAGTGTCAGGTAAAACATACTGATCAAACTTTGTTAGTCAGGGTCATGTGAAACATACTGATCAGACTATGTTATTCAGTGACAGGTAAAACATACTGATCAAACTTTGTTAGTCAAGGTCAGGTGAATGATACTTATCGTACAATGTTAGTCAGGGTCAGGTGAAACATACTGATCAAACCTTGTTAGACAGGTCAGGTGAATGATACTTATCGTACAATGTTAGTCATTTTTTCGAAAAAGCGGCGCTCATCCTGAGGCTATCGACACTGCCATAAAGCTTGTCTAGTGTTGCCACTGGTGATGGCCACATCTGCTCTCTCTGATACTCGTATGTCGGGCAGTTTTGCAGCAAATGCTCAGCGGTCATTTTCCCGGTACCACACGGCCATTCGTCAGTGCCACCTATCTTCAATTTGTTGAATAGGTGGTACCTCAGTCTATTGTGGTCAGTGCGAAGTCTGAAGACCACGACCTGCTCTCTTCTGTTCAACTGGTAATAGGCATCGTTTTTTGTGTAGCCAGTATGTTCTGTTTCCCATTTGGTCATGAATCTAGCTCTAATAAGCCGTTTTGACTCTTCGTATGTCATACTAGTATCTAGTTGTGGTAGTCTTGCACCTTCTTTTGCCAGTCTGTCTGCCTCCTCGTTGCCTTGGATGTTGCAGTGGGATGGAACCCACTGTACCACTATTCTTTTTCGTGCGGACTGCTGGCATAATTGACAGAGTGCTGCTCTTAAATCATTAAGTTCAGTATTTTTCTGGCTTTTTAGTGCTGTGACTACGGCCAGGGCATCTGTAAGCAGGACTATATGGCTTTCATTCCTTTTACCTGTCACCATTTCTTCCACTGCCGCCCTCAGTGCCTCTGCCACCGCTCTGAAATTGCTTGTGTATTTTCCAGTAGCCAATGACAGTGTTATTTTTCTGCCATTTGGTAGATTCATAAATGCCCCTGCCCCTCCGTTCTGTGTTGTGTTTGTTACAGAACCGTCGGTGTAAGCATGGGTCCAGTCCATGCTTGGGTAGTTATGTAGCTCAGGGTTGTATCTCTTCTTTCTTTTTCAGTCTGGCAGTTTTTTTTCTCCAATACCTGGTATATTTTCTACCACCTCTGGAAATATATGCTGCCTCCAGGTAGGTTTTCGTACAGTAGGGATTGGCTTTCGTGTTGTTAGTGCGTTCATGGGGTCTTCGTGCATCTTTGCTTTGGCTATTTCTGCAAAGTTTCTCCGCTTTAGTTTCCCATTTCTGAAATTGTTTAGTCTCTGGTGCATTGGAGGGTCAGTCAGTCTTCTGAGTTTCTCTGCTTGCTGCTGGGCTCTGCAGTCTCTTCTGTCGGTCATGGATTGCAGTTTTGTAATCTTTTCAAGTTCAATAATTGGCGTTGACTTCATGACTCCTCATGGCTTGGTTTTGTAGTTTGCTAATTTTATCGAAGTTCGCCTTTGCTGCTGTTGTCCATGTCGCAATGCCATTATCGAGAACTGGTCTCACTCTTCCAGTGTACATTTTCTTTAGTATACTTTCGTCTGCTCCCCAGCTTGTGCCAGCAAGTTTCCTCATGATTGCCATTTTTAATCTGGCTCTCATTCGATTTCTCTCGATCTGACTTTTCCATGTCATGCGCCGATCAAATGTGACTCCCAGGTAGTTTGGGTTGTCGTTTGGCTGCAGGTATTTGCCGTTAAGACTTAATTTGGTGTTTTGGGGTTTGTTTGATAGCGAGAATATCGTACATGTTGTTTTTTCCTCGTTTATTTTGACCAGCCATGAGTTCGCCCACTCTTCCAACGAACTAAGGACTGCTGCATCCGATTTCTTGCTATGGTGAGATTCTTTTCAGAGGTCCACATAGCCAGATCGTCTGCAAACATTGAGCTATGGACTCTTCTTGGTATATTCTCTGCGATGTTATTTATATACACCAGGAAGAGTGTTGGTGACAGTACTCCCCCTTTGGGTACTCCCTGCTCAAGTGTCACTTTTTTCCTCATCTGCCCTTGTACTTGGACTCTGGCCGTTCTTTTTTCTAGGTAGTGACTGATCCATTTGTACATTTTCCCACAAACTTCACTTCTTCTTAGCTTGACTCTTAGTCCCTCTTTCCAGACTTTGTCAAATGCCTTTTCTAGGTCCACCCAAACCGCTACTGTGTGTTTTTGCTCCTGGTAGGCATCTTCTATTTCCTGGGCTATGAGGATGACCTGATCCTCAGTGGATCTGTGCTGTCTAAAGTCTGCTTGCTGTGAAATTAGTATGTGTTTTTCTTCCAGATGCCACATCAGTCTGGTGTTTTTTATACGTTCCATCAGTTTGCCTACGCAGCTCAGTAGGCTGATAGGCCTGTATCCATTTGGATCTGTTTTGTCTTTTCTTTTCTTTGGTACTGGTACAAGTACTGCGTCTTTCCATGCCTGGGGTACAATACCCATTTTCCAGCTTTGGTTCAGGACTGATAGTAGTTTCCTCTTTGCTGTTTGGCCCAGGCCCATCAGCATTTCGTTTGTTATCCCGTCTTTTCCGGGAGATTTTCTTTTCTTTAACCTTCTCATGGCCTCTTCCATTTCATTCATTGTTAATTTTGCCAATATATGGTCTTCTGATGCCATATTGATGTTGTCGTGCCCCTTTTGCTCTTCATTAATGTCTGTATGCATATCTGCAGGGACATCAATGTGGTTTGCTCTGGCATAATGTTCAACAAAGGCGTTTGCTGCTTTTTTTCCAGTGAGCATGTTGTCGCCCTGCTTGATTATAATTTGTTTGTTTGATGGAGTTTCGTCATTCATTGCTCTGACTAACTTCCATAGTTTGTTCCCTTCTTTGTCTAAATTGAAGCTTTCTGTTTTGTTTTTTCAGCTTTCTCTTGCTGTTTGGTTTAGAGTGTATTTGTATTTCGCCGTGGTGGCTTTGAGGGCGATATTTGCCTCCATGGATTGTTCTCGCTCTGCCATGTTCCTAGCATTTGTGACTGCGTCTTCCGCTTTCTGCAATTCATCATTCCAATAGGGCTTATAATTTTTCCTTGCCCCTCTTGGGATGGTTTCAGTGGCAGCTTGCATTATTGCTTTGCTTAGGCTTTCCACCATGGGCTTCATTTTGTTATTCCGCGTGTTGCTGGTTTCACACATCCCATCTGTCAGGATTGCAAATCTGTCCCAGTCGGCTCGTTTGTAATTCCAACGTGGGAACGGTTTTGTTTCCTGTGGGCCTACTTCCATATCAAAATCTAGCCTAATTGGCCTATGGTCGCTACCTGCCAATTGGTTTAGCACCTGGCGGTCTATTTTATGGTGAATGTCCACCGTGGAAAAGGTCAAATCTGGAGTAGATGTGGTATGCCATGTTCTAGAATAGAAGCTAGGACTATCCTCCGGCCTATTGATTAGATAGAGATTTGTGTCTATCTTCCAATCTTCCACTTCGTCACCTCTGCTGACTGTGTCCGAGTATCTCCATCTCTCCGAGTGGCTGTTGAAGTCTTCAGCTACTATGCAGTTGGAGTCTTTGACTTCCATACTCGAGAGCGATAGGTCTTTTTTTGGTGGTCCGTACAGATTGAAAATGCGGATCTTCATCTCTTGAGCCATTATGTCAACTTCTACAATTTCTGCTTGTCCTGTGTGATTGACAGCTACCGCGCTACTCGGTATGCAGTTACGTGTCAGTATCAGAACCCCTCCTTTGTGACCTTCTCTATCCAGACGGAAGGTCTGATATCCTCTGATTGAGAATTTATGGTTGCTGTTGAGGTGCGTTTCTTGGATACATGCCTCGTCAATCTTACCTTCATGCAAGTGATGTGTTAGGGAAAGCTTTTTGTTAATGACTCCCTCCGCATTCCACTGTAGTATTTTGAGGGTCTTGTGTTTTTGGTCAATAGTTGTTGCCCCATTGCCATGTGCCTCGACTCCACAGCACATGGGTGGGTGACCACCAGTAGTTAAGGTTGGGCCCCTTCGAGGCGTGAGGCCCGACACTCTCGCTGCCTGGCGGCACTCCACAGGATGAGCGCCTAGCTTTTTTCTATTGGGTCATACTATCATCATACAGCGATGTACGTTTCACTGTGTTACTTGTTAAGCCTGTGGCCCAGTGCCTCCGCTTTCAACACGCGTTTCTGTAGGGATGCCCTCCTTAGCCTTTGGCTGTCCTCAGCCTATCTGCAAGGCAGCAGTTTTTTATGATCAGAGTTGTCTCTCTTATGGAAGTTGTCTTACAGGACTAACGAGTCTTCACTACTCGTGTCCATAGGGTGCGGTGATGATATATGATATATGATATAGACTATGTACTGGCTTGTACTATCCCGGAAGAGAGGCAGTCCAGTGTGTCTGTATCCCAGGATCGTCACGTCCTGCCAGAAACGTAGCATGTGCATGTGAGTGGGGTATCTCTTTGCTCCCTTTATTTTCTCGGCTTCTCTGCAGTGATGGTACGCCTAGCATTTCCCGCCACCTGGGAGGTTCACACAATAGAGCAGATGTGCAATGTCCGCTAGTCTGCATCTCTTCTGCGTCCATTGGTATGGCTGATAGCATACAGAGGTAGAGATCGAAGCAGAAGTGCATTTAACCAGAGGACAAGCCTGGTAATGTCACGGAGATGCTGTTCGTCTGGTGTGCGGACATATCTTATGTTCAGGGGCTGAGTCTCGGCAGTTCACAGTGAGGTGGCTGCTCTACTGCTTACGACACCCCGACGAATAAGTTAGTCTTCTACTGGTGGTTTCGCACCTCATCGCCGTATGGGGTGAATGTCGAGCAGTTACTCGCCCGCTTTGATAGGCGGACGGCAGAGACCTCTTTCTGCGGTTCGAACGGGTGGGGCTGAGGCGCGAGCCCCAGGTCCCGACCATATCGTGGCCTCCCATCGCAGTGGTGCTGAGATTTTGGGCGGGATTCCGGCCTAGAGGCGTTCGGCCGTAATCCCTGACATGGTAGCCTCGCGCCATTGGCTTATCAGCCTAGTACGTGAACCAAATGTCTGCGGATCCTCTCGAATTGAGATGGATTACCGAAGCAACGCCCTGTCATTGGTAGGGTAAAACTGACCTGTCTTCCGAGGGTCTAATTCCAGCACAAGTTCACTATTTGACCGAACGAATCAATAGAGGGCTTTTTAGTCACTGATCAAAGTTTGTTAGTCAAGGTCATGTGAAACATACTTATCATATTATGTAAGTCAGGGTCAGGTGAAACGTATTGATCAGACTATATTAGTCATGGTCAAGTCAAACGTATTGATCAGATTATGTTAGTCAGGGTTAGGTGAAACGTTTTGATCAGACTATGTTAGTCAGTGTCAGGTAAAACAAACTGATCAAACTTTGTTAGTCAAGGTCAGGTGAATTATACTTATCATACTATGTTAGTCAGGGTCATGTGAAACATACTGATCAAACTTTGTTAGTCAGGGTCAGGTAAATGAACGTTTCATACTATGTTAGTCAAGGTCAGGTGAAACATACTTATCATATTATGTTAGCCAGGGTCAGGTAAAACGTATTGATCAGACTATGTTAGTCAGGGTCAGGTAAAACGTATTGATCAGACTATGTTAGTCAGGGTTAGGTGAAACGTATTGATCAGACTATGTTAGTCAGGGTCAGGTGAATTATACTTATCATACTATGTAAGTCAGGGTCAGGTGAAACTGGTTAAATACAACAGAGCCAATGTTTCCTTACCGACATGTCGTAAGAAGCGACTATGGAAGGTTGTACATGACTTTAGCAACTTCACCATGTAAAATATATTGATATTGAAACTGAGCTTCAAACAAATATGTTCAGGTTTGCCTAAAAACCGGTTAGTGTAAACCAGCTGCAGTGTTGGACCTAGCATCCACCTTCAGCTCATGATGATAATATAGTTAGTTAGTTAGTTAGTCGTCGGATCATCTTCGTCACATGCGGTACAAGTCCATACGCGCTCAGATCTCCTCCTCAGTATGTCTGCCAGCATGGGATGACTGATAGCCCCGGTCCTGTGTTGGTTAACCAGACATCTTTGGACCCCCGTCTGGCGTCCATAGCGATTGGAGTGTTTGTTTATGCTAAAATACATTTTTAAAACGTATACTAAAAGTCACAAACCAACATTAACTATATGAGTCCCGGTCAGGTATTTGACCCTCGTATCTGGTATTTGACCTCTTGACCTGAAAGCGGGGCTTTTGTGATTCCAGCTAGCGAAATTTAAAATTAAGTGTCGGGCATAAGTAGCTGTGATGTATGTGGTATGTGTCTGTGTGTGTGTGGGTGTGGGTGTGTATATGTGTGAGAGAGTGAAAGTGAGAGTAAAAGATAGAGAGAGAGAGAGCGCGATAATGGCAGTGTATGTAAACTGTGATTTCATTTCGGTCTGTTGATTCTTGATAAATCAATGCAGACTCGCTATATGCATTGGCTGTTTGTAAGATGTATACTTAATTACAGAATAAAAGCGCAGTAAATGTTGGCTTGCTTGCAGAGGGAAAACAAAATTATCGTAATACGCAGTAATTGAAAAGAGGAAAAGAGAAATCATTGATGTTACTTCCGATCCACAGGAAATAATTTCTGTTACTTCCGATCCACAAAAAACAGTGTTTTTATTCTTTCTTTACTCCGTTGTGGTACTTTTTGTAAATTTTTGTAAAAATTAAATCCCAGGCTGCTGTATTTAAATTGTGCAATACATTTTTTGTGGGAACAACGAAGTATGCATACAGCCCACGAGTTGGGGAAGTCTTTTCCTAAAGAGTAGTTGATGATTAGAGAAAGACATGGGTGTCCGAGTGGCAGAGAGGATATCGTCCTTGCCACCAGGAGGTAATAGCTATTGATCAGTCATTCTTCACTGATCTCGTTTACATGGACGACATTGTCCTGTATGTCCAGACAGATCTGCGCTGCAGTGCTATCTGGAAATGTTAAAAATCGAAACGCCCACTTCCTAGGCCTGTCTATATCCTCGTCCAAGACTTCAGAACCTCATTTCCGACACAGAACCCCAAGATATTGAAACCCAAAGTCACACTGGGCACAAAGGGCACATCGAATTCATCTATATCGGTAGCATGATATCATCTGATGGGTGCAGCGGTCCCTATATGTAAAGGCGGATCCGACTAACTGCGCCTGCTACGCTCGACCTCCAACGTGTGTGGAGTAATGGTAAGATCGCCATTGGTACAAAAATTGACATCTACCAGTCCTGCCTGGTCCCACTCCTGCTTTACGGCTCTGACACCTGGACACTGCTGAAACATGACATGTCGATCCGGCAGCCTTCCACATGCGCAACCAGCGGCGTATCCTGGGCATCCGATGGCATGACTACATCCGTAAAGGTCTCTGCTAAAACAGGCCTCCCTCAATCTCAGAAACACTTGGCCGACGCTGTTTCTTTATTCAGTCATCTCCCACGACTGGACCAAGAAACCCCGGTCCACAAAGTACCGCATAAGTCATTCTTCAGCACCACAAGTCTTCACCCGACCGATCAGAGACGTAAGAGAGGCCGTTCCCACACAGACGCAAGGGAGGCCGTTCCTACACAGACGCAGGAGAGGCCGTCCACACACAGTATGTCTCCAGCAGATGTCAATCTTCTCCACCGTCCTGGTCGAGTCCTGGAACCACGCTACAGCAGTGGATAATGGATGTGGTCTGAGATGTCTAGGCGCACATTATTCAGTGTAAGATCTGCCAGGCTTTGCTCACTGATCAGATATGAAAACTTAGCAGTGCCAATGGCCCAGAACACTTTTTTGATGACAGAGGAAAAGTTGTGATTCAGTATCGGTGGAATATCAACGAATAGTATCTCATAAACGGATCACACAATTATGTTGATAAATACGATCAAGAATTGCATGGATTGGCGAAACAAGAAGAGAAGAGACAACATATATATTAGCTAGTAGCCCATTGAATTCATGACTGACTATAACAGCAACTTTCATGACTGACTATAGCAGTACCTTTCATGACTGACTATAGCAGCAACTTTCATGACTGACTATAGCAGTAACTTTTATGACTGACTATAGCAGCCACTTTCATGACTGCCTATAGCAGCCACTTTCATGACTGCCTATAGCAGCCACTTTCATGACTGACTATAGCAGTAACTGTCATGACTGACTATAGCAGTAACCTTTATGACTGACTATAGCACTAACTTTCATGACTGACTATAGCAGTAACTGTCATGACTGACTATATCAGTAACTTTCATGACTGACTATAGCAGTAACTTTCATGACTGACTATAACAGCAACTTTCATGACTGACTATAGCAGTAACTTTTATGACTGACTATAGCAGTAACTTTCATGACCGACTATAGCAGTAACTTTTATGACTGACTATAGCAGCCACTTTCATGACTGCCTATAGCAGCCACTTTCTTGACTGACTATAGCAGTAACTTTCTTGACTGACTATAACAGCAACTTTCATGACTGACTATAGCAGTACCTTTCATGACTGACTATAGCAGTAACTCTTATCACTGGCTATAGCAGTAACTTTCATGACTGACTATAGCAGTACCTTTCATGACTGACTATATCAGTAACTCTTATCACTGGCTATAGCAGACACTTTCATGACTGCCTATAGCAGCCACTTTCATGACTGCCTATAGCAGCCATTTTCATGACTGCCTATAGCAGTAACTTTCATGACTGACTATAGCAGCTACTTTCATGACTGACTATTGTTGTAGTTTATTGTATTTGTTGAATGTCCACAGTGAATAAGTGTATTCTATTGTGCGCACTAATAATGTCGTTAAGTGGCGGTTTTTGTATCTTTCCTCACATCCCTAACGTGCTGATGAAGGTGGACCGGGGTTTTCCGGGCGCTTGTTCTGTGCTTGGCTTTATCTGCATGTCGCTCACTAATACGGGTGTCACGTTTATCTCTCACCTCATCAGCCCTCTGCCATGAAAACAGTCCGTTTCCAGGGATGGCTAAAGGAAGTCGAGGTGAGGCTTGGGGCCAGTATGTTTTGCCTGACCCTGACTAACATGTCTGATCAGTATGTTTTTCCTGACCCTGACTAACATATCTGATCACTGTGTCTACATGACCCTGACTAACATGTCTGATCAGTATGTTTTGCCTGACCCTGACTAACATAGGTGATCAGTATGTTTTGCCTGACCTTGACTAACATATCTGATCAGTATATTTTGCTTGACCCTGACTAACATATCTGATCAGTATATTTTGCCTGACCCTGACTAACATGTCTGATCAGTATATTTTTTTTACCTGATCCTGACCAACATATCTGATCAGAATGTTTTGCCTGACCCTGACTAACATATCAGTTCAGTATGTTTTGACTGACCAGAAGTTAGTCTTGTTTGCCAAACCAGTATAGTGAAGCTAAGTTAAGAAGAAGAAGACGAGGATTTCTATTTCCAAGCTCTTCAGTTGTTCTAGTATTTTATCTTCTGTCGTTACATGTAAAGTAGATTTTACATTGCTAATTATCTTACTTGCTCACTGTATCATATCCCTGATGCCGTGAAGCGTAGTGGGGAGATGTCGTTCTCGCTCTAGGGCCATTCGTCTCGCTGAGGTTGTTGTGAGCCCATGCTGACATATGTCTTTGATGTTTTCTGTCCATATGCCTCGCGGTCTTCCCTTGCCTCGAAACCTCGAGCTCCCACTGTTGTATGTTTTAAATGGTAGTCAATCTGATTTCATTCTCATGATATGACGAAACCACTTTCTGTCTATGCATGTATTTATTGAATGGATATTGTTCCCACAATTTCTCTGATGTCTGTATTTTTTATTCTGTTTCTTTTGGTCAAGTTGATGGCTTTTCTCAGACTTTCATTTCACGGGTTGCAATTTTCGTTTTCTGTGCCATATATAGAGGGCAGGTGTGTCACTAATAGCACCGAGATGGTTGTGTCGTATTTTCACGTTCTAGTTAACACGGCGGAATTTCACTAGATTGACGCCCTGTGCCCTAGCTGCAGTCAGGGTCGGGTTTGGTCTGACTCAAATTTAGAGACGATTATAAGGGGTTAGAACACATACCGGAAGAGTTGCCCCTACGACCTCTTGCGGTTATTGACACGACACACAACGATAGATGTCCTCCCCCCCCCCCCCATCCGTTGCCTTGCGGGATACCTGTTTTGGCAAGGCTGCAGGAGGAAACTATGATGGAAAATCTGCATCCCGTGCTATCTCAAGTCGTCTCGATAACATCTTGCCACTGGCCAAAGGTAGCTCAGGACCAGAGCGTGAGGTTGACAAAAGACGCAGTTTCTTCCTCATTTTAACCCAAATCACAGCGCAAGTCACCCTTCTCAGCGGACACAGCAAGAGAAAAGCCTGTCCACACGACTGATCAAATAATGTGGTCTTCATCACATATGATGGACGAACATCACAGTGGTAGTTTGCTCCCTGTATGGGTAAATGAGTATTTTAGCGTAATTTCCATCTATACCTATGTTTTCCAACATACGATTAGTTTCTCATGCTGAACTCCCTCAAAAACCTTTTTGTAACATATATACCAAATACTAATGTTTTGTATGAACTTCTAAATATTTTTCTCCTTGTGTTGTTATACAGAATATTTGCTTCCCTTATGACACTGTTCTGTTAAAATCAAAACTATTTATCCTGGACGCTATTGATCACTATAAACCCAACTATCTCCTGTACCATTTTGAGCAGAATCTAAATAGTGTATTTCATCAGACTGATTGTTCTAAAATCCGAACATTCGGTTTCACGACGTTTCATAAGAATTGTCATTAAGACTGACCGATGAAACCAGGACGCGTGTTATAGATCTTGTATTGCCGCTGTCAAAACACAGATCAGTGATTTTATCTACACTAAATTACTCTAGGGACTATCATTTCTGTGTTCATTGTGTCCATGCCTATTTCTTTCCCCTTGATCATTTATGTTATTGCTTTCTCTACTTTTGATCTGAGAATGTTGAACCGTAATTATTAAGCATTGATGGCTTGTTACCTGTTTTGTTGTGGAACAGTTTACTTGAATATTCCGCCCAGCTGTTTGATATGTCTTTATCATCAAGCAAGATTTCTTCATTCTTCTTCTTAATTCATACTCTTCATTGAGCCAGCTTTGTCTCATTTGAAAGATCTTTATTTCTACGAGCATAACTTTGGTGCTGTGTGTTTTTTATACCAAGTATTTTGTTATCTTTCATTTCGATTCTAGATACTGTTCTTTTGCACTTCGGTACATTATCATTATCATGTGTCATACCGATTGGCGTAGGCGATCATGGACCTTCGCAACTTTCTGTTCCTGGTGCTGGAAATCAGTTCTGTAATTGGTGCTCTCCCATGCAACGTACTCAGGTCGTCTGTGGCAGTCTAGGTTTAGTGAAGTAGTTATTTATTGCCTAGTACTTATCCAAACAGTTACACCATGCACCTACACCACGACACGACTTCATATAGTAAATAACACAGTAACCCTCTCCTGACATACTAAGGACATATTGTTTTATTATGCATACCAACAAGAACAATATTAACACAAAAAACAAAATACATCTAAACTAAATAATAATAGTATTTACATTTATTGAACTACTTCGAAGGTTTGTAAGAGCTAGCCTTTGATGGTTCCCCCAAACTACCTTACCGCTGCACTCTCCTTATCTGCACACTCAACATACACTCACAAACTCGTCCTCACGATCGTATTACGTACTCACCTGTTCTCTGCACTCACACACAATAGATTCTCGTATGCTCAGGCGATATGTGCATTCATATACAATTAGATCACGTCAGTTATAGTCGAATCACGTACTCCCTTATCGTAACAATTTCAGTCGATCTGTGCATACACATACCATATACATCCAGATCTTCTCCTTAGGCGAACTGTACATTTTCAATTCCCAACCTTTGTTCCTAGAGTCGTCAGCCCAATCTCCCTGCCCTAAACGCCCATGCTCCAGTTAAAAGTATTACACGTCTAGGTTTGTATGTTTCTGTATTTTTGTCTCTTCTACACGGAATTGTTTCTGCTGTAATAACGCTTTCCATACTTTCATTGCGCATGCTATGTCCCCAAACATTGACTGTTTCTTACTTACATTATTGACACGTTTCCGCTGTGTTCTCACTTGTAACAGTATATAGTCGTTACATATTTTGCCCCGTCCATGTAATTCTCAAAATGCACCCATAACATCTCTGCTGCCTCTAACGAACCCAGTGCGTGTTTACTTATCGTCCAGTATCACAACACAGCACCTCATAGCCCCGTAAACTTTAATCTAGAAAGTTTTTTCTCTCACGCTTTATCAGTTTTTCCTCTCACGCTTTATCAGTTTTTCTTAAGTTTTCTAATGTCATCCATACTTGATTTTTCGTAAACTCTCTTATTGTAGAGCTGTAGCATAGTACCCAGTTAGCTGACTCCCTAGAACTAGGATTACACCGGGTCAGGGTTCGAAATCACGGACGGACGAAACAAATCTGGGCGTCGTTCCTTTCTGGTACAACCGCTCTTCCATTCGACCCAGCTGTATATGCGTACCCGACGTATGAGTTGGGGCAGGTATGAACAGCACTCAAGGGAACTGACAATCCTGCCTCCTATAGACTGCGGGTTAGTATATGAAGAGTTATCTTCATCCCCGACGGCAATCGCTGCCACTTGACTTTTTTTCCCCCTCATTGTATGCTTGTTTTTAGACTTAGTTCTTATTTTCTGTTCTTAACTTTTTTTGTTGAATTGTTCCATGTTTTGTGAGAGCAGGCTATCATAACTAACTTTTTTGTGTGTGCATTGTTCCATGTTTTGTGAGAGTAGGATATCATAACTTTTTTGTGTGTGCATTGTTCCATGTTTTGTGAGAGTAGGATATAACTTTTTTGTGTGTGCATTGTTCCATGTTTTGTGAGAGTAGGATATAACTTTTTTGTGTGTGCATTGTTCCATGTTTTGTGAGAGTAGGATATAACTTTTTTGTGTGTGCATTGTTCCATGTTTTGTGAGAGTAGGATATCATAACTTTTTTGTGTGTGCATTGTTCCATGTTTTGTGAGAGTAGGATATCCTAACTTTTTTGTGTGTGCATTGTTCCATGTTTTGTGAGAGTAGGATATAACTTTTTTGTGTGTGCATTGTTCCATGTTTTGTGAGAGTAGGATATCCTAACTTTTTTGTGTGTGCATTGTTCCATGTTTTGTGAGAGTAGGATATCCTAACTTTTTTGTGTGTGCATTGTTCCATGTTTTGTGAGAGTAGGATATCATATTTATTGTTGACATTCACTAGATATATTTTTTTAATGACTGGCTGTCTTAATGCCAAATAAATCTGTTTTGTTGATCTTTTCTTTATCTCGTTTTTAAATTTTCCCGTTTGCTGGTTATGTAAATCTCTACAGGATTGAAATTGGAATTTATGTCTGCACCTGGATCAGTTTTTGCAATAGTGTAACCATTTTTCAATCTGTCCTTTATTATAATAAAGTCAATCTGATTTCTTACTATATCTCCTGGGCTTGTTTACCTGTATAATCTTATTCGAGATTGTTGGAAAAATGTGTGACATACGACTGATTTTCTTCAAAATAATGTCTCAGTCTGCCTTTTCTGCTGTTTCTTTGTTCTAGTCCAAATTGCCCTATTCTATTTTTGTTTTTTCCTTATCCTATTGTTGAGTTCACATCTCTCATTATTATCAGAAGGTAAACAAATCTTATTGGCTTCAGGATCTGTTGTATACGAAATGAGTTAAGTTAGTATCCGACCTCTGGGCCGGAAAAATACAATTACTTCCCTGGAAGTTTGAAACCATAATCCCCTTCAATGTACTTTCATTGGGACTCCACACACTTCTCACAGCGGGGCCTACCATTGTTGGAAGCATGTCAACACGGCCTTTTGGAATGGAGTAGAGCTGGGTTTTCGTATTCCGCAAAACGGTTTCTTGTGACTCAAATCCGGTCTTTATTTACAAAGAGCCATGTCGGAGAATATGTAGCCTGGCGAACCAGAAGAAGGTTGTGTTTGGCCAAGAAAGCCTGAATCAGATGCGAAATATGGACGGATGTGTCGTCATGACTGAGCTTCCAAGTTACCGTCGTCCACAGGTCCGGCTATTTGTGTCGACCAGCATCACGACGGCGACGAACGACCTCCAGGTAGTTCTCCTCGGTAATGTTTTGACCTTGTGTTGTGTCCTTGTGATACGTAATCCGGTGGCGGTAAAACAAATAAGGTCAACATTACTTTGGCATTGCTACGTATCTGAATAACTTTTTTTGACCTCGCAGATGATGAACGTTTTTACTGTGACGACTGCAGCTGGGTTTCTGGGTCGGACCCATAAGCCCACGAAGGATCGTCAGTGATCACATTGTTCAGGTACTTGGGGTCGCCCTTTGCGCAGTCCCCCATGTCCTGTGAAACTTCCAGACGACGTTGTTTCTGCCCAATCATTTGCAATCGTCGGTACGAATTTCGTGGACACTTTCCATAGCCACATCCTCGCTCAACAGGAAGTATACCGAATCAATGCGTTTCCCCGCCTCATCAGCAATTTCTGTAGAACTAAGGTCCGTACTTGGTTAATTACTTCATTATTTCGGCTTGGTGAGGGTCTACCACAACGTGACCCGCTCTCCATCGATATGTGGCCATCTTGTGCCACTCATTCATGTGTGTGACGCTCATGGCATCGTCACCGAAAGCCTTTGAACCATTCGAATAATTTCCACTATGGTATCGCCTAGGTTTTCACAAAATTGGATGCAACCGCGCTGCTCAATTCTTTACGTCATTTCGTGGTGAATGAAAACCTTACGGGTGCTCACTAGATTAAACACTGAACGGCTGACTTCCAGCGACTGAAGAAATCTGTGGGCGGGAAAAAAATGACTGCATGAGCATTAAGGTTCCCTAAATCTCCCAGTCGGAGATAATCACCAATGTATCATTTCTTTCCGAAAAAAAAAAAAATACGAGTAAAATAGGTGACACATTTAACGGGCCTGGGAAACATAATCTCAGGAGATGACAAAGGCGACATCTAAATTCAAAACAGATGTAATAAAGCAAGTGAAAACAGTGGGAAAATTGTCTCTATATTACCATTTATGCTCTTGTCCACGGATAAAAAAACAAGGCTGTACAACACAATAATTCTTCCTACATTGTGTTGTCAGTGCCAGAATTGGACATTAACAAACACTGATAAAAAAAACATCGTAGCAACAACAGTGATACAAGCGTGCGCAGAATGTTTGGAGTAACAAGAATAAACAGAATCAGAAACGAAGATTTAAGGAGACAAGTACGTACACCAGTGCTAGACTTCATCAAGAAACAGCAAAACAAATAGTTTGACCACGTGACACGTCAAACACCAGATAGTATCCCTCAGAAAGCAAAGCTATTAAGATACAATGGATACTCAGCCAATGGCCGACCACGTAAAAGATGGATAGCAGAAATAACAGAAGCAGTTAAGCTTCCCATGTAAGAAAAACTAGGGCTCTGTCAAGACACTTAGTCTTAAACTGACGCTGAAAGGCACAAGCAGGACAAATAGAGGAAAGAAGAAAAAGGTTATGGGACAGACAAAGCAAATTATCTAGCTACACCGTCTCTCACTCTGTAATTCGCTTCCTTGCACTCATTGACCTACTCTACCACTCCTCCTCTCAACCGCGTTCTGCATGCGCAAATTATCGCGCGAGATCATACATTCCACAATGAATGAATTCTTATCTTCTAACACAGACAAAACTTATGTCTATCTTCAAGACCGGATTTCTACCTCTATAACGTGTGAATACTAAACCATTATCAACGCTTTTCCGTGATTGCACTAACAATTATAAATCTGTGTAGTAATTAGCTCGCGCCAAGTCGTGCAACCTTTACATTTTTAAAATATGCAGAACAGCATTTATGTGTCTCCTGAGACTAGTATCTCAAGACAGACAAAGTTGCCATATTCATGAATCACACATTTGTTTTCTTTAGCTGGAAGGTGCTTGGTTTTGGTCAACGTTTGGTATTGTTGTTGTTGTTCAATGTCCTGAATAAGTAAGTTAACCCTTTGGTGGACCCTGAAAATGGATTTAAGTGTCGGGTTGTAGTAGTTTTTTTACATTCATGGCTGATAAAGTTGAACTGCTGTTTTCCGCTGTTCTCCTGTGCTATGCTTGGCTTTATCTACGTGGCGCTCACTACTACGGGGATCACGTCAATGCACATATCGCCAGCCGGAATGCCCTGAAAACAGCCTGTTTCCAGGAAACATTGAATGGAAAAGAAAAGTGGCATTGGTCAGCGTATTGTGCCTGACCATGACGCGATGTCCTGGTCAGTATGTAATGCCTAACCCTTACTTTGTTTTTTAGTTTCATGAGGTGAGTCGGATAATATCAGGGTGCCTACAACCCACCCCCATTGATAAAATATACCGAGATTCGAAGAATCGTTCCAGTAGAAATCGAACGAGAAAAACATGAGCACAACCCAAGGCACACCATGTTTTGACATCAGGTACAGAGCACGAGACTCAATTCCAGACATATATTACCAGTTGTCTTAATATCTTAGAGAGTCTGTCTAATCGCCAGATATATGTCCTGTTGTGCTACTCCTAGGGAGTCTAACTAATCCCCAGCTGGATATCGTATTGTATTGCTGTGTTCCTCTTTAACTTAGTGTTTGGGGAACTGAGACGTCAGTCTAGGACCTCGCACCAGGGTCAGTACACTGACCAAGACAACAATATCTCTTCCACGCAGCGTTTGCTGGAAACAGGCTGTTTTCAAGGCAGTATGGCTGACGAGATGTGGATCGGTGTGGTCCCCGTAGTAGTGATCACCACGCAGATGAAGTCAAGCACAGCCTAACCACCCGGAGGACCGCAGTCCACTTTTATCCGCAAGCTCGGGATGTGAGGAAAGCTACTACAACCCGCCACTTGACGTCCTGTCCAGGGCTCAAACAAGAGTAGTTACTCATTCTTGGCATTAAACAACAACAATAACAACCCTCGTGTGCTTGTTATTAAGTCTAACAATCTACACTTTCTCCCTATATTCGCCGGGATGTTATAGCATTCTCTTTCACGTGAATGTATTTTCGATTTTTTCTGTCCATCTTTACTTTGTTTCCCTAATCTGCACCCACAATGCATATTATATTGCTCTCTTACATCAGCAAGTGCTCCCCCATCACATCCGACAAAACCCATTTACATTTCTCAGGTTAATCTCGAACAATAGTTTTTCCATGTTTGTTTCAATTTCCCAACTTCTTGTTTGCCATGGCTTCTGGCTATTTACAATGTTTTTTCCACAAATCTTTAATTCTATTGGGTTATGTGTTGCTCTGCTTGACAAAACTCTGGCTATGTTTACTTTATTTACCGTTATTTCAACTTTCCAAGCACTAATTATTGCTGCTGAAAAGAATAACAACACAAGAAGCCAATGCCAGCAGGCTATATTTCTAACATGTCAGATCTGTTAGCCCTAAAGAATAATCAACTGCCAGAGCTTAAGAAAGCCTTAAGCCAGTTAAACGTCAAGAGAAAGGCAGATTGCAGTGGCGAACACAATATTGTAGCATACCAAGAAGTGAACAGGAGATAGGTTAGGAAATAATGGAGCAAGACATGAAAAAAAAGAACAAACGTCTTCCAAGAAATAAAGACTCATCTAAGCCATAATGAAAGTTGAAGATACGAAAGATAACTATCACTGCCTTGATCGAGAAGTGCAGATGATCTTGTTCTGAAAGAAGACGGGGCATAACAGATTGAACAACCACTTACACATTTAAAATTGACTCTATCACCCACGTGTATGTGCGAGCAGACAGCACAGATATCCGAACATATCCTGCAAAGCTGTTATAAGCTAACCTAGTTCCATACTGAGCCCCACCCTGCGGAGATGAACATCCACACAAATCTGTTTAGAACCCCTGAAGAACTCTCTACTATATCAGAAAACTGGACCTTCCGTGCACGCATTATAAAAGAACAAGGCAAACAAGGTGAGATCAATGTGATCCCCGTAGTAATGAAGGACGGACAGATAAAGTCAAACAAAGCAGAACACCCCCCCCCTCGCCTTTGAAGGACACCATCCACATTCACCTGCACGCTCGAAGGAGAGATACTGTTACCCGCAACCTAACGCTCTTTTCAGGGCGGTACAAAAAAGTAAATTTACCCATCGTGGGCATTCAACTGCCACTAGTAAAGCGTGATGATAATTTTAGGGTAAGCTGTCATGAACATAAAGGGGCACACTTTACAATATTTAAAAAAATAGTGAAAAGCTGAATGAGGTATTAAACTTTGTCACTTAACCACTAGCGCACGCCGACCCCAATGAAGTAGTTGAAACCCAAGCGTACTTCTGCACAGTTGTCTACGCGTCGAATGACCATTTGTACTCAAAGATTCCTGGCCATCAAACATTAGGCAAAAATAGCAATGATACGTTTATTTTATTTCGTTTCCTGCTAACCATCTGTATTTCAAGTTCCACTTTTTAATCCAAGTTCTTCTACATTTTCCACCCTTCTCTGAAGCACATCATTTTGGTCTTGCTATTGTCTTTTTAAATGTACGTTTTGTTCAAAAGACAAAGCATTAATATCATTTTTTAACAAAAGGCAACTGAATCGAAAAAAGCATTGTTGATGTCTTCAGCGTCTCCCATTTTGGTATTTTCAATGCATCCTGTAACATTACTGATTTTATGACCCGAAATTTGAAACAACCTCACGCAACTAATAAAATAACAAAATTCAAATCGCCATCACAAAAACTAAACACAACTGCACTGAAATAACGTGTGATACACACTTTGAGAGCGTGTACTTTAACACTCTCCGTCAGAGAAAGTCGGCCTAATTTGTGGCTAGTTGACTGCAAAAAAAATTGCGCCCTAATGACCATCTCCTAGATGGCAATTGACATGATTCCTACGCTGTGTTAAGCTGGACGCAATCAGCTTTCCTTTCCAATATAATAATGATATATATTATATATATATATGCAATAGAATAATGATAAATTCACTTTTCCGCTTCGCGCGTTTGCTAACATACCACTACGCTTAAACACAAATGACCATAACAATTTCTAATTTATCTCACCCATCTGTTGTATGCAAAGGGATGTCTTCTATAATTCTTCAAACCCGTTTTGGATAGCTCACCCTATCATGTCTATCCTAACGCATCACTAATTGTAACAACAAACAAAGTTTCCGCTTCCTTAATTGTGTATTTCTTTATTTTAACTTATCATTACCTACCACGCTAACTTCTTTATCTCTATAATATCACTATCTTATTCACATCTGAATGTATGTAGGTGTTCTCACATCGTGTCATCTAAGGTTAACTCTGTTATTTGTGTACTGTTCACGACATGTATTTGTTTCACGTTGCTTGGTAACAGGGCCCTTGTTACTGGGGCTGTATGAACTCCCTTTTTTGGTCCTCATTATACAAACAATCATATCTGGAAAGCCATGCCAGAATAGATACGATATTCAATAAAGTTATAGATTATGGTGGAATTTACGTTCTTTTTTTGGCATTACTGAGCAGACATTACCCACAATGCATACTACTTCCTTTTCTACACGTTCAAGGAAATGGTGCTAATTTGTGTTTTGGCCAGACTCGAAAACCACTCCCGTTCTAGCATGATGTATAAGGGAGCGAACAGCAAAACTAAGGCCAGGTGAAATTTGCAGATCACGACTTAACCTCACTTCTTCGTGAGCCTTCCTCACAACAGACTGTGTCCCCGCAATCTGTCCAATCAGGTGAGGGATCTTCCTCCTCATCTTCTTTTTCTTCTTCTACTACTACTACTACTACTGCTACTACCACTACTACTACTACTAGTACTACTACTAAGTAAGTCGCATATTCTTTTACAGAATGTAGCTTCTTACAACCGGCACCTATTTGGCTGTTATAAGTTTCTTGGCAAGTGTGCAGTAGGGTAGGTTGCCATTACTTTCCGAACGTGGAGGAGCATACGCCCGAAAAAAAACCAGTATCTGCCAAACTGGACACAAGTGGGAATCGAACCCGGAACGTTGATCCGTCGTTTTCTGCTTCTTTCTCTTCTTCTACTTCCTCTTCTTCATCTTATTCTTCATCTCATTCTTCATTCCTCTTTTTCTTCTTTATTTTTTCGTCCTTCTTCTTTTTCTTCTTCTTCTTCTTCTTCTTCTGCCTCTTCCTTCTTCTTTGTCTTCGTCATCTTGTCTCCGTCATCTTTGTCTTCTTCTTGTTCTCCTGGTTCTTCTTGTTCCTCCTTCTTCTTTGTCTTAGTCATCTTTGTCTTGTTCTTGTTATTGTTTTCTTCTTCTTCTTCTTCGTCTTCTTCTTCTTCTTCTTCTTCATTTCTTCTTCTTCTTTTTCTTCTTCTCACTTCTTGTGCGATCAGATATTTGGTCGTCAGAACGAAGAAGTTCAGGCATTTCTAGGTCTAGACTGCAGCTCCCTTTCCCAAGCTTCTGCCTCAAATCTGCTCCCTCTCGCCAGATTTTGCATCCTGGCCCCATTTGTTGGATTGGTAGTCTTGTAGGACATGTTCTGGAGTCTCGATTCCTGTTGCACATGCCTTTGTTTTTGTGTAGGATATCTTGAGCCGGAAAACGTATCCTAGTAGTCTACAGTGGCCTGTTCTCGTGCAGAAGAATGTTTTTGGTCTCTTTGAATGTCATGGATAGGATCAAGTTGACATTCATGCCCTCGCACATACCCCCCCCCCCGTTTTTCCCGCCCTCCCCCATAGGTTGTTGTAATTGTTGTGAACGATATTTTTGACATTTCGGTATGAAACTGCATGGAAAAATTGCTCAATTTTTCTACCAGCTCTGAACTGGACATCGGCTCTATCCTTGCCAGTAATCCTACAGTGGAATGGTTGTTGTTCATCCAGAACATGTGATGAAGGCCACTCTATTTGTTCAACTGTGCGGACAGTCTTTTCCCCTGCTGTGTCTGCTGAAATTGGTGACTTGCGCTGTGATTTGGGTTAAAGTGGGGAAGAAACAGCGCCTGTTACCTACCTTACTCTCTGGTCCTCAGCTAACATTGGTCAGTAGAACGATTTTATCGAGACGACTTGAGATAGCACATGAAGCAGATTTTTCCTCGGAGTTTACTCTCGAAGCCTTTCCCTTTAACAGGTATCTAGCAAGGCAGCGGCGAGGAATGTCAGCTATCGTTATGCGTCATGCCATTTCTATAATCACAAGAGGTCGATGGGACATCTCTCCCAGGCCGTGTTCTAGTCCATTATAGTCGTGTCTAAATTTGTTTCACAAAAAAAAAACTGCAACTAGGGAGAAGAGCGTCATTCTCGTGAAGTTCAGCCTTGTAAACTAGACGGTGAAAATGCGACACAGGTTTAAGCGTAGAGCTATTGATATAACTGATGTCCAAGCCAGGATAATCGGAAGGAAAAACGCATTTAAAAAAAAGAAAGAATTAACCAGTCCAAATGGAAAACAACGACAGGTATCCGTAAACACATGTGCAAGTCGTCGACTAGTGTGAATTTCAGGCAAATCCGTGTCCTGACGGGATCTATAACGAATTGATACACCAGAGCAATGTACACCCGCAGCCGGTACGGCGCCATGGTGGTAACCACTGAATGGCAACCGTGGAGGTCCTCTGGATGATGATTAGCTTGGTTCTTATCTCTTTACGCCCAAATATTATTTACGCGCCTCTTACTAAATTTCGCGAACCTTATATTTCTCTACTATTATTTACTGAATTTACAGGATATGTATATCGTAGTGGCGTATGGGGATTCAGACATTCTCTGTCACTCTCTGGCTGTCGCCTGACGTATTATACTAGCCTTTGTCCCTTGTCATTGTTTATTTCCTTCACCTTTATCTTGTTGTTGTTCTTATTGTTCTTGTTCGTCGTCGTCTTCTTCTTCGTCTTCTTCTTCTTCTTTTTTCTTTTTTTTCTTTTGCCCTCTTCTTCTTCTTCTTTGTCTTCTTATTGTTCTTGTTCTTCTTTTTTTCTTCTTTTTCTTCTTCTTCTTCTTCTTCTTCTTCTTCTTCTTCTTCCTCTTCTTCTTCTTCTTGTATCGTTCTCAAACTTCCGCTACCAAGCCCCGAAAAAGCCTTTGCAAGTTGCAGAATGTTGTCCATAGAACGGAATGTGTTGTGTTGTAGTTTACAGTTTCACTGCGATATTTGCATCTTTCGATCAGACACACCCGACTTTAATAGGTTTATTTGTTTGGTTTGTGCGGTTCTTGGTTCTTCTTTGTAAGAATGTAACATGTTTTATAGCTACATATGCTCACTGACCACAACAAGAAAAAAATAACGATACTTACGTTACAGCCAAAATATCTTGATCAGGAATAAAAGACTTTGAGTGCATCAAATGTGAAATGATCAATGCGATTACACACAGACAATTTCTGATGAAAACATGGATAAATAACAAAACACATGAACAAATGACAAACACATTAACATATCACAAAAAACATGAATAAATCACACAAATATGAACAAATTACAAAAACATGGACAAAGTACAAAAACCATAAAGAAATCACAAAAATATTAACAAATCATGGTGTAAATTAATTAATAAATAATGATATTAATGGAGATATTTAAAGAAAGAGAAATTAAAGGAAAAGAGAGCAAAATGAGAAGGGAATCCTACACAAACGTATGAAAGGTATTCAAACAGTGTAGTTTGATGCAGCCCGTAAGAAAAACCAAACGATTCTCAAGCTCAAACTCGTGTCGCTCATCGGAGGAGCAGGAGACGGTGTCAGTGGCTCTGATGTCTGTCTTAGTCTAGTGTCAAGGAATATTGAAGTACCCGGCAACAGGAGAGCCTGAGCTATTGGGAATGTCATTGAGGTGTAGAAAGAAGCTGGCATGGAGTTCAAGGTCAGTCACTCCTATGCATTCCATATCGGCAGTTGCAAATAATAGTCTAGAATTGGTTACGTGACTTACAGGCGAATCCGTCTTTCATCTCAACAACTGACGGTGGGATAGGAGCCATGTAAATATCTGGTTCGCTGAAACTGCCGGGAGCATCAGATATGAGGCGCTGACTGTAGTCATTGCGTTCACTGCGTCTTCGGTCATCAAAATATGAGAAGACTATAAGAGGACTACTCGCTTTGCCACACATGAAAGTAAAATAATTAATAAAATAAACAGAATGTAGACACTGCCATGCAAAACTTCACATTATCAACATGCTGAAGTCGATCCAGCTGTAAATGTGCACGTTTCTTTTAGGGAAGGAAATGTAACATAAAAGGTAGCTAACGATTCCACCTCACAAAAAGCTGAGACCTTTGGATGAAATATTTTACATCTTCAACGTTAGCAATCTTTTTTTGTGGTTAAAAACATTATTTTGATTTGGCTGTGGGACCAAAAATATTTGTTTTCTACAACGCTATATTTGTTGTATGTCTGTCTCTCTTTCTCTCTTTCCCCCTCTTTCTCCCCCTCTCTCTCTCTCTATCTATCTCTCTCTCTCTCTCTCTCTCTCTCTCCCTCTAAAGCTCGGACTATAGTCTGACTGATCACTGGTCGTACTTCAACAATTACTGATGTCGAAATTCTAAACAAAATATTGTTTATGCATGACAGTTGTTGCCCACACACATCGGGATTCAAAATAATAGTAGAGCAAAGAAGCCAAACTAGTAATTGAGGATAAGTAGCATATAGTATTTGTAGTCCGCTTTACCAGGGGCAGTAGAATCTGGATCAAATTGTACATCTTGTGTGATGATATTATTGTGGGTTATATGGTGGTATGTTGTGTTATATTGTGCTGTTTCATTATGGTTTGTTTTATTATGTTATGTTATGCATTATTATGTTTTGCTATGGATGTTTAAGTTTTGCTATTTTATGTTATGTTTTATTATGTTTAGTTCTGTAATTTTTTTGTTTTGTTATACTTTGTTTTGTTCTGCTATGTTTTGTTTTATTATGTTTTGTTTTGTTATATTTTGTTTTGTTATATTTTGTTGTGTCCTGCTATGATTTGTTGTTTTGTTTTGTCCGGCTGTTTTGTTATGTTTTGTTTTGTCCTACTATGTTTGGTTTTGTGTTGTTTTGTCCTGCTATGTTTTGTTATGTTCTGTTTTGTCCTGCTATGTTTTGTTTTGTCCTGCTATGTTTTGTTTTGTTTTGCTATGCATTGTTTGGTCTTGTTTTGTCCTGCTATGTTTTGTTATGTCGTACTATGTTTTGTTATGATTTGTTTTGTCTTGCTATGTTTTGTTATGTTTTGTTTTGTCCTGCTATGTTTTGTTATGTTTTGTTTTGTCCTGCTATTTTTAGTTATGTTTTGTTTTGTCATGTTATGTTTTGTTTTGTCCTGCTTTGTTTTGTTATGTTTTGTTTTGTCCTGCTATGTTCTGTTATATTATGCTATGTTTTGAAATGTTACGCTTGGTTTTGTGATATTTTGTTTTTGAATTTTGCATTTTGCTATGCTTTGTTATATTATGTTTTGTCTACGAATATTTGGTAAAGTTAAGGTATATTATGTTAATGTTTGTTATATTATGGTTATTTTGTTTGCTTTGTCACTTTATGTTTTGTTACGTTATGTTATGTTTTGCTATGCTATAGTTTGGTTTGTAATATTTTGTTGTTTCATGTTTGGTGTTGTTCTGTTGTGTTATGTAAATTTTTTTAATGGTTTGATTTGTATGTTTTGTTGTATTATGTTTGTTAGGTTATGTTTTGTTTTGTTATATTTTATGTTATTTTTTACTTATGTTAAGGTCTGTTGTGTTCTATTTTGTAATGTTTTGTTTAATTTTAATTTGTTATTTTATGTATTGTTATTGTTTGCCTTGTTACGTTATACATTATTTGTTATGATTTATTTTGTTATGTTTGCAAAGTTATGTATTGTTCTGTTTTATTCTGTTATGTTAATGACTGTTATGTTATGTTTTGTTAAGTTAAGATCTAGTATGTTATGTTTCGTTATGATAAGGTCTATTGTGCTATGTTTTGTTCTGTTAAGGTCTATTGTGCTGTTTCATTATGTTAAGGTCTATTATGTTAAGTTAAGGTATATTATATTACGTTTTGTTATGTTTTTCATCTGCCCCTGTAGAAGTACAGGTCGACTTAGACTAAGATTCACAACTTTTTCAAGGGCTGGGACATCATCATCATCAGGTGCTCTGCCTGTTGGCGTTCATTGAACTCCATCGATTTCTATCTCGTGTGTCGTATACCAATTATGTAATTGATTGTTGTCCGTGCCATTCTTTCGGCCTTCCAGCATCTTCTCTCTCGGCCTTCCAGCATCTTCTCTCTCGGCCTTCCAGCCTCTTCTCTCTCGGCCTTCTAGTATCTTCTCTCTCGGCCTTCCATCATCTTCTCTATCGGCCTTCTAGTATCTTCTCTCTCGGCCTTCCAGCCTCTTCTCTCTCGGCCTTCCATCATCTTCTCTCTCGGCCTTCCAGTATCTTCTCTCTCGGCCTTCCATCATCTTCTCTCTCGGCCTTCCATCATCTTTTCTCTCGGCCTTCTAGTATCTTCTCTCTCGGCCTTCTAGTATCTTCTCTCTCGGCCTTCCATCATCTTCTCTGTCGGCCTTCCATCATCTTCTCTCTCGGCCTTCCATCATCTTCTCTCTCGGCCTTCCAGTATCTCTTTTTCCTGCTATCTTTCTCTGTTGTTACGATGTGCTCCAAGCCGCCTCTTCTCATAACATGCACCAAAAAGGATTACTGCCTTGTTATGATCCTTGCAATAAGCTGTCTTTGTGTTTGTGCTTCTTCGAGTTCTGTATCATACGTTGTCTTTGTGTTTGTGCTTCTTCGAGTTCTGTATCATACGTTGTCTTTGTGTTTGTGCTTCTTCGAGTTCTGTATCATACGTTGTCTTTGTGTTTGTGCTTCTTCGAGTTCTGTATCATACGTTGTCTTTGTGTTTGTGCTTCTTCGAGTTCTGTATCATACGTTGTCTTTGTGTTTGTGCTTCTTCGAGTACTGTGTCATTAGTCTTCGTTCCAGTCCATGCGATCCGCAGCATTCTTCTGTAAAAGCATATTTCCGTCGCTTCTAAAGATCTAATCGCTTGTTTGGTAATTGTGCATGATTCACCGCCATATTTCAGTACTGGTTCCACGTAATATTCAAGAATTCTCTTTCCCAGTTCCAGCGACAAGGTTTTGTTGGAAAATATTCCTTTCATTGCATGGAAGACCGATTTTGCTTGGGGTATTCCGCATTTTACTGTATAATCGCATCCTCCATGTGCTGTTATGTATGTGCCAAGGTATTTAAACGTTTTACCTTGTCTCAATTCGGTCCTTTTCGCTTTGACACATCACTTTGAAGAGACCGGTTTCTTCGTCACTAACTTCAATTCCGATTTCTTTTTATTTAACCTGAGGCCTTTCTTTTACCTTTGCTGGAACATCACCTGTATATTTTGAACAGCATGTATATGTGTGAATATTTGTCTGGACATATTTCTCACGTATAACGTTTTCCCGCTTACATCGTTCAAATAAGCCCTGTCTCTTAACAAAAAACACATAAATCTTATAACGAGATTTCATTGCAGAATGGCTACCATTACGTCCATGCCAAAATAAAAAACGGAGTGCATATTAGTTAGGTAATCATTTTATATACGTTGAAAGAGACACGAAATGATTATACGTTTAAAAAATGGCCCAGCCAAGGCGATTTCCGTCTTGTCCTTGCCCAATCAGAACTTGACAGAGACTTGTTGACACGTGTCGAGCCACAATTGGATTTTATCATTAACACCTCCGTCTACGTGTGCGATCACAAAAGAAAATGTCGCGAAACTGGACAGTCGGAAACTCCTTCGATCATAATTGACATGCCGGAAAGCGTTCGATCCAGGCAAAAATTTAGACTTGGCACTTAAACACAAGTGTCACCGGGAGGGAGGTTTTGTTCCTTATTTCGAAACGGTCGAGTAGTTTTGACTGTCAGTCCCACAGAAACCTGACAAATTGAGAGGTTGACAGTTTAGCATTCTGAAGTGGAAAAAAAAAAAAAACGGCCAATGAAATTCAAATCAATTTTGTGTATCCAAGTTTAACACTTTAATCGGAAATATATATAAATTTCAAGACCCTCACAATGGCTTCCTCGTAGCCCCTCCTGGAAACGGGCTAACAAGGTGAGGGATCGACGGGATCCCGTAATAGTGATCACGCGCAAATGGACCAAAGCATTGCACAACCGCCTGGAGGTCTTTGGTCCACATTCATCAGCACGCTCTGGATGTGAGAAAAGCCACTGCAACCTGCCACTTAACGTCCTTTTCACGGCGCACAAAAGAGTAAACCTACTCATTGTGGTCATTTGAAACAACAACAACAACAACAACAACAACATATAATATATCATTATTAATTTGAGATTTATTATTCACAGTTCTAATATTCTTTCTTTTCTTACGTAGGGTGATAATTTTGTATTGTTCTTTGTTTCTTACGCGGGATGATAATTTTGTATTGTTCTTTGTTTCTTACGCAAGATGATAATTTGTGGATTGTTCTTTGTTTCTTACGCAAGATGATAATTTGTGTATTGTTCTTTGTTTCTTACGCAAGATGATAATTTATGTATTGTTCTTTGTTTCTTACGCAAGATGATAATTTGTGGATTGTTCTTTGTTTCTTACGCAAGATGATAATTTGTGTATTGTTCTTTGTTTCTTACGCAAGATGATAATTTATGTATTGTTCTTTGTTTCTTACGCAAGATGATAATTTGTGGATTGTTCTTTGTTTCTTACGCAAGATGATAATTTATGTTTTGTTCTTTGTTTCTTACGCAAGATGATAATTTGTGTATTGTTCTTTGATCTTTACGTCGGCTGGTAATTTAATTGTCCTGTTCTCTCAACAATACAGTGGAGACTCAGTGCTTTCGGGGAAAGGTGTTTGCCTCGAGTGCCGCAGGTCGTGGGTTCGAATCACGGTGGAGACTGGGATTTTTTTGACGTGGATCTTCTAGTAAAAAATTCCTCTGATATTTTTCGTTCTTCTTTGTATCTTTTCCGACATGTTTAGATCTCCTCTACGATAAGGACTACACACCTGTGCACAGTACTCCAAAATAACGATTTTTTTCTATGATGAGGTTTCTGGCCCAGTGCAAACCATCTTCCTTCGTCTGTTTCCAACTGCTTTTAAAGTTACATTAACCTTATACTTTCATCAAGGGGTGTCTCTGTAATAATTGCATAACATAATTAAAGTACGAATTCGTTCTTTGTGTGAATTCATATCCAAAAACATCACGCGATTTTCAAATGGGGCACACAATTGACAACAAAAGCGACCAAAAGTCAAGCAAGCGTTTCCAGGAAACGATCCGGGGACGCGTTACGTGTATTTCCCATTCGAACGTATAAAGTGTTGATCAGGGATAAAATTACAAGTCCAGCTCTTCTTGAACTTCGTGCGGACTGATGATAAGTATCACGTGACATCGCGTTCACCGGATACAATTTGTAATGTCTAATTTGATTGGCTGAGACAAAAGCCGGCAAGTTTGATCGAGAGGTTCCGGTACAGTATGTGTTACTTTGTTTTGCCGAATTTGCGAACTAAACATCTACATTACTGTGTGGTTTTTCCTATTTCCGTCCAAATGGAGCATGCAGTTTGCATTCTTAATGAAATCTTAATTTTCTTATAATTCACAGGACTTTGAGTTATACCTTATTAACTTCAGTTCCATTTAAATGATAGCGATTTCTACATTGGACGAATAACAAGGAATTCAACGAAAAGAAAATTGACTTTCATCAATTCATTTCGACGTAAAATTGAGGGATAATTCACTAATTGAGTTAAGTTCTTCTGATTCTTTGTTCGTTCTCAAATTCCCGCTACTAAGTCATCAAAAGCAAGATGTAGTCCGGAAAACTGAATACGTTGTGTTGTAGTTCACAACCTGACTGCGATATTTGCACCTTTCGGTCCGACACATCCGACTTCAACATGACATATTTGGGTTCCGGGGGTTTAGCCTTTACTGTTCGATCCATTCTCCTTAGCCAGTCTGTTCTATTGCAGCCTGTTATCCAGGATTACCTCGTGGAGATGGTGAAGCAACAGTTCTGGTTCGCTGGTCCTGACGCTAGCAGTCAGCTTTAGGCCGCTAACCGTTACAGCTCTTGCACTACTCTGCATCTTGATAAGATCACTAATGCTGATTTGCTGAAGAGGAGTTTACAGACATCAGTGGAATGTATCGTGCATAAAAGGCGATGGTGCTGGATAAGTCAGATAACTAGGTAGCATTACGAGACAGTCTCTACACTGGAAACCGATAGACAGGAAAAGTAGATGAAGACAAATACATACGTGACGAGGGGAGTTAGAATCTAACATGGTGTCCCTTGAGGTGTTCTTTCAGCTTGGGCTCACCAGGGCTCACCCTGGGGGCCACTCTTCCCCTTCTCTCTTCTCTTACCTCACTCTGTTTCATTTGACTCTGTCCTACAGTCACACCCTTGCACAACTTTCACACGCCCCCTCATGGTGAGGCCCTTCCATTGCACTTTGGTTGGGCTAGCTTCTGAGGGCGCACAAACCTAGCATAGGTACACACAGATGCACACATTCATCCAAGCACTGGTTTATGCGTCCTGATATCGCCAAATTGACTACGGTCTGGGGTGGAAAATGGCGCGCCTCCGCCAGTAGAAACTAGTGAGGCAAACATCTAAGCAAAAAAAAAAAATTCTTTCAGCTTCAGTAAGAGGAAGAAGTCACAAGGTGCCTGATCGAGGCTGTAGGATGGGTGCGGTAAAATGTCATTAAACTTGAACCGCACCAATGCAGCCACTGTTTGTTGACACGTGTATGGGCACGCATTGTTGTGCTGAAGAATTGCGTGCGCCAGCATACGAGGGACCCATCTAGCACACACGTTCCTATACCTAAGCAAGGCATGGATAGTTTAATGGACTCGCTCAATCGAATTTGCTTGACCCGGCGACTGGCACGAATCAGTTCATCCACCCGAGCTTAGGGATGTACTTCCACATCTGTGATCTATCGTCAGCTGCGAGCCTTGCCCCGCACGCTTGTAGTTCTGGGATTCTCGACTTTTACAGTCCGTGCTAACCTCCTGACAGTACTGTCATATATACAGGCGCCACTATATATCACAGTCATTCCTCGATGCATGTCTCCCCAAGCTCGGGTGGACGAACTGATTCTTGCCAGTCGCCGGGTCAAGCAAAAAGATATTGCTGCAATGCTTATGAATTCGATTGAGCGAGTCCATTAAAATATCCATGCCTTGCTTGGGTATAGGAACGTGTGTGCCTTCATCAGTCAGGAATTCAATCAAAGCACCTTGCTTCAACCGTATTTCCATGAAGGTGTCATTTTACCGTCTGCTGTGCGCATGCGTAACAGGCAGGACAAAATAGACAGATCAGACAAGACAGACAGACACGACAGACATGACAGCCACGACAGACAGACAAGACATGCATGCAGTTAGATAGATAGATGGATGTATATATATGTATACATATATATATATATATATATATATATATATATATAAATATATAAGTATATATATATATATATATTATATACATATACATATATATATATATATATATATATATATATATATATATATATATATATATATATACATATATAGATAAGATTGTTGTCTGAATAAAGGAATTGACTAATTTGTGGATGTGTGGATGGATTGAGCAATTGATAAACAGAAATGCAAAGACTTTACCATTTTTTAAAGCATATGCGTAAACCCTTTCTTGAAATGGATGGATATATGGATAAATGTATTTGTGTATATGTAGATGAACGGACGAATGAATGAATAATTTGATTGTCGGATGCAACGATGGATGGACTGATATTTAGATGGATGCATATTTTAATTGAATATTTAGTTTATATTTAGTTGAATAGCTTAAATGAATGGATGGGCAGACAAACATGCAGACACACATTTCACACATTCAACGTATGCAATTATATAAACGTCTCCTCATGTTCTTTCTCCTCTTTATCCTATGCTTGTCACACACCACTATCCTCATCGAAAGCCCGACGAAGGAACAGACAAAATTGAATGCTTCTATCGCTTCATCTATTGAGCTCTTCATCGGCCTCCAAATGAAAGCTTCTCACACAAAACAGAGACAAGGGCATAAACTCTAATCTGAAAATATCTCACGGCTTTCAAATCTGGTCTTGCATAATTAGTTTTTCCTTACCACTGCTAATGCTAGTTTCAGAATGGAAACAAAACAGACATTGTATAACAGGAAAAAAACCGCTGTTTGCCGACTAATTCTGTCTGTTGTCTAATTGTATTTCCTTCCTCTATTCTGGCTTTTAAAATACGTATTCCTTTTGCATTGTTGGTTTTAATTTTCGTTCGTAATTTTCTTTAGTTATAATGCATTAATTTCTTATTCGTTTTCCTTCGTACTTTACTTTCTTTTTCTGTTCATTCGATGACTACCTGTGATGGGTGGATGGATCGGAAGATGAGTAAAACATGGCATGACAGACTAAAAACATGACAGACTAAAAACATGACAGACTAAAAACATGACGACTAAAAACCAGACGGACGGACAATGAACCAAACATTTTTCAACGCAATTCACTTATTCAGTTTCCACTTTCCGTTAATGTTCTGTCATTAACTGTTTTCTGTACTTTCCATCCATTCCTCTTTAATGTAACTCTTTCTTGAGTCTTCTCTTCATTCAGATCTTCCGTTCTTATCTTTTCTAATTTCCTTCATGCCAGTCAGACGTATTTTCAGAATTTCTTTACAATTCTCTTTCTTATTTAAGTCCCTAACATTATTTCTCTCTTCCTTCTGTCTCTAAAATTATTCCTATCTTCCTTCTGTCACTAAAATTATTCCTATCTTCCTTCTGTCACTAAAATTATTCCTATCTTCCTTCTGTCACTAAAATTATTCCTATCTTCCTTCTGTCACTAACATTATTTCTCTCTTCATTCTGTCCCTAACATTATTTCTCTCTTCCTTCTGTCCCTAAAATTATTCCTATCTTCCTTCTGTCCCTAAAATTATTCCTATCTTCCTTCTGTCCCTAACATTATTTCTCTCTTCATTCTGTCCCTAACATTATTCCTATCTTCCTTCTGTCCCTAACATTAGTCCTATCTTCCTTCTGTCCCTAACATTATTCCTATCTTCCTTCTGTCACTAACATTATTTCTCTCTTCATTCTGTCCCTAACATTATTCCTATCTTCCTTCTGTCGCTAACATTATTTCTCTCTTCATTCTGTTCCTGAGATTATTCCTCTTTCCTTATGTTCATAACATTATTCCTTTCTTTCTTCCTCCCTTCCCTAACATTATTCCTCCCTTCTTCCTGTTCCTAATATTATTTCTATCTTCTTCCTGTCCCGAATACTATTCATCTCGTACTTTTTGTTCTTAACATTATTCCCCTTTTTCCTTTCTTCCTCCATCCTTAACATTATTCCACTGTTCCATCTGTCCTTAAAATCATTTCCCTCTTGCCTTCTTTGAGTAACATTGCACCTATCTTCATTCCTTTTCACTATCTTTAACAGTATTCCTTCCTCCCTCCCTCCATCCCTCCCTTCCCTCCTTCCTTCCTTCCTTCCCTCCTTCCTTCCTTCCTTCCTTCCTTCCTTCCTTTCTTCCTTCCTTCCTTCCTTCCTCCCTCCCTCCCTTCCTTCCTGTCTTTCTGTCTTTCTTTCATTCCTTTTTTCTCTACCTTCTTTCATTCCTTTCTTTCTTCCTGTCATGCTTCCTTTTTTCCTCCTTCCCTTCTTTCTATCTTTCCCCCGCCATTCCCCCTCTCTCCTTGCATCCATTCTGTTCTTCATTACTTCCCTCCGCAGGCCCACGTCTATTGCTGCTTAAATCTGTCCTGATGATTGCTGTGTTTTTTTAATTATTCAAATAAAGCGACGTTTTGACGTTTTGCTATGTTTTACAACAAAACAACCTAAAAAAGACTCATATCTTACCGCAACTGGTGACTAAGGAAGGTTGTACATGGTGCTGGACACCTCACCACGTCGAAACCATTTCTATTAAATTCATACTGAAAGTGACTGTATTCAGACTTCCATAAAGGTAGCTAAGGTAAACAAATTATATTGTTTGACCTATACACCCCTACCTGAAGTCAAGAACAAAAGAGATGAAGGTAAACAAAAATATTGAGACATTAAACCAAAACAAATTGTCTAACACTACTTTAACAAATGAGATAATCCTCTTCTTCTTCTTCTTCTTGTGTCGTCTCACCTTCTACCAGGTTAATGAGAAAAAAAAACATGAAAAAAACTAGTAAAAGTTGATTAAGGTTGAGCTTAATCAAAATTTAAAAATGGGTATGGTCAGATACCGCACGGAGACGAGAACACAAACAAAACCTACGTTACGATCAAAAGGCCTTCATCAGAGACAACAACACTGAACTAACAAATCAACATATAAGAAAAAATGGTCAACTCATCTGTTTTAGGTAGTAGACGCTTTCTGCCTAAGCGACTGGTTGTGCCAAGTGCTCGATAGAAACTGAAACAAGAGCGGTCAAACAAAAAAGTGGCGGAATATGCCTGATAAGCCAAGCGTGGCCAAATAGTGGTCCAGATAGGAGAACAATGAGAAGGCAATATAAGCCAAGAGGGCGTGATATTAATATAAGAGAGGGGGGAAGAGAACTGATGGAAGAATGGGGGAGGCGGGGGAGGCGGGGGGGGGGGAGACAAATAGATGGGGGCCAGTGTGAGGGTCTAAGAAAAAGTATGGAAGATATTACTACCATGTGGTTGGAGACAGCCCATACTCGAGATTAGTCTGTTCTCAAGGACGAATCGATGACGATCGTCAGAGAAGCACGAAGCTAGACCAGTGACACTGACGTCAGCCATACCCCGGTGCTCAGGACCATTGAAGTGGCTGGCAATTGGGGAACCAGTGCGGTTGCGGATGTCGTTGAGGTGTTGGCGGAAACGGTCCCGTAGTTCCATACCAGTTTCCCCAATGTAAGTCATACCACACTGGCGGCAGATGATGGAATAGATGAGGTAACGAGATTTGCATGTGAACCCCTCTTTGATGAAGAATTCAGCCTTAGGAAAGGTAATGGAGCGAGAAAGGATGACATGAGGGCAGGTAACACAGCCACGTGAATTTTTGCACGGCCTGATGCCTGGGAGGCTATGAGGGCTGGTGTGTAGGCGACTACTGACCAGCAAGTCCCTCAGGTTCCTGTCACGTTTGTAGGCGACAAGGGGAGGATCGGGAAAAACTTTGCGAATGGCAGGATCAGAGTGAAGGATAGGGAGATGGCGGAATAGGATATCCCGGACAGAGACGCAGTGAGGGTGATAGGTGAGGACGAGTTTCACACGGTCAGAGGGAGGACGGCGGGTGGGAGTGAGGGAGTCTTGGCTGGAGATAAGAAGAACCCGCTGAAGGGCGGGGGAGAGAGTGGTCTCAGGGTAGAGTCGCTTGCGGAAGAAGTCAAGCATCTCGTGGGCCCTGAGAAGGAAGTCGTCTTCATCCTGACATAGGCGTCGGAGGCGGAGGAGTTGGGAGAAAGGAAGCGAATCGTGGCAGGATAGGGGATGGGAGGAAGTGTAGAGGAGGTAGTTGTGGGCGTCAGTGGGTTTGTAGTAGACAGTGGTGGAGAGGCCTGAAGGGCAGATAGAGACAGTGATGTCCAGAAAGTGGACAGACGTGAGGGAAATGTCAGACGTGAACTTGATCCAGGGATGGAAGTCGTTGACAAAGTCGATAAAGTTGAGGAGATCCTTCTCCGACATGTCAGTAATAACAATCCCATCGTCGATGTATCGATAATACATTGTAGCCCGGTGTCGTGGTATGTATTTGTCTTTTGTCGTCTCACCTTCTACCAGGCTGTAGCCCGGTGTCGTGGTATGTATTTGTCTTTTGTCGTCTCACCTTCTACCAGGTTGTAGCCCGGTGTCGTGGTATGTATTTGTCTTTTGTCGTCTCACCTTCTACCAGGCTGTAGCCCGGTGTCGTGGTATGTATTTGTCTTTTGTCGTCTCACCTTCTACCAGGTTGTAGCCCGGTGTCGTGGTATGTATTTGTCTTTTGTCGTCTCACCTTCTACCAGGCTGTAGCCCGGTGTCGTGGTATGTATTTGTCTTTTGTCGTCTCACCTTCTACCAGGCTGTAGCCCGGTGTCGTGGTATGTATTTGTCTTTTGTCGTCTCACCTTCTACCAGGTTGTAGCCCGGTGTCGTGGTATGTATTTGTCTTTCGCCTCTCACGTGGCCCGAGTTATATCCCCCCCCCCCCCCCCTAAATCCCCCATTTTACGACAGATCTCGTTTACGCTGTCTTTCCACCTTTTCCTCGGTCTACCTCTCGCCGTTATTCCTGATGTTTTTCTCTAGAATGAAACATGAACAATGTAGTCTGGTTGCATTCTCACAATGTGGCCAAACCAATTCATTCTCTGTTACAGGGAATTGTTCCAACCTTCATCCGAATACTTATATTTGTGATTCTGTCTCTTCTGGTGTTGTTAGTGACCTTCTGCAGGCACTGCATTTCGCAGGTGGCTCTTTCATTCCTGGGCCCTATCAAATGCCCATGTCTGGCACTTGTAGCACAGGATTTGGATGAAGATACTATTTATCATCTGCATTTTAGCTTGGAGGAAAATCTTGGGTGTCTCAGTATTGGAGACAGCTGGTAGGAGACAGTGTTTGCTCTCTGCACTCTCGTCTTTATCTTTCTATCGAGTCTGCAGAACTCAGTAAAAACAGTTCCTAAATATCTAAACTCTTCTACGTGCTTAATTTGTTCTTCATTCAAGTGAATGAACTAAGTATTAATCTACACTGAAGAAGTGAGACGCTAGTCCAATCAGGCCCAACATTCTGACCAGGACGTCGCGTTAGGAGTCAAGCACAAAATAATGGCCAAGATCACAATATCGCTTCCATGTAGAGTTCCCTGGAAACATGTTCTTATCAAAGGCAGCCTGACTGACGAGATGTGGGTCGATGTGATCCCCGTCGTAGTGAGCGCAACGCAGATGAAACCAAGCAAAGCACAACCGTCTGGAGGACCATAGCCCACCTTCATCAGCATCCTCCGGATGTGAGAAAGCCACTGTAACCTGCCACTTAAAGTCCTTTTGAGGGCGTAAAGGAGTAAACACACTCATTGTTGGCATTATACAACAAAAACAACAATTAATCTACACAAATGTCTGATTCCATTTCGTTAACTCAAACATTTTTTCTGGTAAAACAAACTGAAAAGGTCTAAAACTCGAACTTCTGAAACAAATACCTGAACACAAAGTTCTAAAATTTATGTCATAAACCGCTCCCAGATTAAATGATAAATCTTATGTGATGACAGCCAGTTCTGCTAAGTCAATTTTAAATACTTTAAAAAAAATCGATTTAAGCTTCTCGTTGTTCTTTGACAAAACCGATTTCAAATTGACACCTAAATCACATTGTGTTAGAGATTTCTTTTTTATGTTTTTAAAATTGGTTTCAAACTTTAATAACTAAACACAAAGCCGTGTTGTGACTTTTTTGTTAGGCTGTTTTTCGGCTGTTTTTTATTTGTTTATGTTGTTGTTGCGGATCCAGCAGCATCCAGGCTCTCGTCCTACGCCCAATGTCATGTAATGGTATCTGCATGTGTTTATCTGCTGTTGTCTATTGCCATACCATGTGTTTCATTTATCAGGCCTATGCGGAATGGTATTCCCCTAACATCGTTGAGCGACGAACACTCAAAGAGATGATGACCAACGGTTTCATATGGGTGTGTACACAGCTGACACTCTGGCATATGTTGTGGTTGGATTCTGTTCAGGTGTTTGTTAAGTGGAATCTGTTGGGTTATCAGTCGGAAAATGGTGCTCTGATCATTTATTGTGAGTTGATTTACACTGTCATTTGGACTGGGGCTTGCCATGTCTGTAGACCTCACTCCCTGTGTTTCCCATGGCCCATCTGTTGAGCTGAAATCCTTTGTTTGCTGATCTTATGAGCTGTTTGGTTGTTTGTAAAGTTGTTGCTATGCGTGACTGCTCTTGTCTTGATACCTCCTTTGCTAGTCTGCCTATCGTTGTTGCTATGCGTGACTGCTCTTGTCTTGATACCCCTTTTGCTAGTCTGTCTATCATGTCATTGCCAGGTGTGCTTGCATGTCCAGGAATCCACTGCAGGACTATTATTTGTTTATAATTATGAACCTTTAACACACACACACACACACACACACACACACACACATAAGTACACACACACACTCACACACAAACACAGGCAGATTAATGTTGTTGTTTGGCCATCGTTTCCTCCGAAGAGGACCACATTGTCATCTGTCAATCCTAGAGAGGGTTTGGAGGTGGCTGATCAAACCAATCAGAGCCCTAAAATCTCAGTTACACTGATAAATACACATGCAGATACACACACGCAGATACACACACGCAGATACACACACATATACACACGCAGACACACACATATACACACACATATACACACACATATACACACACATATACACACACGCAGACACACACACATATACACACACGCAGATACACACACATATACACACACATATACACACACACACATATATACACACACATATACACACACTGATACACACACGCTGATACACACACACTGATACACACACAGACACACACACATATACACACACAGATACACACACAGGTACACACACATATACACACACACACAGATGCACACACATATACACACACGCAGATACACACACATATAAACACACGCAGATACACACACATATACACACACGCAGATACACACACATATACACACACGCAGATACAGACCCACATACATACACACCCGCAGACACACACACCCGCAGACACACACACACAGATACACACGGATACACACAGTCATTGCATTTAAGAGTACTATTACTCCTAGCATGGCTTCTAGTACTATTGATCCGATTATTGCTGTATACAGTACTATTGATAAGACTATTGCTGTTTCAAACACTATCGATATATCTAATGCTGTTTTAATTACTCTCCATACATCTAATGCCGTTTTAATTACTATCCATACATCTAATGCTGTTTTAAGTACTATCAATACATCTAATGCTGTTTTAAGTACTATCGATACATCTAATGCTGTTTTAAGTACTATCGATGCAACTGATGCTGTTCAAGTACTACTGCTGTAACTAATGCTATTTCAAGTACTATTGCTGGAGCACTGCAGATGCTGTGTTCAGTGTCTTCTGTTTAATGATAGAAACTCGACAGTTCTAAATAAGTCGCTTATCATTGGAATAATTTGGGGAAGGGAGATCATTTTATCATTCTATATAAAGCTGACTTCACATTGTGTCATATAAAGCTGACTTCACATTTTGTCGTTAAATATAAAGCTGACTTCACATTTTGTCGTTAAATATAAAACTGATTTAACATTTTGTCTTTAAATGTAAAGCTGACTTGCCATTTTGTTGTACTATGTAAATATGACTTTACATTTTGTTGTACTATGTAAATATGACGTTATTTTTTGTCGTACTATGTTAAACTGACCTTCCATTTTGTCGTACTATGCAAAACTGACATTACATTTTGTCGTACTATGTTAAACTGACCTTACATTTTGTCTTACTATGCAAAACTGACCTTACATTTTGTCGTACTATGTTAAACTGACCTTACATTATATATTTTGTTTAGCGTCACATCTGTTTTTAGACACTTACTTTGCCAATTCGACACATAAGTATTTTATAAACCTGAACGGAGAATAGCTAATAATGAATCGGTCGATATCTAAATTGCAAACTTGAAACACTTTTATAGGGACACAAGGTTCTAAAATGTGTTGCCATTAAGTCCTAGATAAAACTATCAATCTTCTTAACAGACAGCAGTTATGGCTAAGTCTTTTTTAATATACTCTGTTACCATGTTTTTAATTTGCATCTCTCTTTGACAAAACTAAATCTAAATTGACATCTAAAGTACCAAGTTCCATTGATCTGTTTTATGAGTATCAAAATTGGTTTCCAACTTTATTAACTGGGTCATTACTGTTGTCGTTTTGTTAGCTTTTGTTACAAAATGTGAACATAATCATAACAATTTGTTCATTTGTTCCTTTGGTATGGAATACTTACGCTGCTGGGTTGGCATATTTTGTTTGTAAATAATTTTGCTTAGATTGTTGTCTTAGTCCACCTGTCCCGACATGTACTTCTGCAGGGGCGGGTCCCTTTGTGCAGATCCCAGTTCTGTCGTACGCTGGGTGTAGCCGGGAGGAGCATTTCGGGCTTAGCGGGCTAGGCTCAATTAACTCATTACTCCGCCTGCGGGTGGACAAATGCCGCGGTGGGGGGTTACCCGATGTGTGAGAGACTCAAACACTAGAGCGGGATCAAGACGCTGAGCATCCATAGCTGACTGCTAGCGTCAGGGCGAGCGAACCAGGCTGCCAAGACCCTTTTACACCGTCACGCGTTGATCCTGGATAACAGACTGCAGCAGAGCAGACTGGCTTAGGAGAAAGGATCGAAGAGGGAGGGTAACCCGGTACTCAAATAGGATTGCTGAAGTCGGATCTGTTGGACCGAAAGGTGCAAATATCGCAGTCAAGCTGTAAACCACCACACAACGCATTCCGTTCTCTGGACTACATTCCGCTACTTGGAAAGCTTTTTTTAGGGCTTGGTAGCGGGAGATTGATAACGAACAAAGAAGAAGGAGAAGAAGAAGAAGAAACACTAGAGCAAAGTAGACCTAGATAAAAGTAGGCGCCATAAATGCTGCTCTTAACAAACTAGCTAACCAGTATTGTTGGTGTTAGGCCATGTCAGACAGTTAGTCACCTCTTGCGACATTCTCTCTGTGGGGCAATGTAGCTCTTCTGGGCGACCAGTGAAATTGTTACATCTCTGGCAAACATTACAGCAGCTCATGTGCTTCAATACTGCGCCCTGTAGGTAGAACTGGAAAGAAGCTGTTTGGTTTTTGTTTTGCGTTCGCCTTATTTCTCTAATCCCCTAGACGGTGTGTGTTGCACTGTGGTTTTTTATTTTGCGCCTGTCGGCCCAGTGCATCTGACTTCAGCATGCATTTTATGTAAGGGCCTGCTTCCTCCTGCATTTTTAAAGGGTTTTTTTCCCCGGGGTAACGGCCGGTGCTGTGATGAGGATCGAACCGAGCACCTTCTGGTTGTGAGCCGTGCCACTTAACCACTAGCCCACGTCGTCCCCTAAAAAGAAGACTGTGACTCATAACCTATTTCCCCGATTAGAAACTGTACGGTTGTGTTGGCACCATTAAAAAGAGACTTTATTGAAAATAATCTGGTCCAGACTTGGTAATGATCGTCCTATGTAAAACTGTCACATCCCCAGGATATTCTTAACTTAACATCTTAACATCTTTATACTGGTTTAGAAGACCCTGCAGAGTCTGTATGGACATCTGAGGTGGGGTAAAAGAACAGTTGGTCGACCACAGCGGAGATGCAAAAACGCGTGGTGTAGGGCACTGGATATGGATCTGACATCATGGGAAGACATAGCTACAGTTCGATCGAACGGGAAATGCAACTTGAAGAGCCACCTGAATGGGCGAAAATAAGCTCTTGGAACAAAGAGAAAAACAAAGCGCCAAAAGAAAAAGGAAAACCCAAAGTCATTAAGAGTAGCCACTCTAAGTTCACATCATCCTTAAGTCAGTTATTAAGAGTAGCCACTCTAAATTCGCTTCACACTTAAGTCAGTTATTTAGAGTAGCCACTCCAAGTTCGCATCATCCTTATGTCAGTTATGACTGAAAAAGTTGCTGCTAACTGACTAAAGAATGTCCCACTCTAAAGAAGATAAATAGTAAGAAGAGGAAGAAGAAGAAAAAGAAGAATAAAGACAAATAAAAAATAATAATAAGAAAAATAAAAAGTTTACTAAGAGAATTGTCGGCAGTCAACAGAGGACAACTCACAAAATTATCTGTCAACACTACCATTACTTATGATCATGTGGAACGGCATGGTCTAGTGGTGAAGTGACACGGCTCTATAACTCGAAGGTGTTGGGTTCGTTCCCCACTCATAGCACTGGTCGTTAATCCGGAGAAGCAATCCCTTAGAAAAATGCTGAAGGAAGCAGACCCTTACATAAAGGCATAATGTAGTCAGATGGACTGGGCCGACAGGCCCATAGTGCAACACATACTGTCTTGGGGAATAAAGAAATAAGGCGAACGCAAAAACAATACAACGACAAAAAAATTAGTTCCTGACATGGTGCGTTCCAATCGCCTTCTGGCAGTTTGAGAGATAGCTAACGAATGCAACATCTCTATAGAGTTAAGTCAGGGCATATTGTGATAGACAAAAGGCTTGAGTTGCAGAGAATCATATGGTTACTCCCCCATGTCAATGCGGCATTCAACATAAGACAAACCGCTCTTGAGTTTTGGGCAACAACCAAGCCTTGCCCAGCCATTGACGTGGCCTAAATCTAACTGGCTTTTTCTGGCTCCCCAAATTAAATCGTGCCTGTGCCAAAGACACATTAGTGAAAGAACTGACAGCAGCCAGCAACTAGTAGCAGGCAAGGTCAACGAACAGTAGCTGAGACCATGTCCCTATTCTCTCTCTCTCTCTCTCTCTCTCTCTCTCTCTCTCTTTATATATATATATATATATATATATATATTTATTTATATATATATATATATATATATATATATATATATACACACACGATGCGTTTTCAAATGAAACCGGACCTAACTGCATCAAGTGAACATACGTGCGACTTTGTATTATGACAACACGTCTGATGTAATCAGCACATACCAGCCGTCAAGTTTGCAAAGTTTCATTATCCTCCGACATAGTTTCCTCAGCAGACCGTTGAAAACATCGCGGGTGTGATACGGAATCCATCCAGAGTTGATCAGCGAACGGTTGTTTCGGGTTCTAACAGCTGACGGATTACAGTAGACCAGTTGACATTCATCGCAGAATGCAAGCAGTGTATGGTGAGAAACGTGTGGCAAACGTAAGCTCTGGCGACGGTCCACCAGAGTTACAATATGTGCCTGGCCTGGTCTCTGAAGATATTTCGTTAACTCACGTTCTTCTTTAAACATCGTCGTCTAGTTCTTCACTTTTGTCTTCAACAATATATATGTATTGGTACAATGAGGTACATCTTGACCAGGTGGAGTATTTTGACCGAGTCCCCACCTCGCGTCCATTCCATGACATGAATACAGAATGGTTAGCGAAGTGGAAATCAACACTGCGATTACGATAAAGTCAAGCTTGCTGAGAAATCTTGCATTGCACGACAGAAATGAAAAACCACGCATAGCGTTTTTAGTTCCTCCAAGGTTACTTAAATATGATACACAAAAGCGTACAATCCACGCTCCACCTTCCACTAATAGTATCTAAAACAGGATATTTCTATCTCTTATCTCCCTTTCCATCTTCTTAAATTCGTGCTTATTTCCCATTTGCATTTATTGATTGACTCCATTTCGAATTAAGTGGGATTCTAATTCTTGTTCTCTCCTTGCCAATTACATACAATCTTCTCACATAACTAGGAGCTTGTATCTTTTCGTATCTAACCATGAATGCCTGTAGAAATGAATGAATTAGGTTACATGCAACTCCATCTAAACGAAATGTATTACTAGCAGCTGGATAAATGATTAGCGTCTGCATGGCAGAACACGTAAAGCGGGTAGTTCTTATATAAAATAGACCAGGCCCATGATCCGTGTCACGCCACACTCAAATCAAGTTAATAAACACAACTTTAATTGTATATCAAGTAATTAGCAGAACGTTGCTTGTAACAAACCGCCAATATATTTGACTTTTATAAGTTTCTTAGCAAATATGCAGTTCGATAGTTTGCCATTGCTTTCCGTACCTAGAGGAGCAATCGCAACTAAACAAATAATTCATCTCTGTCAAAGTAGACGCGGAAATGATTCGAACCAGGTGTGCTTGGGACTGTGAAACAGACGTCCAATCAATCAAAACTAGCCCCCCCCCTCCCCCCCCCCCCCTTTGGAGCACAGGTCCTCAACAAATACACGGCGTGTCATGTGGTAGTGGTCCATTAGTTCTGGCTCTGTCCATGTCTATTCCTATATCCGTTACATTTGTCTCGAGTTCTCTTCACAGCTGCACTTGGAGAAGTTTTTAACCATTTAACTTGGCATGATCGAGGTTTCAGCGAATATGGCTGGATGCTCTCTCTTCTACGTTATTCCAGACGACATTGTGATCTTCAGCTTTAGCATTGCAGACGACGTACACAATCTAAGCGAGTTGAATAAAGCAGGGAATGCGGTTGGCCTGAGCATAAATCGAACGGAGACTACATTTTTACTGAACACTTTCTGTCTTACGGGGGATCTACGATTCGAAGGTGAGCCCAGCGAAAATGGCAATGCGTGTGTCTACCTAGGCCAGGAAATTGATAAGGAGATCTCACACAGGAGAGCTGCGGGTTGGCTCAGCTTCAACCGGGTTTGACTGATACTCCAGCAGATGACTGACGTCAAGGCCAGGCTCTCACCTTTAATAGCATGGTTATCCATCCCAGCAGTGGTATATGAGTACGCAAATCAAACGAAGAGAAGCTCCGAATTACCGATAGAGCAATGGAGCTTAGTGTCCTAAATCTCTCAAAAAGAGACCATATGCCAAACACATATATCCACGACCAAACAGAGTTCCGAGATGTCGCCGACTCTTCGTCAATACGAAAGTACGGGCCTTCATGGTATTGCTGCACGTATTTACAGACATGAAACAGTACTTTACATATTCATATGTAATATATATATATATATATATATATATATATATATATATATATATATATATATGTATATATAATAAACAAAGAACGAAAGACAAGGTAGGCCCTCTCATAGATAAAAACAAAGCAAAGGGAAAGGCAAAGGCCGCCGTTCATCGTAAACGATGATGGCATAATATATTTGCTAGTGTTATTTTAAACAAAGATTAAAGGCGTTAAATTTTTATTCTCACTCTCTCGTCTCGAGCCGACCGACCCCAGTGGCAAGTCAAGGACAAGACGAATAGGGGGCGACTACGAGATGCAGGGCACCCGTAAAAAGGACGGCGGAGTCCGGAGTGGAAACACACACCACCTGATCACGAGGCCGACAACCAATCTACAAAATCAATAATTTGGCACAGTCTACACAAAAGAATATTTCTTCGAGATCCCAGAGCCTATAGATATTTAAAATGTGAAATGGATATACTGGGATTAAAATCAATCTGTATTACGGAAGAAATGGTTTAACAAAAATTGGAGATTTAAAGTGGATAAATATCCAGGTCAAGATGGTATCCATCCACAAATGATATTTGAAATTAGAGATCAACTAGCAAAACCATAAGCTATATTATGTTCTCAATCACTTGCAAAAGGGATTCTTCCAAGAGATTGGAAATATGCAGAAGTGATCCCCTTATTCAAAAAGGGAAAGAAAATTACATCCAGCAAATTATAGACTGGTAAGTCTAACGAGCATAGTCTGTACAATGTTAGAATCAATAATCAAAGAAAACATTGCAATGCATCTAGACAGGTTTAATCTAATCAGAAATAGTCAGCATGGGTTTACTAGATGGAGATCGTGCCTAACAGATCTATTGGAATGCATGGAGGAGGCTACTAAAATTATAGATAAAAGGGAAGCAGGGGATGTTATATATCTAGATTTTACAAAGGCTTTTGATAGAGTACCTCATCAAATATTATTTAGAAAGTTAAAATCACACGGAATAGACGGGAAAGTTGCCGAAAGTTAGTTAACGGGAATACGGCATAGAGTGGGCATAAGGAGTACTCTGAGTGGTGTGAAGTAAAAAATTGGAGTGCCACAGGACTCGGTTTTGGGACCGATATTGTTCTTGATATAAACGATTTGGATATTGATATAGGATCCATGATTGAGAAATGTGCGGACGACACAAAACTATGCAGTAGTGTCTCATCTATAACAGAAGTGGATATATTGAGGTCGGATTTATATAAAATTCGAGACTGGTCTGTGATATGGCAAATGGAGATTAATATAGATAAATGTACAGGCATCCACATGGGTAGATCCAATATAGAACATAACAACAGAATGGGCGAGAACAATATTAGAATGATATATAAGGAAAGAGACCTAACGGTTGTAATAGAGCATACAGGTAAAGTGTGTGAACAAGTCCAGGTAGCAATAAATAAGGCAAATGCAATGTTAGGTATGATGAATAGAAATATTAAACATAGGAGTTAGGAAGTGATAGTCAAACGCTATAAAGCATTAGTTAGACCTAGTTTGGAGTACTATGTACAGGTGTGGAGTCATCATATATAAACATGCTGGAGAGGATACAACGAAGAGCGGCAGATCTGATAGTGGATTCCAGAATTACAGTTATGAGGAAAGACTCAGAAAGACCGGCCTTCGGTGTCTACAAAAGAAAAGATTTCGAGGTGACTTAATACAGGTTTTAAGATAATCACAGGAAAGATTTAATTAGACTATATTAATTTTTTTGAAAATACAACCACCAACGAGAACAAGAGGGCACAGATACAAATTAGCTAAAGACAGGTCCAGATTGGATATTAGGAAAAACATTTTGTGACTGCTTGAATGCATTGCACGAGGAGGTAGTTGAGGCAGAGACAGTTAATGCATTTAAGAATAGATTGGGTGCGCATAGTTTTAAGATCAGTGTAACTCAAATGTGATTGGTTGTCTACAGACTCTGATGAATCTTCTAAACCAGAAAAAAGACGTTATTTTAAGTTAACATATCATATTCTGTATATGGTTCCCACGACTGACGATAGATGGATGAGTAGAACGTCTATCTGAGGGCCAAACAGATACACCTGTTTAAAACGGCCGCACGCGGACGAGATGGAGAGATGACAACAACCACGACTTTGAACATTCATAGCAATTCAGGGCGAATCACAGGCACACATTCACGCAGCGTTTAGCTACCTGTCTTCATGCAACCTTGCCTGATTGAATACCAGGATTCAAGTATTCAAGTGAATAAGTATTCAACTATGCAAGTATTTAAATGTAGAAGTATTCAAGAACACAAGTATTCCAAGATTTTCAATCATACAAGTATACCTATATGGATGTATTGAAGTATTGAAGTATTCAAGTAAGCTCTCTTCTCTGCTAGTGATTTGGTTTTATTTCGTGTCCTGGGGACCCCAGAACCATACATTGTATCAATGATCCAGCAGCCACATCTGAATACTCCAGAACCAGACATCGTACCAATGATCCAGCAGCCACATCTGAATACTCCAGAACCAGACATTGTACCAATGATCCAGCAGCCACATCTGAATACTCCAGAACCAGACATTGTACCAATGATCCAGCAGCCACATCTGAGGATTTACCCGAGAAAACAGTCGTCAGGGGTGTAGATTCCTTTCAACTTTCTCTATATCACGTCATAAGTCATCGTGTCATCTACCGTAATCTGTCTTGAATCGTCGAGTTATGTTTTCTTGTAGTGGATTTGTCCATATTTGCTATTCTTTGATACATTTTCAAGCCTTCGTAATACGATCGATACATTTCTATTTCGAGTTTTTAATATTAAATTGTTTTATTTATTTGCGGTCCACTTTTTTCTCCATTCACCAAGGCGGTGTGCGCTGCAGTATGTTTTTATTTTGCGCATGTCGGCCCAGTGCATCTGACTTCGGCATGAATTTTATGTAAGGATCTGCTTCCTCCTGCATTTTCTAAGGGTTTACTTCCCCGGATTAACGGCCGGTGCTGTGACGGGGATCGAACACAGCACGGGCAAGTTTTTGAGCCAAGTCACTTAGCCACTAGCCCACGACGTCCCCTATTGTCTTTGCGAAAAGTTGAAAGCGGTAATAGATAATGATGTCTTAATGCGCCCCAAATATGACGCGCCTTCATGGTGGTGCTGCACGTATTTACGGACATAAAACAGTACTTTACGTATTCATATCATATTATGACATTTATTTTGACCGAGTGGTCCCCCGGGGCCTTTGTGTATGATAACAAAAAGAATAGAACCACTGCCCCACAGAGAGCATGTCGTAAGAAGCGTTTAACTGTGTGACATGTCATAACACTGGTCATGGTTAGGTGGTTTGTTAAGAGCAGCATAGACATCGTCTAACATATTTACTTTGCTCTAGTGTTTTGAGTCTATTAAGATGGATTCGCACATCGGCTAGGCACCTTCCGCGGCACCGGTCTCAACGCAGCGGAGTAATACGCTACTCAAGCCTAGCCCGCTAAGCAGGAAGTTCTTCTTCCGGCTACACAACGATCTTGCCAGGCTGGGACCTGAACAGGGGCATCCGCCCTTGTACAAGCACAGGTCGAATAAGACTAAGATTATAAGATTATAATCAATGTCAATCCGTTACGTATGCTGCATACAAGAAACGCAAAGGTATTGTGTTTGCATCCTGATTCTTTGCTGTTATGTACGAAAGGGGACATAGATCTTTCGTAAAACCATTCCACCACCTAATATGTGGGAGGCCAGGTGACATCTAAACCATAAGTTCACCAAAACATCGTTCTCCGTGATAATCTGATGTCAGGTATGCGTACCACATGACTAACCCAGCAGTATTTCCGCGGAATTGCCGTTTCTATGTCGTCATGGAAGAGAGTATGATGTCGAGTTTTCTCATTTCGAATCTGTCCCCCTCTTTCTAAGAGTTCCACATTTGTGATCTTACCGTACCATCTCCACCCTTTAATTCTGCGCAGACATCTATTTAGGAAAGCCTGTATCTTTTTCCTAAATGCCTTTATTGTACTCCTTGTTCCCCATCCAAATAAAAGAACTGACTAGGAGTTGAAGATTTGTAATTTAGTGATACTTTTAATTTTCTTCTTCTTCTTCTTCTTCTTCCTATTTGTCTTCCTTTTCTTCTTCTTCTTCTTCTTCTTCTTCTTCTTCTTCTTCTTCTTCTTCCTCCTATTTGTCTTCTTCTTCTTCTTCTTCTTCTTCTTCCTCCTATTTGTCTTCCTTTTCTTCTTCTTCTTCTTCTTCTTCTTCTTCTTCTTCTTCTTCTTCTTCTTCTTCTTCTTCCTATTTGTCTTCCTTTTCTTCTTCTTCTTCTTCTTCTTCTTCCTCCTATTTGTCTTCCTTTTCTTCTTCTTCTTCTTCTTCTTCTTCCTCCTATTTGTCTTCTTCTTCTTCTTCTTCTTCTTCCTCCTATTTGTCTTCCTTTTCTTCTTCTTCTTCTTCTTCTTCTTCCTCCTATTTGTCTTCCTTTTCTTCTTCTTCTTCTTCTTCTTCTTCTTCTTCTTCTTCCTTCTATTTGTCTTCCTTTTCTTCTTCTTCTTTTTCTTCTTCTTCCTCCTATTTGTCTTCCTTTTCTTCTTCTTCTTCTTCTTCTTTGTTCGCTCGCTCTCAATATTCTGCTACCAAGTCATTAAAAGGGCTTAGGAAGTGACAGGATGTTGTCCGGAGAACAGAATGCGTTTTGTCACACTGAACTGAAAACGTGGTTCCGAGGTCCAGTCGGAGAAGGTCTGCAATCGGGAAGACGAAGATTATATTGGAGAAGTGTATATCGATTACCTAGGTAAGAGCCTTTTCTCATTAATTCATAATTTTTAAATTCAAAATTACGTTTAAAATCTATCCAGTCTATTACTGAATCCTCCACGGCGCTACGGAGTTTGTGCATTGTGTTGAGATTCTCCCAAATATATGGAGAAGAATAGAGCTCTAATCAGTTAAACTGTGCCAGTGTGCAATGACGTTGATTCTTCGACTAATTTAAACGAAATTTAAACTAAACCTCTTAATACTAAAGTGCAAGACTGTTCGATCAACCTTTGTGTATGCTCGTATATATATCTGGCAAGATAAGCGGTTAGCACTATGCACGAAAATCAGATTAATTCGTACACTGGTCCTGTCAATATTCCTCTATGATTGTGAGACATGGACAGTTACAAGTGACCTTCAGCGAAGGATACAGGCCTTGGAGATTAGATGTTTCCGAAGACTTTTAAACGTCACGTACAAAGATCGAGTTACAAATGAGGAAATACGAGATAGAATTACGACAGCAAAAGGGCCTTTTGAAGACCTCTTGGCAACTGTCAAAAGAAGGAAACTCTCTTGGTTCGGTCACACATCGAGATCAAATGGTCTTGCAAATACGATCCTCCACGGAAAGGTCCAAGGCAGACGACGAAGAGGCCGGCCCAACAAGAGGTGGGAGAAGAACATACAAGAATTGACCAGTCTCCGACCAGAAGAGGCACAGGCAAGAGCCGCTGACAGAGAATGGTGGCGTGGTGTTGTGAGGATGTCTTTGTGTGTGCCCCAGCGACCTCATCAGTTACGGGATGACCTGACCTGACCTGATATATATATATATATATATATATATATATATATATATATATATATATATATATATATATGTATGTATATATATGAGACTAACTTTGTAATAACATATTCTTGTACAATTTACATTGTTTTGATAAACTACATACGGTTTTTATAAAATTATCTCATGAAAGAATATTATACAATTATACGTGTTTAGGAAAAATTCAAAATTCATGTTTTTATTTTTTTTATTTTTACAGAATTTGTGCCATTGGACAAGTATCAGCTCAAAACAGTCCTGTAGCACTCAGACCAGGTCACCGTAACAACAACGAACGAAAATTAGAATCTAGTTATGTTCTCGGACAAGAGAATTTCCCATCTGTGCAGGAATTCGATTTGCGAAACTCTAATTACGTCAAACTTGACGAACATAAATCTGATAACGGCGACTATGGTAGACCAAATAGCAATATACGTTATCATGACGCAAAAGATGAATTTCTCCGGAATCAAGGCGACTTTGAGACGTGGATACAACATTCTATAGATACTGTTGGTATTCCAGATAAGAGGTTTCTTGACTCTATAGCCAGTGATATTATCAGGAGGGATTCAGCGACGAGTCTTGGTCATTCATTTGTTCCTGATGTGATAAAAAGTACTGACAATAGTTTGGAGAATATTGACATACCCAGACATATTTTTAAGGGCTCTTCCACTACACCTAAGATATACCTCAAAGATCACGCTTCAATTTATCAAGATGACGATACTGAGGCTGACCTTGATTACTACAACGAAGGGCAGCCATACGATGATTTCCAAGAAGAAGAGGGGTTTCCCCAAAATACAAATGGTGAATTATGGATTGACAACGAACCGATCTACATCGAACCTCAAACACAAGAACATTCATTGAAGCTAAGATTCAACGATTCCTTTCTTCAGCATTTTGTAAATGAGAAAATAAATGATGACCACAAAAGATTTTTGGACACTATCGCCGGAGAGATTATAAAAAAGTCTGACGCAACTAGAAACTTGAACACGTTTACGAAACAAACCACTGGTAAAGTGTATATTGATCGTGTAACTGACTCTTTAATGAGCGAAATCCTTGACTCAGCTGTTGACTCCAATGAAGATCACAGCGAGGGTTCTGATTCCTCAAACTCTCAGAAAGGAAATAGGCAAGGTAACATCATAAAACAATCCTATAACACAAAAGGAAAACGTTACCTCGATTCTGTGGGAAGTTCTTTGATAAAGAAAAATACAAAAAACAATGAAGCAAATGAAAACGCATACAATAAACGGTACTTAGACAGTTTAGCCAGTTCACTTATCAAAAGAGACAAAACGTCACAAAAAAAAAATAGCCTTACTGGTGGTGCTGACAAACATGGCAGCTCTTTTAGCAAGACAGAATACAATAAGGCCCATTTTGTGACAGAAGATGACGACGCCAATCTTGAGAATGATCTATTCCTCATGTCACAAGCAGCTTATGACAATTTTCACAATGGAAACGATTTTACTCGTTACAATATCAATACTAAACGATATTTGGACGGCATTGCTAGTTCGCTGATTAAAAAAGATGATGTAGAGAAACGATATTTAGACGGTATTGCTAGTTCTTTGATAAAAAAAAATGATGGCGAGAAACGATATTTAGACGGCATTGCTAGTTCTCTGATCAAGAAAGACGACGATGAGAAACGATATTTAGACGGCATTGCTAGTTCTCTAATCAAGAAAAACGATGGAAAGAAACGATATTTAGACGGCATTGCTAGTTCACTGATCAAGAAAGACGATGGTGAGAAACGATATTTAGACGGCATTGCTAGTTCGCTTATTAAAAAGGATGATGGAGAGAAACGATATTTGGACAGCATTGCTAGTTCGCTTATTAAAAAAGATGACGGAGAGAAACGATATTTAGACGGCATTGCTAGTTCACTGATCAAGAAAGACGACGGTGAGAAACGATATTTAGACGGCATTGCTAGTTCTCTGATCAAGAAAAACGATGGAGAGAAACGATATTTAGACGGCATTGCTAGTTCACTGATCAAGAAAGACGACGGTGAGAAACGATATTTAGACGGCATTGCTAGTTCGCTTATTAAAAAAGACGACGGTGAGAAACGATATTTAGACGGCATTGCTAGTTCGCTTATTAAAAAGGATGATGGAGAGAAACGATATTTAGACGGCATTGCTAGTTCGCTTATTAAAAAGGATGACGGAAAGAAACGATATTTAGACGGCATTGCTAGTTCGCTTATTAAAAAGGATGACGGAAAGAAACGATATTTAGACGGCATTGCTAGTTCTCTGATCAAGAAAGACGATGGAAAGAAACGATATTTAGACGGCATAGCTAGTTCACTGATCAAGAAAGATGTAGATGAGAAACGATATTTGGATGGGATTGCTAGTTCGCTAATTAAAAAGGATGATGGAGAGAAACGATATTTAGACGGCATTGCTAGTTCGCTTATTAAAAAAGATGACGGAAAGAAACGATATTTAGACGGCATTGCTAGTTCGCTTATTAAAAAGGATGACGGAGAGAAACGATATTTAGACGGCATTGCTAGTTCGCTTATTAAAAAGGATGACGGAGAGAAACGATATTTAGACGGCATTGCTAGTTCTCTGATCAAGAAAGACGATGGAAAAAAACGATATTTAGACGGCATAGCTAGTTCGCTGATCAAGAAAGATGTAGATGAAAAACGATATTTGGATGGGATTGCTAGTTCGCTAATTAAAAAGGATGATGGAGAGAAACGATATTTAGATGGCATTGCCAGTTCTTTGATAAAGAAAAACCCTGGCGAGAAACGATATTTAGACGGTATTGCTAGTTCGCTTATTAAAAAAGGTGATGGAGAGAAACGATATTTAGACGGCATAGCTAGTTCTCTGATAAAGAAAAATGATGGAGAGAAACGATATTTAGACGGCATTGCTAGTTCTCTGATAAAGAGAAGTGATGGCAAGAAACGATATTTAGACGGCATTGCTAGTTCGCTTATTAAAAAAGATGATGGAGAGAAACGATATTTAGACGGCATTGCTAATTCGTTAATTAAAAAAGATGATGGAGAGAAACGATATTTAGACGGCATTGCTAGTTCGCTCATTAAAAAGGATGATGGAGAGAAACGATATTTAGACGGCATTGCTAGTTCGCTAATTAAAAAGGATGATGGAGAGAAACGATATTTAGACGGTATTGCTAGTTCGCTAATTAAAAGAGGTTATGATGGAGAGAAACGATATTTAGACGGCATTGCTAGTTCGCTAATTAAAAAGGATGATGGAGAGAAACGATATTTAGACGGCATTGCTAGTTCGCTAATTAGAAGAGATGATGGAAAGAAACGATATTTAGACGGCATTGCTAGTTCGCTAATTAAAAAGGATGATGGAGAGAAACGATATTTAGACGGCATTGCTAGTTCGCTAATTAAAAAGGATGATGGAGAGAAACGATATTTAGACGGCATTGCTAGTTCGCTAATTAAAAAGGATGATGGAGAGAAACGATATTTAGACGGCATTGCTAGTTTGCTAATTAAAAAGGATGATGGAGAGAAACGATATTTAGACGGCATTGCTAGTTCGCTAATTAAAAAGGATGATGGAGAGAAACGATATTTAGACGGCATTGCTAGTTCGCTAATTAGAAGAGATGATGGAAAGAAACGATATTTAGACGGCATTGCTAGTTCGCTAATTAAAAAGGATGATGTAGAGAAACGATATTTAGACGGCATTGCTAGTTCGCTAATTAAAATGGATGATGGAGAGAAACGATATTTAGACGGCATAGCTAGTTCCATTATAAAGAAGAGCCGTCATGAAAAGAAGCGCTATCTGGATGGAATCGCATCTTCTCTCATTAAAAAAAGACCCGACGAAAAAATACCCTCTTTACATAGGACACCCATCGATAAGACTCGCCCTGTTAAAGTCGGCAGCCCTGTTGCCATAGAAGGCTCGCTTCAGGGTAAACGTTATCTGGATGACCTTGCCAGTTCTCTAATCAAGAAACAAAGCACACTGGCCACGTATATAGATAAAAATAACAACTTTCTAACCCAAACAGATCCAGGAAATAAAAGGTATTTGGATATGGTAGGAAGTTCCTTAATTAAACGAAACATTGAGGCGTTTCCATTCACATCATCTGCAGCAGCTGACTCTAAAGGCGTTTTCAAACGTATGTTTGAGGTTACTGATGACGTAATGGATGGATCTAGGGACGACATGATAGTGAAAGATCCTCAAGTAAACAAGAGAGGTTCAACTAAATATGATGTAACAGGTAAGATGGTGATGTTGATTGGTAGATGAATTATTTGATAATCATTATCATTGTTTTCAACATCATAGATTGATATTTCCCTTGTCCAAACACCACGTCACATAGCATGCATCCGGTATTCAGCGACATGGATTGCCCTGTCATTTGCATGTTTCCTTGATGTTGGGGTAGGTCATCCAGTGGACTGTGTCCTGTTACATGTGTCAATTTCTTTGTATCTCCATGTTCTTCTTGTAACTTGATACATCAGTTCAAAGTCTGTTAAGCGTCTTCCATGTTGTGTTTGGTATATGATGTCTGGGGACAGGTTCCTCCCGAACTTTAGGGCCTGAATCAATTCCCTACCATCTCTCGATACGGCGACTTTCAGGGCTTGTCTGTATCGGCTTTGTTGATTTCCTGAAAGCTGTGAGTTGTGTTCAAATGAAACCGGACCAAACTGCAACAACTGAAAATACATACGATAAGCAGGATGATGTCACTTCTGGTATAAACAGCACATACCAACCGTCAAGTTTACAAATTTGCATTATCTTCCGACTCATAGTTTCGTCAGCAGACCGTTGAAAACATGGCGGGTGTGATATCGAATCCGCCCAGAGTTGATCAGCAAGCAGTTATTCGGTTTCCAACAGCTAAAGCATGTTGACCAGTTGACATTCATCGCAGAATGCAGGCAGTGTATGGGGATAAAAGTGTGTTGAAGACAACAGTGAAGCACTAGACAACGATGTTTAAAGAAGTTAAAAAAAGATCTTCTGAGACCAGGTCAGGCGCATATTGTTGCGTTAACTCACGTCGTTCTTTAAACATAGTTGTTCAGTTCTTCACTGTAGGGTGGTATCTTTACGATTTGACCTAAACAGGAAGTCCATACGAGTATTTCATGTTACATGAGGACTGCCCGTTTCGTCTGTTAGATCTGACGCTGTGACTTGCATGTAAATATATTTCAGTGGGGTGATTTAGGCTGTCGTGAACCTAGTTTATTCGTCCTCTGCTACCTTGGTCCTGTCGCAAGACGAAGTTAAGACGAATAAAGATAACGCAGGATGCAGATTTTTTTCCTCTGGGATTATTCTCGAAGCCTTTCCGGTGAACTCGTAAACCGCAAGACTGACGGAGCATTATTAACATTAATCTGTTAAGGAGGGCTGTACTAGCAGAACTGTGGTGGTGTTAGTAAAGATATTCATATAAAAAGTAATTTCAAAGGCAGAGAACCGATTTCTTCACACAAGACACACAAATGATAGAGCTATCTAAAACAATAGATGTCTCTGGAGTAGAGTACATACATATAGTGAATCCAACTTTTAAAATGGCAAGTTCATTATAAATATGTTCAAAATATGGATAATATTGTTTTGTACATTTTAAAGTAATGGTGCAATTAAATTCATTAACATTTAAACAACGCAGATGAAGCCAAGCATAGCACAACCGCCTGGAGGACCCGGGTCCATCTTCATGACCACGCTCGGGATGTGAGGAAAGCCACGACAACCTGCCACTTAACGTCCTTTTCAGGGCGCACAGAAGAGTAACCTACTCATTCTGGAAATTCGAAAACGACAACTTACTATATTCTACAGATTCTAAAAAATTGTCTCTTCAGCGGAACAGCACTAAACCATCACAGTTCCACTAATATTCTGGTGTCATTGCGCATTTAGAATAGTACTCCGGATTTTTCAAACAAATGCTGCTGTTCTATTCAGGGTTGAGACCAATTTAGCAGTAGGGTTTGTCAGAAACGGTAATCTTCCAGTCTGGCGGGTCTACAGATGTAGATCATCACTTTGTCCCATTGTGCATGAAGGGGGCTCATTGGTCTCGAGTTAAGTTGTAGCCCTCGGCTGCCGGAAGTTGCGAGTTCGAATTCCGGTGCGACAAAAGAAGTAGCATTTGGCAACAGCCAGTGTCCTTCCACGAGAAGCTGTACGGAAGCGTTCATATCCTTGAGTCGACTGCTGCCTTCGTTAGAGTCATTGAAGTTGACGTCTGAAGATGAACGAGGAAGAATCTCGGTGGAGACGTTCTGGGAAAAATTCCCCTAATCTCCGGATAGTGAGATCGGTCTCCCCTGTTCAGTCTTCTTCTTCTTACGCTGTCAGACGTCGACCTTTATTTTTTCGAAAAAAGCAGCGGTCATCCTGAGGCTGTCTACATTGCCATAGAGCTTGTCTAGTGTTGCCACTGGTGATGGCCACATCTGCTCTCTCTGATCCTCGTATGTCGGGCAATTTTGCAGCAAATGTTCAGCGGTCATTTTCCCGGTACCACACGTGCATTCGTCAGTGCCACCTATCTTCAATTTGTTGAATAGGTCTAGTGTGGCCAGTGCGAAGTCTGAAGACTATGACCTGATCTCTTCTGTTCAACTGGTAATAGGCATCGTTTTTTGTGTAGCCAGTATGTTCAGTGTCGAGCACCTTAAAAATCCATTTATAGTTAGAAATTGAAAAGAGTATCTTTAACCGCCGCTACCCGGACAAAATTAAAAATTCAAGTTAAAAATCAACCCAAATTATGTGTACCTTCTCCCAGGCTTAGTATGCCTTCAGAAAGTTTAAAATACCCACTACGTATAACCGATAGCCTTCTGCTATCTGGCAACAGACATTAACAGGTTTGTTTAAGAACTGTGCACGATATTGTTATATATGTTGCCCCTTGAACTGTGCTCTCTGGTCAAGATAATCCTTATTTCCGCTGGCCTTTTCCGATGTGGTTTTCTTCCCCTAGCTTTTGATTGCCACTTTTGATTGCAACTTTTGATTGTCACTTTTGATTGCAACTTTTGATTGCCACTTTTGATTGCAACTTTTGATTGTCACTTTTGATTACCACTTTTGATTGCCACTTTTGATCGTCACTTTTGATTGCCACTTTTGATTAACACTTTTGATCGTTACTTTTGATTGCCACTTTTGATTGTCACTATTGATTGCCACTTTTGATTGTCACTTTTCATTGCCACTTTTCATTGCCACTTTTTATTGTCAATAGTCACAGTGAACCGTATCAATCCCGAGCACATGTCCTAGCGCAGATTGGGCTTTCACGCCGATGAAACAGGCATCTACTCATTGAGTGAAATGCGCTTGGGGACATACGAAAAGGTTATTACAAGCACTGCCGACAGTTGTCAACACGCTGTACAGAACAGTGAAACAACTGAAGAAGACTTGTAGTATCTATATAAGAATGACATTGAGCTGGCAAGACCAGCTTTGCTCAGCTTTTATAGGGTAACAGCAGCAACACAACAATCTTTATTCTTTGCGCTACTGTTATTGAAAACATTAGACACGTTGTACCTTGTTACGCGCTCTCTTGCCAAGCATTTCCGTTGGCTTTTGGGAGATCTGGTTTGCTTTCCCTAGTTTTTGATTGTATCCAACCTTCCTACACGGCAGCAAGTTGTTCTTTCTGTTAGGAATGGCTACCCTTACATGTCGTGCCCTTCTATGTATTCGAGCTAAATCTGCCCGGACTTTGTGTGTAGTTTTGCTGTGTGGTGGTAGACGTGTTACGTGCCCAAACTAATTTAGTTGCTGTCTTTTAATGTTGTCTCATACTGGGGTTCTTGTCACCAGTATCCTGAAGTCATCGTTTCTGATCCGGTCTGTCCATGTTACAAACATTTTTACGCAGGAATTTCATTTCTGCCGTCACAATTTGCATTTTTTCAATTGATGTTAGTGTCCAGTTTTGACATCAGTAGCAAAGTGTCAATAAAAACACCGTTTTGTATTAAGCTCTTTTGTTAATTATCATCACGTCTTAGCAATTAAGTATAGGAGTTAATTGTCGAATGATCTGATTTGCCTTATTGCCTCTTTGTTGGGTTACCGCTGTGATTTTTCTGTCTGCTGATAACGTGCTCCCTAAATGTGTGATATCTTTCAACTGATAATTTGCTGCTTTTTATGAAAGATATTGATGTCTCCAGCTATTCTAGATATTTTAATGACCTCAGTTTTCTCTACGTTGATTTTCATGCATTACATTACATGTCGTATTTATTTTATCAATATATTGTTGCAATTGTATTTCTGAAGCTGCTATGACTGCCTTGATCGTCAGCGAAATGGAGTTCGTTTTAAAGTTCACCGATATTGTTTACATCAATTGGGTTTGCTGTTTTTTTTTGCAAATGTGGTGTACATGTGTGAAGAACAATAATGGAGATAGCACACATCCGAACCTCACTCCAGATTTTATATGACATTTTTCTGAGAGGCCGGTTATTTGTTTGAACAAAGCACTGGCTATCAATGTAACGACTTTTGCAAACGTTTAATAAAGACGTCAAGTTAATTTAAGCTATAAGTGGAAATAAAACTAACTAACTAATAGATAATCAAATTACTCCTTTGATTGGTTTGAATTGAAGAATCCCTTATAAGTTTCACTAATCATTTCGACATTTGACAATACAAACTGGAAACAGCGCTAATGATGCGAGCAATTGTAAACAAGTACCTAAACTGATGTGCAAATACCGAGTGTGTCCTCTGAAACCAGTCGGACAGTAAACTCAATAATTGGATGTGTCTGAAGTTTTGTGTTTGGGCAACAGACAACTGTCAGTAGTGACAGTGATTTATAAAGTGTCTGGAGGCTATATAGTCTGTTCCCAGTGTTCTACATTCAATCGTTCACACTTGCCCTGTTAAAACTAAACAGGTCCGGGTTGACCAAGACAGTCCTGCAAGGTACTGTGCCTGGAAAGCGAAAGAGAGGAAGGCAGAACAATAGATGGGAAGGCAACATCAGAGAGTGGACGGGAAGGTCCATAGCTTGAACTAATATCCTGGCACACAACCGAGTGAAGTAGAGGGAACTGGTTCAATAATCTGTAGTATTGGTGCCCCAATGATCTTACCGATTAGGGAACTGTGGATGATAATGTCAGCACTTACCTATCAATACCGTGTCTATTATGCGTTCACTGTGGTGCAAATATAAAAGTCATTCCAGAAATGAAGATGAATGTGTATCGTGCTGTTTCTGTACGCATGCGAAACATGAAGTCTACAGTAGGCATGTCAGGAAATTTAATCTTTTCAATGTAAACTGTCTTAGCAGGTTGCTCAGGATCCGTTGGTAGGAAAGAGTGCCCAACTCAATGGTCCTCAGCAGTGCGAAACTATCTGGTATCCACACGCTGCTGTGGAGAGCCCAGATCAGATAGGCTGGGGATATTGTTTACATGTCAGATGAGCGTCTCCCGAAGCCACTGCTGTATGGTGAGCTTAGAACAGGACAGCGCTGGCCAGGGAACAAAATAAACGATACAGAGACAATCTAAAAGTTAATTTGAAAAGTTTATCTATCGATGTCACCTCACGGGAACTGCAGGCTTCGAACCGCTCAGCGAGTAGTACTGCCATTATGGTCCTTGCTTTGTTGAGCAAAGAACTATTACCGCGACGCAGAAAAACGGAACTGCACGAAAGGACAATGCAGGACGGCCCAACTACTAACGCTGCTGATGTGTGCCCTACGTGCGATAGAGTGTCAAGATCACTACGGGCTGCACCGTCAAATGCAGGCACATATGAATAAACTTACGAGGCAGTGTTCAAATGAAACCGGACTTAGCTGAACCAAGTGAACCTACGTACGATGCACATTATGACGTCATTTCTGGTGTAAACAGCAGATACAAACCGTCAATTTTGCAAAATTTCATTATTCTACGACTCATCGTTTCCTCAGCAGACCGTTTAAAACATGGCTGGTGTGATGCCGAATCCGACCAAAGAGGGTCAGCGAGCGGTGATTCGGTATCTAACAGCTGATAGATGTCGACCAGTTAAGATTCATCGCAAAATGCAGACAGTGTATGGTGACCCGAATCGCTGCATCAATTCAGACGATGTCATCTACTGACGCAACAATATGCGCCTGACCTGGTCTCGGAAGATCTTTCGTTAACTCACATCCTTCTTTAAACAGCGTTGTCTAGTTCTTCGCTGTTGTCTTCGACAAACTTTTGTCACCATACACTGCCTGCATTCTGCGATGAATGTCAACTGTTTGACATCCTTCAGCTGTTAGAAACCGAATAACCGCCTGCTGATCAACTCTGGGCGGATTCTGTATCACACACCATGTTTTCAACGGTTGCTGAGGAAACTTTGAGTAAGATGATAATGACATTTTGCAAACTTGACGGTTTGTATATGCTGTTTACACCAGAATTTACGTCATCATGCGCATCGTTCGTATGTTCAATTGGTGCAGTTAGGTCCGGTTTCATTTTAACACACCTCATATAAACATGTCTGACGCTGTTGTCATCTTCACCTGCTTACTATCTGGCAACTATCTTACTATCTTCCACTAACTACCAGCATTTCAGATAATATCAAAATACAGCGTCCGCTTTATATAATGCCCTACATTTATTTGAAAATAGAGTAGTGAACACAATAACGGCCATTTAAAATTTACACCGGAAGTGAGTCTGAAACAAATAAATAGATCGAAGTTGTGGCTGTTTTAGATCTTTGTCGACCTGTCCTTCTACAGGGGCGGATGTCCCTGTGCAAGTCCCAGCGTTGTCTTCAGGTGGATATAGTCAGTAGGAAGATTTCCTGTATAGCGAGCTAGGATCAAGTATTATTACTTCGCTGTGGATGGTGGTTAACCGATGTGCGAGTCTATCTTAATAGGCTCAAACACTAGAGCAAAATAGCCCCGCTGAGTGTTAGCCACCATCGTTGTTGCTTTTAACAAATCCCCTGACCATGATCAGTGTTATGCCATGTCACACAGTTAGTCGTCTCTTTCGACAAGTTCTCTGTGAGACAGTAGTGATATTTTTGACCTTGTCACTCGGGACTGTTGTTGCGGTACTGAAGGTAAAAAGTCGTTAAAACATATATATGTAATGACTCAGTGATCGCACGAAAAGAAATGCAGGATAATCTTGCGTTACATCCACGGGGACAAAGAACGAATGAATAGAACTAACAAATACAACACAAACACCAGGCGTGATGTAAAATGAGCGGTTTAAGTGAGCAGCGATTCCTGGAAGTGGCCAGGAAAGTGTGAGACGCAGTATGCCAGTTATGAAAAAAAGTTGCCTAAATATGAAATAGTCAGTATGATTAAACGCAAACAAAAACATGAAAACACTAACAAAAACACAAAAAATGAAACAATTATCAAGAAAAACACATACACAATGGCGTAGAAAAAATCAACAATATGTAAATACATACAGACACCATACAGAATTTTATTGGGAAAATAATTATTAACAATAATAGTTAGATATAGCGACAGCAGTGGTAAAGTGGCATGTAGTTATGTCTAAAAAAACCTCTTGACTACCCCAGCAATGGGGAAAAGTCGTATTGACAGTTGTTTGTTTTTGTAAGACAGAAATAATTATTGTACAAAGAGTAAGTTTATTCTGCTGTGCGCCCGCACTGAAAAGAGCGTAACATGGCGGGTTTTACTAGCTTTCCTCTCATCCCGAGTGTTAATGAAGGTGGATCGTGGTCCTAAAGGCGGTTATACTATGTTTGGCTTCATCTGCGCACTACTACGGGGATCACATGGATCCCCATTTCGTCAAGCAGACTGCCTTGAAAACAGCCTGTCTCAAGGAAACGCTATATGTAAGAGATATAGTAGTCTTGATCAGTATATTGTGTCAGTCTTCTGTGTCTGACCGGACTTGGGTATCAGTTCCCGAACTAGGACAACAGGTCAAGTTTTAGACATTGTTTACTCTCGCTTTCTTACACATTGAAACAGTTAGTGGGCCTGAACATTGACAAGTTTACCTACCTTAAAATAAGTCCATCTCATTAACAGACAGACAAACAAATCCAAACTAACTCACATAGCAAATCGTGATTGTGGGATAAACAATATGTCTAAATAATAAGTTCAAATGAAGCAAATAAATAGCCTTATTTCCGCGCAGTAGGTGGAAATAACTGCTTTGCTGACATAAGCTTATTGATAAATTAATCAAATAAGGGATATAATGTATGCCTAGTTAAAGATGACTTGAGAAATATATGGTCTTGTCAGCTAGGATTTTCAGGAATTGTTGGTATCTGTCAGAAACTATAATAAGGTATTTGTAATAGTACAGCAAATATTGTTTATATATAACTGGGTGTGTCTGTATATATATATATATATATATATATATATATATATATATATATATATATATATATGTATATATATATATATACATATATAAATAAATATATACACACACAACATCCCAATCATTTGTTTGTCTGCACACTCGATTGTAGTTACGGGGCAAGGTTAAACACCAATAATTGGTATCTGGTAAATCTAGTTTGTAGTTTCTAAAGGTGTTAATAGTTGGTGGCAGGGACCAGCTTTGAGAGTACTATGGTTAGTTGACGCTAGTTATCGCATGCAAGTGCGCAGTTAAGATACAAAATGGCGTCTATCTATGCACACAGTTTGTATAATAGAAAAATATCTACTCTTGATTCTGTTGTACGATTTTTGTGTGGATTAAAGGCTTCCTGCATTCGATATTCATAAGGAATTGCTTCCTGTTTAAGGTGAGAAGAGTTTGAAGCGGTAAGTGGTGTGCAACTGGGTCGATGTATTTTCTCAAGGACTCCTAAATATTGCTGATGGTCGATTCGTTCTGAGTGCAACAGAAGCATATGTGCAGTGGGTGGGAGAAGTTATACGAGCTGAAAGACAGTGTAGGAATTGCAATAGGGTGTTCGCATTGTTTAGCCTACATCATCGTATAGTTTAGTATTCATGATAATTAAATATCCTTCATGACGGGAGTAATTTAGCGAATGAGGAATTGTTAAACGAAGGTGGAACCATGTATGCAGATAAAAATAAAAGATCAACTACTTGAACAGGTACAGAGTTTCTCCTATCTAGGTCATATTATAACGGAAGAAGGCAGACGTAAAAAAGAAATCAGAATTGTCAGGTGATATGTATACTGGTTACTACTTTATGGCACAGAAACATGGACAATGAATAACACGTTGAAAAAGAGTATTGACGCCTTCGAAATGTAGGTATATAGAAGATTGGGTCTCATGTCTTGGAAAGAGAAGAAAACAAATTTGGATGTTTTGAGAACATTGGCGGTGAAAAGAGAATTAATGACCGAAATCAGGGTTAGACATTTACATTATTTTGGTCCTATAACAAAAAATACCTCCTTGCTAAAGACCATACTGGAGGGTAGGGTGGAAGGCAGTAGTTCAAGAGGCAGACAACTTTTTAAGTGGTTAGATAACATCAGGAAAAGGCCGCACATAATGCACCATTACGGCAAGAGTACTCTACAGATCTATTGTAGCCGACCTTCGATGCGGAGATGGCACGAACTGAACTGGAACAAAACTGGATAATTTCGTAGAATGTGAAATTATTATTAAGAAAAAGTTGGACTGGATTATTTCGTAAAAAATGTAAATGTATTAGTTATGGGAACCTAGATACATTTTCGAAAAGTTGGACTGGATTAGTTTTGAAAGGCAGAGATGGATCTTGTTCTTAAAACGTTGGTCGATATGTGGAACAGACTCAGAAATTAAAAGTTATTCTGTCGTTAGCTGGACTTTAAAAGATTTTACAAAGTTAAACTGGAAATGGCGCCCTTACCTTACGGAAAGACGCTGTAGGACAAGATGACATGGCATATGGGGAATATATTTCGTGCTGTCATGAGAGATGTCTTGGCAGTTTGTAAATATGTAATAGACGCGCCGACGGCAGAACGTGCTGATTGGAGGGAGATATCAATTTTTGGAATCGATTCTATTAGAATCTGCGCGAGATATTTATATAGGATTGTTGGTGGGGATTGCGTGTGTATATAAATGCGTTTATTTGTGTGTATGTGTATATGTTCGTGTGTTTTTGTATGCATGCGTATATGTACATAATCATGTGTGATAATATCACTGTATTAGAAAAATGACACATAGTTTTCAACCATGCAGATCAGTATTAGAAGATTCTACTAAGCCAAAGACTTTCCTTTCTTTATCCAATTCTATGTGGTGGGTAATTAGGAGCTGCTGTTTCATATTTTTTTCATTTCTTGTCTTTCGGACTTTAACTTTACTATTAATAGTAAGTATGGGATGAGAGATGGGCTCCGTCATGTGTGTAGCCGCCCAAGACTGACAGTTGTTGTATGGCGACAAACTGCAATAACCGTGACTCAACGACCTTCTAAGTTATGGGACTAAGGATGATGATGATGTGCGTAGGTTTCTTCCTGCACCTTGGAAAATCATATATGTCTATCTGTCTGTCTGTCTATCTACCTACCTACCTGTATATCTGTCTTCCTGTCTGTCTAACTGTCTATCTGTCTTTCTGCCTGTCTTTCTGTCTGTCTGTCTGTCTGTCTGTCTATCCATCCATCCATGAATATCTGTCTATCTGTCTATCTGTCTATCTATCTATCTATCTATCTATCTATCTATCTATCTATCTATCTATCTATCTATCTGTCTGTCTGTCTGTCTGTCTGTCTGTCTGTCTGCTTGCCTGCCTGCCTGTCTGTCTGTCTGTCTGTCTGTCTGTCTGTCTGTCTGTCTGTCTGTCTATCTATCTATCTATCTATCCAGTCCTGTCCTGTCTGTCTGTCGGTCGGTTACTTGGTAGCTTAGTCTGTTTATCTGTTGGTCTATCTACCTGCCTGCCTTGCTGTGTGTCTGTATATATGTTTGTTTGGGGACAATCATGTCCAGCATGAAACGGTGTCACCACTGACTTGTGCCCGTTACAGAAAAAAATTAAAATGCTCTTTGCGTTGTCTTACACTGGTGATTTCTTTAGAAACGTGGTTGACATAATGAGATTGTCAGCCACATGCACAATTCTCATTTGTTGGCCTTGACGACATTCTTTAAAATTGATAGTGCAGCCAGGGAAATCTTAGTCTTAATGGACCTGTACTTCTACAACGGCTGAAGCGTATGTGTAGGTGCTAGCTCTGGTATGAGCTGGATGTAGCTGTGAGAACGATTATCTGCTCAGAGGATAAGGCTCGAGCAGGTTATTACTCCGCTGAGGTGGGACAAGTGCCGCGGAGGATGGTTAAATGGTGTGCGAGTCCATCTTTATAGATTCAAACACTAGAGCAAATTAGACTCGCAGTCTGTTAGGCGCCATCTATGATGCACTTGACACACCTCTTAACCATGGCCGGTATTATGCCACGTCACATTATTAGTCGCCTTTTACGACATTAGCAGTGTGCTAATCTTGTTCTTGTCATACGCAAAGACCACGGTGGACCACTCGGGACCCAGGGATATATAGGGGAAACCTAGTTTTAGCCCAAGTGGTTTTTCAAATTATATGTGTGTGTGGGGATGGTGGGGGCAGGGAAGAGGGGGTGGAACTGTAGCTGAGAGGTAAAGGTGCTGCCGTCTCAAGGTACTAAAATGCGAAAAGGCGTGTTTTCGAATCCCACATGTTTCAAGCGTCTTCTGGTTTCAACGGAGAGGAGACCAGCGTTTTGTCGTATTGGAGATTGACGAACAACACGGAGATCTTGTGAATGTCCATGCCAACAAATTCTGAAATCTATAAGAGTAAGCTGCTAGCCAGTGTCAGGACACAATTCTAGGCTGGTACGACATGGTGAGGAACGAATGTTTATGAGAAGAGAGGTAACAACAACGAGTTGGGCAACAGATCAAACGCAAGAAATAGAGTTGGATAGGACACACGTCGCTGAAATCAACATCAAGCGTGGTCAACCAAGCCATGCCATTTGATCGCTAACGAATAAAACTCGGTTCCTGTCATCTTCCATATATGCCCACCTTATCCTAATCGTCTTGACCGTCTCTTGCTTCTCCACGTGATACTTTAGTCTGCCTATGTATCTCTAGTCCGAGTGGTCAGCCGGGGTCTGTGGGCATGACAAGGACAAGAATAGCACCACTGCCTCACAAAGAGCATGTCGTAAGAGGCGACTAACTGTGACATGGCATAACACCGGCCATAGTTAAGTGGCGACTAGCTGTGACATTGCATAACACCAGTCATGGTTAAGTGGTTTGTTAAGAGCAGCAAAGATCGCGTCTAACAGGCTGAGAGTACACTTTTCTCTAGTGTTTGAGTCTATTGAGATGGGCTCGCAGATCGGTTAACTATTCTCTGTAATCGCTTGTCCCAACGCAGCGGAGTATTAAGGTGCTCGAGCCTTGCCCTCTAAGCATGAAACCCCTTCTCATGGCTACATCCAGCTCATACCAGAGCTGTGACCTGTACAGAGGAATCTTCCCCTGTAGAAGTACAGATCGACTAAGAACTAGGAACATATTTCTCTAGTCCTGGCTTTTCCAAAACATCGGCCGTTTGTAATGCTGTTTATTGACTTTCATATAGTCTGATTATATATGACTTGTCCTTTCTCGTTTCTCCTACCACCTGTGCAGTCTTTTCATGTTCGTACACTGCTATACAACTGCAGGTACCATGTAATCTTGAATAGAAGATAACGAGAGGGTCTGATACACAAATCATATTCCACTTTCTCAGTGGTACCGTCAATAGTACCATCATCTGTCTTGTTTGGTTGCGATATAATATTACTTGCAGCTGACCTGTCAACATATCTCTAAGTTTTAGTGAATGGATTATATTTTATACAAGATAAGGCCCATGGTCCCATATCCAACTCCCATGTACCACTCTTCATTACAATACTGGCAGATTTCTTCATTCTGGCTCCGGTAACTTAACGACGAAAATAACCGTCTGATAAGGAGGTGACAGGTGCTCTGTCACGCTGCCTTGCAATCCCTGACTCCATATACAGGCCCATTATCAATATACATAATGGTTAAACTGGTTCTTGACTTGACTGAGTAACAAACACTGTCCTCCGTCGTCTATAGACAAACTATCTGAACTCTCTACCAATTGATCTCGCTGGAGATTCGTGTATCGATCTGAACTGTCGCAGATAAAACCAGTGATTGACAGACACGTGTTGATCAACTGAGTGGGCACGCCACCCAGTATGGGGTTGTACAGGACTCATCATGTAATGATTCCCAAAACAGGAATACACAGAAGCAGAAAGTCCCCGGAGGTTGGTGAACCAAACATAGATTTTAAAACTATTGAATAATGTATGTGCTAGAATTGGAAAAACAAGTACAGCATTCCTGTTCCTTAATAATATATGGAATTCCAGGGGAAGTCAAAATTAATACCAAATTAAGATTGTTTCATTCAAATGTCAAGTCCGTACAGAAGTACGGAGAAAAAAACGGGGAGAACAACAGACTATACACAAGAAACTCCAGTCGTTGATCAATAAATGTCTATGGAGGAAAATGGGTGTAGGCTGCAACGGCGTGAACAATGAAGGCAGGAAATTATCAACAAACGAGGTCAGACAGACCATGTCATGGAGAAGAGGGTGAGAGGTATACCAAGAAACACTTGGAGAAGACTGTGACAATGAACTGATCGCTGTACCTCTGTAGAAGGGAGACAGAAATGAAGCTCAAACATGCTGGCTGAGGGTTGGTAATGACAAATGCATTGAAAGGAGCGATAAACATTGATGATTTTGATTATGTTTTTTTCAATGAATATTAAAAAAACTTACTTTTAAAAATCTTTTTAAACATCTCATGTGTTTCCAAAGGCATCAAATCACACAACGCAACAAAGGCATCAAATCACACAACGCAACAAAGGCAACAAATCACACAACGCAACAAATTATCAGTGCTTAGGCCGTTCTCATCTTTTGTCTACCAGTAAATGACAAACGTATACGAAAGCGATTTGAGAAGTTTTGACTTTTAGTAGATAATTTCATTAATGCGCAAGAGTTACACATGATCTATACATATTCTTCAAGATTGGGCTGTTATTTAGGTGATGTGTCATTGTGTTTCACCGAATTCACCATCTTGGTCTTCACGTAGACCAGTCGGATATGTCATTGCTTGCCGTACAGAAAACAAATCAAACGTTTTCTCCAGAAACCAGGAAAGCACAGCTGCTTACACCTCCTTTGGTGTCTCTTGAGGTGTTCCTTAACCTTCCGGAAGAGGAAGAAGCTACATCCGGGCTGTAGGATGGGACGGCAACATGTCGTCAAACTTGAGACGCTACAATGCAGCCCCTGTTTGTCGACTCCTGTGTTGGCAAGCATTGTCGTGGTCAAGAATTGTGTGCTTGTCCACACGAACACGCAGCAGCTGTGCTAGAACTTTCTGCAAAGTTTTCTTATATCGATCTGAGTTGACGTATTGCCGTGCTCCAAAAATTCAGTGTGGACTACACTCTCGCAGTCCCAAAAGATGGCCATCATAACTTTTCCCGCCGAGGCAACGACCTTGAATATCGTTGGGGTAGGAGAGTTCTTATGACTGTACTTATGCTGGATTGCCGCCTTTTAGAGCGTGCCCACCTCCTGACAGTACTGACATCAACACAGACGTCACCATGTATCGCAGACATTCTTCGATGTGTGTCGATGGGGACAGAGCTTTCTGTCATCAGATATTGTGTGTCGATGGGAAAACAACCTTCTGCCATCAAGAATTGTGTGTCGATGGGAAAACAACCTTCTGCCATCAAGAATTGTGTGTCTTCTCCTTCTTCATCGTACGCAGTCAGACAGTAACCATTATTTTTTCGAAAAAGGCAGCGGTCATCCTGAGGCTGTCGACACTGCCATACAGCTTGTCTAGTGTTGCCACTGGTGATGGCCACGTCTGCTCTCTCTGATCCTCGTATGTCGGGCAGTTTTGCAGCAAATGCTCATCGGTCATTTTCCCGGTAAAACACGGGCATTCGTCGGTGCCACCTATCTTCAATTTGTTGAATAGGTGGTACCTCAGTTTATTGTGGCCAGTGCGAAGCCTGAAGACCACGACCTGCTCTCTTCTGTTCAACTGGTAATAGGCATCGTTTTTGGTGTAGCCAGTATGTTCGGTTTACCATTTGGTCATGTATCTAGCTCTAATAAGCCGTTTTGACTCTTGGTATGTTATACTAGTATCTGGTTGTGGTAGTTTTGCACCTTCTTTTGCCAGTCTGTCTGCCTCCTTGTTGCCGTGGATGTTGCAGTGAGATGGAACCCACTGCTCCACTACCCTTTTTGGTGCAGACTGCTGGCATAGTTGACAGATTACTGCTCTTAAATCATTAAGTTCAGTATTTTTCTGGCTTTTTAGTGCTGTGAATACAGCCAGATCATCTGTAATCAGGACTATGTGGCTTTCATTCCTTTTACCTGTCACCATTTCTTCCACTGCCGCCCCCAGTGTCTCTGCCTCCGCTTTGAAATTGCTTGTGTATTTTCCAGTAGCGAATGACAGTGTTATTGTTCTGCCATTTGGTAGGTTCAGAAATGCTCCTGCCCCTCCGTTCTGTGTTGTATTTGTTACGGAACCGTGGTGTATGCATGGGCCCAGTCCATGCTTGGATAGTTTTCTGTTATGTAACTAAGGGTAGTATCTCTTCTTTCTTTTTCAGACTGGCAGTTTTTGTTTCCAATACTTGGTATATTTTCTACCACCTCTGGAAATGTATGCTGCCTCCAGGTAGGTTTTCGTACAGTAGGGATGGGCTTTGGTGTTAGTGCGTTCATGGGGTTTTCGGGCATCTTTGCTTTGGCTATTTCTGCAAAGTTTCTTCGCTTTAGTTTCCTATTTCCGAAATTATTTAGTCTCTGCTGCATTGGATGGTCAGTCAGTCTTCTGAGTTTCTCTGATTGCAGCTGGGCTCTGCAGTTTTTTTTGTCGGTCATGGATTGCAGTTTTGTAATCTTTTCAAGTTCTACAATTGGCGATGACTTCATGCCTCCTGTTATAACTCTCATTGCTTGGTTTTGGATTTTGCTAATTTTATCGAGGTTTGCCTTTGCTGCTGTTGTCCATGCCGCAATGCCATACTCGAGAACTGGTCTCACTCTTCCAGTGTACAGTTTCTTTAGTATACTTTCGTCTGCTCCCCAGCTTGTGCCAGCAAGTTTTCTCATGATTGCCATTCTTTCTCTGGCTCTCATTCGGTTTCTCTCGATCTGACTTTTCCATGTCATGCGCCGATCAAATGTGACTCCCAGGTAGTTTGGGTTGTCGTTTGGCTGCAGGTATTTGCCGTTTAGACTTAATTTGGTGTTTTGGGGTTTGATTGATAGCGAGAATATTGTACATGTCGTTTTTTCCTCGTTTATTTTGACCTGCCATGAGTTCGCCCACTCTTCTAGCGATGTTAGGGCCTGCTGCATCCGATTTCTTGCTATGGTGAGATTATTTTCAGAGGTCCACATAGCAAGATCGTCTGCAAACATTGAGCTATGGACTCTTCTTGGTATATTCTCTGTAATGTCATTTATATACACCAGGAAGAGTGTGGGTGACAGTACTTCCCCTTGGGGTACTCCCTGCTCAAGTGTCACCTTTTTTGTTCATCTGCCCTTGTACTTGAACTCTGGCCGTTCTTTGTTTGAGGTAGTGGTTGATCCACTTGTACATTTTCCCACAAACTTCACTTCTTATTATCTTGACTCTATGTCCCTCTTTCCAGACTTTGTCAAATGCCTTTTCCAGGTCCACCGAAACCGCTACTGTGTGTTTCTGTTCCTGGTAGGCATCTTCTATTTCCTGGGCTATGAGGATGACTTTCTTCTTCTTCATCGTACGCTGTTTACAGCGATATTTAAGTTGCACTGTTTTATTTTGTTAAGCCTGTGGCTCAGTGCATCCGATTTCAACAGGCGTTTCTGTAGGGTTGCCCTCCTTAGCCTTTGGCTGTCCCCAGCCTAACTGCAAGGCAGCAGTTGTTTTTGGTCAGAGTTGTCTCTCTTAGGAAGTTGTCTTGCAGGACTATCGAGTCTTCCCTACTCGTGTCTATATCGTTTGGCAATGATATGATGGACTATGTACTAGTTTGTACTATCCCGGAAGAGAGGCAGTCCAGTGTGACTTTTTCCGAGGATCGTCACGTCCTGCCAGAAACGTAGCATATGCATATGAGTGAGGTATCTTTTTGCTCGCTTTATTTTCTCGGCTTATCTGCAGTGATGGTACGCCTAGCATTCCCCGCCACCCGGGAGGTTGTCACCACAGGGCAGGAGGTGCAATGTCCGCTGGACTGCATCTCTTCTGCGTCCATTGGAATGACTGATAGCAGACAGAGGCAAAGAGCGAGGAATGAGTGCATTTTACCAGGTGCATTCCTGCGGCTCGACCGGGCCGGGCTGAGACGCAAATCCCAGCCATGTCGAAGCCTCCCATCACAGCGATGCTGAGATTTAGGGCGGGATTCTGGCTTGGAGGCGTTCGGCCGTAGTCCCTCAGATGGTAGCTTATCAGCCAAGCACGTGGACCAAATGTCAGCGACCTGTGATTCCTCTCGAAATAGTGCATTTGACCAGGGAACAAGCCTGGTCATTGCACGGAGATGTTGTTCGCCTGGTGCGGACATATCTCATGGTCAAGGGTTGAGTCTCAGCAGTTCGCAGTGAGGTAGCTGATCTACTGCTTAGGGCACCCCGACCGAGAACTAAGTCTCCTACAAATGGCTTCATACCTCATCGCTGTATGGGGTGAATATCGAGAAGCTTCCCGCCCGCTTTAATCGGCGGACGGCAGAGACCTCATTCTGCGGCTCGACCGGGCGGGGCTGGAGCGGGAGCCCCAGGTCCCCACCTTGTCGAAGCCTCCCCTTGCAATCGTGCTGAGCTTTTGCGCGGGATTTTGGCTTAGAGGCGTTCGGCCGTAATCCCTCACCTTGTAGCCTCGCGCTGTTGGCTTATCAGCCTAGTACGTGAACCAAATGTCTGCGGCTCCTCTCGAGTTAAGCAGGATTACCGTAGCAACGCCCTGTCATTAGTAGGGTAAAACTGACCTTTCTTCTAAGGGTCTATTTCCAGCACCCGTTCAATATTAGACCGGACGTATGAATAGAGGGCTTTTTAGTTTTGTCAATGACTGTCCTGTCTTTCGTGGGTCTAATACCAGCACACGTTCACTATTGGACCCAACGGAAGTGCTCTCAATTTGACAGTCATTCTACAGTATTGGCGTGTTAAGTCAATTTAAGCCGCAGGCTCCACTCCTGGTAGTGCTCTTCCGTCAATTGCTTTATCAAACACTGAATGCAGACCAATCGAGCCACAGAGGGCATAACCCCATATTTCTAAGCATCCAAATCCAGCACCCGCTCCATATTAGACCCAAGGAAAGTGGTCTCGGCATGTCAGTCATTTGAGTGTTGGCCGTGTTGAGTCAAATTAAGCCGCAGGTTCCACTCCTGGTGGTGCCCTTCCGTCAATTCCTTTAAGTTTCAGCTTTGCAACCATACTTCCCCCGGAACCCAAACACTTTGGTTTCTCGGAAGCTGTCCGCAGAGTCATCGAAGCAACTCCTGCGGATCGCTAGTCGGCATCGTTTATGGTTAGAACTACGACGGTATCTGATCGTCTTCGCGCCTCTGACTTTTGTTCTTGATTAATGAAAACATTCTTGACAAATGCTTTCGCAGTAGCTCGTCTTGCGGCGATCCAAGAATTTTACCTCTAACTCCGCAATACGAATGCCCCCGTTTGTCCCTGTTAATCATTACCTCCAGTTCCGAAAACCAACAAAATAGAACCGAGGTCCTATTCCATTATTCCATGCACCATTATTCAGGCAGCCGAGGCCTGCTTTGAACACTCTAATTTTTTCAAAGTAAACGCGCCGGCCACCAAGGACGCTCAGCGAAGAGCACCCGTGGGAGAGAGCCGGCAGACGGTAGGGCAGGAGACAACGGGCAGTGAACCGGCGCGAGCCGGACCACCCGCCTGCGCCTGAGATCCAACTACGAGCTTTTTAACTGCAACAACTTTAATATACGCTATTGGAGCTGGAATTACCGCGGCTGCTGGCACCAGACTTGCCCTCCAATAGATCCTCGTTAAAGGGTTTAAAGTGTACTCATTCCAATTACGGGGCCTCGAAAGAGTCCCGTATTGTTATTGTTACAAACATGGTAGGCATGTCACGTACCATCGACATTTGATAGGGCAGACATTTGAAAGATGCGTCGCCGGCACATGAGGCCATGCGATCAGCACAAAGTTATCCATAGTCACCAGTGGGGACGCCGCAACCCTGCCAGGGGAAATGACTATTGGTTTTGAACTAATAAAAGCGCTCTTTCCGCGAGGGTCGGAGCTTGGTAAGCATGTATTAGCTCTAGAATTGCCACAGTTATCCAAGTAGGATCGTGTCATCTAAGGAACCTCGACTGATTTAATGAGCCATTCGCGGTTTCACCGTGAGACAGTGTGAACTTAGACATGCATGGCTTAATCTTTGAGACAAGCATATGACTACTGGCAGGATCAACCAGATATCTGTCGGAGACGAACGAACCACACACACCGGTCGGCGGAGGACGGGTGTGTAAAAAGCCTCACTGGGACGGCCGCAGGGAGCGACTGACGGACGGACGGACGGTTGTTCCGTCCCTCACTCCGTCGACCTAGGACCGCCTGACAGGGGCCTCTACACACATCAGACGACCGACCGACCGGGCTCGCTCGGGGAGGGATGGCAGCGCTCTGTGCGCTCTCTTCATTCCGTTCTAATGCATCGTTTTATTAGTGTCTTTTTTAAAATATCTCTGTAGATGGCAAGTCTGAGAACCGTCTCATCCGGCTTTTCGGAGTTCATCTGCCTTCTCGTTTCCAAAATTTGTTTATATTTTTGACAGCAACCAGATGTTATACATTATTTGGCTTGTCTTGGCTTCGTTCGTTCTCAATCTCGCGGTACCAAACCATGAAAGGGCTTTAGTAGCAGAATGAAGTCCAGAGAACGGAATGCGTTGTGTCGGAGTTTACAGCTTGACAGCGATATTTGCATCTTTTGGTCCCACACATCCGACTTCAGCAAGTATTTTTTGAGTACCGCGTTAGCATTCCATTTAAGCCTTTCCCCTTACCCAGTCTGCCCTAGTGCAGGATCCCCGCGTGGAGGTGTAGAAGGGTCTTGGCAGCTATGGTTCTCTGGCCCTGACGCTAGCAGTCAGCTATGGGTCGCTGACCACTGCAGCTCATGTGCTGCTCAGCTCTGGTTCGCTGGCCCTGACGCTAGCAGTCAGCTATAGGTTGCTGACCACTGCAGCTCATGTGCTGCTCAGCTCTGGTTAGCTTGCCCTAATGCTAGCAGTCAGCTATGGGTTGCTGACCACTGCAGCTCATGTGCTGCTCAGCATCTTAATCCCATACATTATTTCATGTACGACTCTATCTTTCATTGTTTGGAGTTGGAGATCGCTCGGAGTACGCTCCTGGAGTCTGTTAGAATGACCGTCTTTCTTGTAGTTATCTATTGGCTGATGAGAATCTGAGTTGCTGCGTGTGCAGCTGTTTCTTCAACTCTAAAGCTGGTACATGTCTTCCCTGCTGATATAGAGTAATTACATATGTCGCTGTTAGAGTGTGCGATGAAGATTTCATTGCCTTCCCTTTATTCGCTCTCTGTGGCTGATTCATCTGCGCACGGACGTGTCCAAAAGTTGTAAGTCTTCTGTCTCTTGACCTCATGTAGATTGGGGATTTTTTTGTTTTGTTGGCGACTTAATTTTATTGAGCATTTACACAAGAACAGAAGGTTGGAACCGGTAATGAAGTGTGCACTGGAAAAGTAACATATTGCAAAACTATTTTTGTTTTCTTAAGGTTATGGGAGCAAAAAAAGTAAGATAATATGTTGTTTTACTGATTGTTATGTTAGATTATGTGTTCTCTGAGCTGTTTTTCGTTGAAGCTGCTAGTAAACATTGTTTTTATTTTCTTTTAAAAATTCCATCCTCATTTATTTGTGTTTCCTATCCTCTTCCTCGTTTGACACATAGCTTCTGCAAAACGTGTCAATTTACTCATTGAGAAGCTCTCCATCATTTTGGCACATATTTGTCCATACTAGTCAATTATCCAATTTCGTTTCAAAGTATTTGCTTGGCTCTTCTCTTCTGGTAGAATTCTTGTCAAGCTTTTACACAATTTAAATTATACTTCCACAGTAAACAGAAACGAATTTGCTATTGTCAGTGTTTGTTCCTCGCAGCTTACATACCTTATAATTAATTACATTTATCTTCTCTGACCGTTACATTTGCATGAACTCACCGCAGTCTTGTTAACTTGAGCTAGCTAATCTTACCAAATGAGATTTCATTTATACGGAAGAGTGATTGATTTCTACTAGATCGTTACTGATTTCGAACAATCCTATTATTGGTTCCAGACGTGTCTTCTAAGATCGTGTGTAATTATATTAATAGTCTGGAGAATCTAAGTCTGTTCGATCAGACAGACCAGTTTTCTGTGACATACTTCAGTCTCGAGAGGTCAGAGGGTAGATAGTACGTTTATTTAATCAACAGCGTGCATTTAGCCAAGGACCGTGTACGCTCGCAAGATATTGTTGATGGCCTATGCACAGAGGGGAGCGACGGACTTTGATTGATTGATTGGTTGTGTATTTTGGTAAGGTAGAACTAGCTTTTGGGGACTCAGTGGTCTCGAGGTAAGGTGTTCGCCTCGGGTGATGGAGGTCGCGGGTTCAAAACCTGCTAAAAATTATGAAACAAAGGAGGTCGCACCTCCCCACGACTTCTAACGACATAAGTGGACTGGAGATAGATAGATATATAGATATATAGATAGATAAATAGATAGATAGATATATAGATATATAGATAGACGGACGGACGGACTGACGGACGGACGGATAAAAAATATCGACCTTTGACGCAGGTCGAACCAACCCCAGCCTACTTTAGTTACAGGACTTCAGACTCATGGGGAAATCCATTTGAAATGCCACATTCATTGGCCGACTAAATAACAAAACTCATATTGTACAAAGATTTATAATAAATCTGTGCTCCACACAAAGAAATAACACACAGCACGGTACAAAGCATAACAAATCACCGTTGAGAGTGTTCCTTTCACAGATTCCTGTCATGGAACCAACTGCATATCTGTCTTTGTTTCCCGACCACGCTATTATAGATGACACATGCAAGTTCCGTTCTTTAGTCGGCCAATAAATGCGACGTTTCATAAGGATTTTCCAGGTGAATCAGATGGTCTATGAACCAACTGTCAACGACACAGGAGGTAAAGAAGAGACGATGGGGATGATAGGTCAAACCTTGAGGAGAAATACTAAGAACGGTACTCGGCGGTTTCTACACTGGAACTCGGTGGGGACAAAAAAGGGAGGCAGACCCGAATACAACTGAAGACGGAAAATTGAAAGAAATAGGTAAAACACTGCCAGGTCTTTCTACGAGTTGTAGAGGCTGACAGCTGATCGAAGCTCACTGGCATTATTTGTAGAAGAACTTGCTAGGCAAGGATCTGGAGTTTTTTTTCCTTTCTTTTCTGGACGAAAAATGAAACTTACATTACTGCTTGAAGGTCTTCTGGGACAGCATAAATATCATCAACCAGTCAGGAAAAGATGATGATTCCCACAAGAGATATACATGAGATTTATAAGTCATTTTGTAAATATAAACATGATTTTCTCGTTCTGTAAGCGAATCTATTTTCCCGTGTATTTATGTATGTATGTGTGTGTGTGTTTTTTTGGTGTCTATGTGTACGTGTGTGTGTATGTATGTGTGTGTGCGTGTGTGTGTAAATGTGTGTGTATGTGTGTAGGTGTCTTTGTGTGTGTAGGTGTGTTTGTGTGTGTGTATGTGTGTGTGTATGTGTGTATGTGTGTGTATGTGTTTGTGTGTGGGTGTGTGTTTGTGTGTGTGTGCGGGCTCAGGTGCGTGTGTGTATGTGTATGTGTGTGTGGCTGTGTATGTGTCTGTGTGTGTTTGTATATGTGTGTCTCTGTGTATGTGTGTAAATGTGTGTTTGTGTCTGTGTCTGTGTGTGTGTGTATTGTGTGTGCGCGCCTGCTTGAGCTATCCACCATTATGTGTGTTTATGTTGTTGTTCTATTTTCCATTTATCTTTCGATTGCCAAGTCGTATGTTGAAGGGTTGAATTTAATTTTCTCATGTATTTAATAAGCTTCTTTCTATTCTGATATGTTTTATGTCAGCGATCATGTATGTCCACATCCTGTGGTTTCTATCGTTGCTTTTAATTATGTTATTAAATACATTTTATGCATTCACTGCTTTTAAAACGGCTTTCATCAATTATTTGCCAATATATTTAATCTGCTTTTCCGTGATTTTGATCACTTTTTAAAAACTGTCTACCGGATTTTACGGATGCCCGGATGTCTATTCAGATGTCTATTTAGATTCCTGTCTTGCTGTCAGTCTGTCAAACTGTATTTCTGTTTGGTGATCGTCCTGTCATACAATCTATTATGGCTTTCCATGTGTCTGTCTGTTCATCTATATGGATGAAAATCGGGATGTGTGTGTCTGGATCTCTATTCTTCTTTTTATCTGCCTGAATATCTAATGGACGTTTGTCTGTCGTTACGTATTTCTGACTTTATGGTTGTCTGGTTGCCATTGTGCCTTTCTGTTTTTCTAAATATATGTCTGGCTGTCTGTCTGCATAAATGTGATTTTTACTTTGTCTATCCGGATAATTTTCTGTTCGATATGTCTGAATGTATATCGGAGCCCATGTTTATCTGAATTTTGTCTGTCTGTTACATCATATCATTGCCAAACCCTATAGACACGAGTGGGGAAGACCCGTTAGTCCTGCAAGACAACTTCCCTAAGAGAGACAACTCTGACCAAAAACAACTCCTGCCTTGCAGATAGGCTGGGGACAGCCAAAGGCTAAGGAGAGCATCCCTACAGAAACGCCTGTTGAAATCAGATGCACTGAGCCACAGGCGTAACAAAATAAAACAGTGCAACGTAAATATCGCTGTAAACAGCGTACGATGAAAAAGAAGAAGAAGTCTGTCTGTTAGCACGTCTCTCTGATTTGCTTTCTATCTGGAGATCTTCTGATAGGTGTGTCTGTGTGGCTTGACCCACCAGTTTGATTTAGTAGGTATGCTTATACTTCTGCTTGGAGGCCTCAATATATATCTAGATGTCTATTAAGACCACTGACTAAAAGTATTTTATTTTGCCTTTTTGGCGTCCTGCAGATATGTGTCCATTTGACTCTCTGATTGTCTGGGTGGTTGCCTGATTGGTCTGGTTTGATATGGAATGTATGTATACATTTATACATACACACATATAACCACTCATACATGCATACATACATTCATACAAACATACATACATACACACACACACACACACACACACACACACACACCTACATATACCTACACACACCTATACACACCTACACACATATACACACATACACACACACGCACATACACACATACATACATAAATACATACATTACATACATACATACATTACATACTTATTATAAATATTGCTGTTTTCCATTTTATCCAGATAATCCTCAATCTCAGAACGGGAAGAACTCTAGGCGACGCCGGGATATTAGCGGACTAACAGCTCAACAGGATGGTTCCAAGGCTAGAATGCTTTCACTCCAACACCGACAAAAGAGGTTTATAGATGGAATTGCCAACAATGTCTTGTACAAACGCTTCGGATTCCATCCGCAGGCATTGAGTAAGCATTATAAACAAAAGAATGACCACCACAGACGTACGCAAACAAGAATAGCGGAGAGAGAAAATGCGAGACGCAGTCTCAAATTGAAGCACAATGGAAGATCAAAGAACGGTGAATTTCGTCAAGAGGACTTCTCCATTCACGCAAATAAACTGCCTACGCCATCTTTCTACAAAATGCCTGTGAGTAACCATCCCCAAAACAAACTAGATCTGAATAATAAACAAATAAACAGCGAGTCCACGCTCCTGGATAATCCATCTAGTTATCGATATGTTTCCTCTAAATATGAACATCTTGGACCAAATTATGTGGCCTTCCGTACATTTGGGACCGTTCATAAAATTGACCCACTTTACGCCGAACCAAATCAGTCATCTTTGTTAAATCAGACTCCAACACAGTCATACATCTTTGGCCAGGTAATTCTACCTCCTATACACAACAGCGGCCAAAATTCCGGATTCCAAACATCCAATATAAAATTATTGTCTAGAAATGACAGGGATAAAGGTGACCGGAAAGATAAAAAAGAGCGTGTTGCTCCATTCGACCGTGAAATAAAACAAGGGTTCTTGAAATATGACAAGGTAGCATTTGACAGATCATCAAAATATCCTAAATTCAATCAAGTTTACAAAGATAAATTCATAGAACATACAGAACATGTCGCTCATTTTGACCGAGAAATAAAACAAGGGTTCTTGAAAAAGTACAAGGTAACATTTGATAAATCATCACAAGACCGAAAACCCAATCAAGTTTACAAAGATCAAGATACATTCATAGAAACTACGGCACATGTCGCTAATTTTGCTCGAGAAATCAACAAACGATTAGAAACTAAAGAAGCGTTAACGCTAGATACAATTTTAATAAACCCTCATATAAATGAAATTGTTGCTGACCTCTTCAAAACTAAAAATTCTTTTAAGAGTCTGTACCTCAATCTAGCCACAGGTAGCCCGGTCAAACCAGGTGAGAAGTTCAGAGCACATGAGAAGTCAAAAAAGAGAAATGCAGTACCAAAAAGGTATATACATATTTCTAAAAGGTTTGATTTAAAGACAATAAATAAAACAAACGAAGAGTTTAATCTTAAAAGAGTTATAGCAAGTTTAAAACGTTATGCAGAAGACATAACTAGTAGCATTCACAGGAGCCGGATTCTGAAAGAGAATATGACGGTTCTAACCGTTCCAAGAAGGTTCTTCGAAGAACGCAGTGAGAGCACCACGGAAAACCGCATCAATCCGTCCATAATCAGTCGTCTCAGATCATACCAATCTCAGAATGGTTAGTTTTGAACCCTGTTGTTCGTAGTCGTATGTTGCCCTTCAACATTCCACACCATAATATGCTCATCAATCTCTGTTGTTAGTGACAATATCGTGGGTCGCAACTGTGAAACTGCATTGTTTGCACTGGCAAGTAGAAATGTCCATGGCATCTATAGTCTCCGCTATCAATAATCTTTTCTGTTATTACAGGATCAAAGTAGTCGGAACTGGTTTGGTCTTGCATAATTCCAGCTATATACATAAATAAATTGATAGACAAACAGAAGCGTATGAAGTAGAGAGATAGATCGATGGACATAAATGCGTTTAGATACATGGATAGACAAGCAAGTAAACATAAAGATATAAAGATAGGCAGTCTTATTGGTAGAATGTTCGCAGGTGAGTGAATATGAAGGTGTAAAGAAATATATATATATATATAGATAGATAGATAATTAGATAGATAGATAGATAGATAGATAATTAGATAGATAGATAGATAGATAATTAGATAGATAGATAGATAGATAGATAATTAGATAGATAGATAGATAATTAGATAGATAGATAGATAGATAGATAGATAATTAGATAGATAGATAGATAAATAGATAGATAGATAGATAGATAGATAGATAGAGATATTATAGATAGATAGATATATATATATATAGATAGATAGATAGATAGATAGATAGATAGATAGATAGATATATAGATAGATAAATATATACATAGATAGATAGATAGAAAGATAAATAGTTAGATAGATTGTTAGACATATAAATAGATAAGTAGATATATATAAAGACAGATAAATAGAAAGATAGATAGATAGATAGATAGATAGATAGATAGATAGATAAATAGATAGATAGATAGATAGATAGATAGATAGATAGATAGATAGATAGATAGATAGATAGATAGATAGATAGATAGATAGATAGATAGAAAGATAAATAGTTAGATAGATTGTTAGACATATAAATAGATAAGTAGATATATATATAAAGACAGATAAATAGATAGATAGATAGATAGATAGATAGATAGATAGATAGATAGATAGATAGATAGATAGATAGATAGATAGATAGATAGATAGATAGATAGATAGAAAGATAAATAGTTAGATAGATTGTTAAAAATATAAATAGATAAGTAGATATATATAAAGACAGATAAATAGATAGATAGATAGATAGATAGATAGATAGATAGATAGATAGATAGATAGATAGATAGATAGATAGATAGATAGATGGATGGATAGATGGATGGATAGACGGCCGGCAGGCGATTGTCGGACGGACAGACGGACTGGTGGATGGATTGATGGATTGGTGGATGTATATATATTTTATAGTTGCTTGGCAATAACAAACAACTCGCATGGTATAACCGTTGTTCAACTTCGTTGCCGCATCGTCATTGTGTAACACGCACGCCCTATAACGATTGGCTGAGCACCTTCACGCACTTGTAACACACGCTTCGTATTAGTATTAAGTAAGGTAGCTTGACAGGTTGTGTGGCACCTGTGCTTCTTATTGGGAATGACAGAATAGTACTAGTATACCTCCGTACGTCTCTTCAAATGCTACTGAAGAGGTTTGTGCCTAAGGCTAGCAACCTTATCAGTAGAACAAATTGATGGAATAAACAATACAGCAAATCAACAGGTAAGTGATTTCGGTGAAGAATTTATCTAAGGTGTCAACCCTATGTTTCGTCTGGAGGAAAGGGGTGACAATAAGATTCAGATATGCAGCGAAGCAGATATGGTGGTCTATGAGGAAGATTTTCGATTACAATTGGCGAGGTTGTGTTTGTCTATGAGATGTGCATTTCTGCGGTGGAGACCAGTTTGTTGCAGGGGGGTGGGGGGTGGGTGAGTATGGGTGGATCTGTACTAGAGATCTGCCTGTTGGGGGAGGAGTTTTAGATGGACGGCTCTGAAGTAGAGATCTACCTGTTGGGGGAGGAGTGTTAGATGGACGGCTCTGTAGTAGAGATCTGCCTGTTGGGGGAGGAGTGTTAGATGGACGGCTCTGTAGTAGAGATCTGCATGTTGGTGGTGGAGTGTTAGATGGACAGCTCTGTAGTAGAGATTTGTCTGTTGGTGGTGGAGTGTTAGACGAACAGCTCTGTAGTAGAGATCTGCCTGTTTGAGGAGGAGTGTTTGATGGACGACTCTGTAGTAGAGATCTGCCTGTTTGAGGAGGAGTGTTAGATGGACAGCTCTGTAGTAGAGATTTGTCTGTTGGGGGAGGAGTGTTAGACGGACAGCTCTGTAGTAGAGATCTGCTTGTTGGGGGAGGAGTGTTAGACACCTTGTTGTATGTGGTTTCTATTTTTCTGAAAGAAAAGAAATAGTTAATCGTGTTCGCTGCCTTGCCGACCGTAATATTGTCAGAGTCATGTACCCACGCAAATTTAAGTAGACTAAAGCGTAAAGCTGTTAGGAATTTTTGCAGTTAAGAAGAGCGCAATTTTGAGGGGAAAAAACACCTCCAAAAACATTACTTTTAATGTGCTGCCTTGTTTTGTTCTTCGTTCTGGCGAGTATCGCAAAGCTCCAGTTTACCCACCTGTACATTTTCACTTGGCTATCAGTCAAGTAAGACAAGGCGGCATGGTAGGGAACTGATACCCCTTCCAAAATATAAAAGATAACAAAAATAAAAACGCAGTTAAAACACTCTGTTTCCGAGAGCAGTAACAGCTATAAAGCTACCTTGACATTTATTCTTTCTTAAATGAATTAAGGGCAACATAGTGATAACATTTGGGATAGAGTCTTTACGTCACTGATCCAGGAGAACTTTGAAAATGGCAAAGATGGATAATGAAAAAACGAAGACAGTCTCGATTTCTTGATTTTTTGTAAAGGGTAAGGGGAGAGAACCAAACTGAAACTGGTATATTGAGGTTTTTGTGTGAAATAAGGGCAGAAATCGATTAAAAACTGTGGATTCGATTTTAAATTGTAAGTAAGAAGAAAAAAACAACAAAATTAATTAAGGACTGATTTTATAAAGTATAATGGTAGAGAATTGATCTAAACTTAGGACTACGATTTTGAATAAAGCCTACTGTTAAGAGTCAATTTAAATTGCGACTAACCAGACTAACTAACACTTATATAATTATTTAGAGATGGTCAGAACTAAGGTCTGGGGTGGAATGAGCGCGCCTCTGCCAGTTAGAAACTAGTGAGACAAACGCTTAAGAAACAAAATAAATTAAAAGAGAAGTATGTCAACAGCAACAACAGAAATACTACAGCAATAAGGGCATACGAGGACTGAACTAACACATTTGGGCCCAAGAAATGGGACTTAAGGTTCCCACGTCAATTATCGACACTAAGAACTTAACAATGCAAGTAAGTAGATAGAGAAGAACTGTAAGACACTTTAGATAACCTGAAACGTTTAATTAAAATAAAGAGCAGTGCCAGTTTTAGATTTCGTTCTCCAGACTACTTCCTACTTGCGAAGCCCCGTTCAGGGCTTGGTAGCGGGAGATTGAGAACGAACGCAAAAGAAGAAGAAGACGTAAACTAAATAAGCTGCAGCTTTGGACTGCATAATCCGCAGGGGTCTTAAACATGTTTTGTAAATTTTTTAAACGGCCTGCAGCAGAACATTTTTCAAATCCAAGATGTTTTTAAAATTTAGAAAATTTGACCCTTACTGAAGTTACGACAGTGTGCTCTGTATCTAAGAAAGATATTTGATATTACAAATATAATTGATAATAGAAATAATGGCAGCCCAATAACCAATATGTAATCAGTGTTGATGATGATGATGATGATGATGATGATGATGATGATGATATCTTCTTTTTCTTCTTCGTTCGTTCTCAATCTCCCACTACCAAACCATGAAAGGGTAAGTAGTAGAATGTAGTCCAGAGAACGGAATGCGTTGTGTCGTAGTTTACAGCTTGGCTGCGATATTTGCACCTTTCGGTCCAACAAATCCGACTTTAGCAAGCATTTTTTGAGTACCGGGTTAGCATTCCCTCTTCGATCCCTTCTCCTTAGCCAGTCTGCTCTGTTGCAGCCTGTTATCCAGGATCACCGCGTGGATGTGTAGAAGGGTCTTGGCAGCTTTGGTTCGCTGGCCCTGGCGCTAGCAGTCAGCTATGGGTCGCTGACCACTGCAGCTCATGTGCTGTTCAGCATCTTGATCCCTGATGATGATATGATCCCTTTATCTGTGAGCTGGCAGATCTTGACAGCCCAATGTCCCCCGGACAAAAGCACCTGTCCTCCTCAATTGTTGAGGCGACGTACGATCTCGGGTAAAGTCTGTTGTCTTAGAGGCATCACGATTGCAAAGGGAGGTTATGCGCATCTTTCGAGTATCCCCGAAGGGAGACAATCCAGTGTGTCCGTGTCCTAGGACCGTCACATCATGCCAAAGACATATATTCATCTGGGTCAGTTATCTCATCATTCTTATATCAGTTTTACCAGCCAATTTGTAGTGATGGTATGTGGGGCATTCCCCGCCACCTGGAAGATCGTCACGTCCTTCCAGCCCATCTGTAGTGATGGTATGTGGGGCATTCCCCGCCACCTGGAAGATCGTCACGTCCTGCCAGCCCATCTGTAGTGATGGTATGTGGGGCATTCCCCGCCACCTGGAAGATCGTCACGTCCTGCCAGCCCATCTGTAGTGATGGTTTGTGGGGCATTCCCCGCCACCTGGAAGATCGTCACGTCCTGCCAGCCCATCTGTAGTGATGGTTTGTGGGGCATTCCCCGCCACCTGGAAGATCGTCACGTCCTGCCAGCCCATCTGTAGTGATGGTATGTGTGGCATTCCCCGCCACCTGGAAGATCGTCACGTCCTGCCAGCCCATCTGTAGTGATGGTTTGTGGGGCATTCCCCGCCACCTGGAAGATCGTCACGTCCTGCCAGCCCATCTGTAGTGATGGTATGTGGGGCATTCCCCGCCACCTGGAAGATCGTCACGTCCTGCCAGCCCATCTGTAGTGATGGTATGTGGGGCATTCCCTGCCACCTGGAAGATCGTCACGTCCTGCCAGCCCATCTGTAGTGATGGTATGTGGGGCATTCCCCGCCCCTTGGATAATCGCCACAAAGGCGCAGAAGTGCAATGTCCGCTGGTCTGCATCTCTTCGTCATACATGGGGATACATGATAAAATGTGAAGAATGCATTGCACCCATGAAGTGGGGATGGATTGGTGCAGCTGAGGGCTGGTACCACTCGCCGATGGGTTCTGCAGCTACACCTATAGGGCTCCACCTACTCCTCGGCCCTTCTATCTGGCCCCTCGTCAAGGACCTGTCCGGCTTGAGTGACCCTGACTAGAGTAAATCTCCCGCCGGCATAGCTTCTTGGATCATTTGGGCGCGCAAGCTGTCCAACTTCAGCAAAGTAGACTAATGCATGGAGACATCTAATCAGTAATTGGATTCATTTGACAAGAATATTTTCCCCTTTAAATTGCAAACAATTAATTATTTAATAGAAAAACATGTTTTCAAATTTGTGACAACTTTCTTTTCGTTGATTGTCCCACAAAGGGACTTAGAACAGCGGTTCTTAACCTTTTCGTTACAATAGACCCCATTTGAATATCTTTTGTTGCCACTGACCCCCAGAGTATCCCATAAATTAAAATCTTCAAGGTATGATTTATCTGTGTGTTTTTAAAAGTAAATCATTTTTGTAATTTAAAACGTTAGTAAAAATGTGTTGTCAATAAACAAGAAAACCTAGCAACATGAAAATAAAATGTTTTCTCGTTCAATTTGAAAGAATCGTCCATAACTGTAACTCACAGTAATAATTACTTTTGTTGTATACACATATTTACACATTTTAGGAATGTATCATCATTTGGTAAGCACAAATAACGTTTTAACATAAGTTTATGGGGAGAAAGACTAACGTCTGGCCAGGCACAACATATTGATCAGATGTTAGTCAGGGACAGGCAAAATATACCGGCCAAGACCCTCAACTCGTCTTCCTAGTAGCCTTCCTGGAAACGGGCTATTTTCATTGCAGACTGGGTAACGGGGGGAGGGATCGAAGTGATCCTCGTATAAAGAGTGACACGCAGATAAACCCAAGCATAGCACAACCGCCTGGAGGACCCCGGCCCACCTTGATCAGCACGCTCGGAATGTGAGAAAAGCTACCGTAACCCGCCACTTAACGTTCTTTTTAGGGTACACAAAAGAGTGACCTTCTCATTGTGAGCATTCCAAACACCAATAAGAACACAAGTTGTTCACTAATGTTCATTTTAAACTGTTATCTATTCTCCGGACGGACATTGTGGCTCTGGCTGATCCGCATCCATTGATATTCGTCTCCGTGGTGGTGTTTTCAGAAGTATGCGAACACATACCTAAGTCCTGCTGTGACGTCTGATCACCTGCCCTATCAGGGCAAATTCCCACAGCGGTAAATGTTTAATTGGCATTTATCGAATTATGTGAACGTTGTCTAAATTAATTTCTGCTGTATTTGTCCTTTTATTTGTATATTTTTATATCCTTCTATTTATCTTTTGATTTTAAATATAAAAGCTCATAACAATACTTCAAGCTTTCGCGGATCCCCTGATAGGAACTCGCGGACCCCCAGACAACCGTGAATCACAAGTTAGGAACCGCGGGCTTAGAGAATCCCCAAGTCTAAATTCAGCACTGACAAAAAGTAAAGTTAAAGAAATTAACTGGAATTGAGACATTCAGTTTGAACTACGCTTTTTAACTGAGGATATGGAGACTAACGGACATGACAGAGAGAGGGAGAGAGAGGGAGATACAGAGAGAGAGAGAGAGAGAGATAGAGAAAGACAAAAGAGTATTAAATATTGAAAATTAACTGAAGAAATAATTCGATTTTCATCAGCGAGCAAGAGCGCCAAATGGCATTGAAATTGTATGATCCAGAGTGTGTACACAATTGTTAAGGAAAAGAACCAAGCTGAATGCGTGATAAACGATATATTGGAAAACAGACATAATGACGGAAGTACGGGTGAATAGATCGATGGTTGGATCCATGGATGTGTGGGTTTTGGGGGTGGGGGTGGTTGGGGTGGGGAAGGGGGGATAGAGGTGGAGTTATGACATTTATTACAATATATATTAACATATAAATGATATAATAACATTATAATACACTATCTTTGTACATTCATTCAGGACACGCTACATCATCAAGGACATGGGACAGTCCAAAAGACTTAACAACTAACAAGGCAGCGAGGACAGGTCCAGAGACAGATTACCAGAACCAGTCCTTGAAAGAATATGTCAGAGCCGTCACTCAAAAAATTCTTTCCAGGGCACAATTCATAGGTGAAAAGTTTGAAGAAGGCAATAAGAACGATATTGTTCTTAACAACGACCAACAAACGTTGTATGGAAAACCTTCAAACTTGAATGAACACAATAATTACTCCCACGACTTCTTTGACGAAATAGCCGGACATTTATTAATGTAATTTATTAATGACTTTTGTGTGCAATTTGTAACTTTCAATAACATATCGAATCAGTTCGACCTTAAACTCTTTAAATTAAATAAGTTTTTCACGGAATATTCCAGATATTCAAGTGCTTCAATATCACAATACCATACACGCTTTTGTCGCTAGGCATCAGGGAACGCTGCATTTGTCTTTCATGTTGTTCTGTCTTCATGTATGTAATTATGTACAATCCTGTAGTATTTCCTTTACATCACCAATCTATCGTTTTCTTGTATTACTCTCCTGCTCTGTCTATTGTTATATATTCTTAACATGGTTTGGGGTGCTGGGATTATGTCAGATGTCTATGTAGTTATATCTCTCTCACTTTATTCTATCACATTGTTTCGTCAGTTAATTGTCAATTTTATTTCCACTGAAAAAAATTAATTAATATGGGAAAAGTATACATTTTTATAACATTTAGTTTGATAAACTATGTAGATAAATGTGCAGTCATAAACACGGGTAGATCCAATATGAAACATAAATACAGACTGGGCGGGAACAATATTACAAAGATAGAAAAGGAAAGAGACATAGGAGTTATAATAGATCATACAGGTAACGTGAATGAGCAGTGAAAAATGGCAAATGCACTGTTAGGTATGATAACAAGAAATATTAAACATAGGAGGAAGGAAGTGATAGCCAAACTGTATAAAGCATTGGTTATACCTAGATTGGAGTTCTGTGTACAGGTGTGGAGTCCTTATCATAGAGGGCATATAAACATGATGGAAAGGATACACACAATAAAGCTGATAGTGGGATTCTAGAATTACAGTTACGGAGAAAGAGAACCATTCGAGGTGACTTAAAACAGGTTTTTAAGATAATAAACAAAAATGATAAATTAAACTATAACAAGTTTTTCATAATACAACCACCTCCAAGAACAAGAGGGCATAGCTATATATTAACTAACGAAAGGTTCCGATTATATATTAGGAACTATTTTTTTTAGTCAGATAATGGTGAATGCTCCAAATGCACTGTCCCATGAAGTAGGGGAGGCAGGAACAATTAATGCATTTAAGAATAGATTGGATACGCATAGATTTTAGAGCAGGTAAATGAAAATTAAACTGGCGGTATACATACTCTGCATATCGTTCTAAACCAGTATAAAGACGCTAAGTAAAGTTAAACGAATTCTATCTATGAAAGAATATTGTGTACGCCAAATTTATAGTCGTAATAATCAGAGAAAGAATTCACACAATTATTTTAATATGTAAATATTTTAGAGATCAATTTCAAAATCGATTAGTGCATGCTTGTTTCATACATATTAAGAAGCATACAGAAATAATGTAGCAATAATATTTTTGTAATAAACGAGGGCAAGAAAAGGTTTCACAGGACAACTGTTTCTTCAATAGACAGACAGACAGGCAGATAGCCAGTATTGATCTATCTATCTACATACCTTCCTACATACCTACCTACCTACCTACCTACCTACCTACCTACCTACATACCTACATACCTACCTATCTACATACCTACCTGCCTACATACCCATCTACCTATCTATCTACTTATCTATCTACCTGTATAAAGATTATACAGTAGCTGAAACTAAATTTCAAAATGAATCTCTGGCTGTACATTTTGACAGTTTTAAGTTTAGAAGTGGCTACATATCTACTTACATGTTCACCTCAATACATACATACCTACTTGCCAGATTGTCTATCTATCTGTCTGTATGTATATCTGTCTATACATTTATCTAATTATCTGTCTGTCCGTTGATCACCCTGCCTGTGTGTATGTTTATTCATTTATCAATCGCATACTATATCCCACCACCCTAATTCTTTTTCTGTAAACCCATTCCTCTATTATTACATCTCATATATAACTATTTTTTTGGGTAACCGTATATCTATAAATCCCACTGGCTCTCGAATTCTCCCTCTATTTCTTCATCTTTCCCCAAGTACTAATCCATTTATCCATTTGTTGAACCGCATATCTATATACCTAATAACACAGTCCTATCTTTATGTATCTAATCACCCATGTAACAATCCATGTCTCTATCCCCATGTTCATATTCACGATTGTCACATTATAACATTCATCTAGATTACAAAACAGACAAACAGGCAACAAATAACAAGTTCAAATAAAGATTCAAGGAAATATATTGCTTGGCTTAAACTGTCCCTCTATATTTAGTTGATATGTAAAAAAATGACAGATATGACTGAGGAATATTTGATAATAAAAACAAGATAAATAATATTTGAATCGCTTTGTATCTGATTTTCATTTATAAGTGTTAAGAATCTGTGTCCAATTTTGTACGCTATATTTATCATATAAATGAATAAAGCAAAGCTGCGACGGCCAACTCATGCCGTTTTGTATCGTCGTTATACAATCATGTCCTGATTTTGTTGTTGTGATGGCTTACTTGTTTTTGGTTGTTCTTAGTCCTTAACTTTGTTCAGTTCTGTTTTTTTTTGGTCTCGTTGTGGTCTATGAACCATTATCTATTTGTGTTTGTATTGACTACTAGCAGTATTTTCCGACCTTGTCCAGAATATCTACACAAATAAACCAAATCAGTCCCTGTTTCATCTTTTCTAACTTTCACTTTCGCCCATATCAAACTCTTCCCTATCAACCCACCAGTCTCTCCGCCTATCCCTTCCGCGTCTAAACCTGTCCCACCCTCCTCATCCTCAGCCAGCCTACTCCCCACCCATCTCCTAACTCCTTGGTTCAGACCGTTAGACCGGCTGCAGAAAGAACACACAGTTAATCGTGTCCGTATTTGCAAGTAAACTATACACTTCGTGCAGCCATATAAACATATGCTCATAACTCAATTAAGGGAACAATATAGCGACTTGAAATAGGTTGAGTTGATCTAGAAATTGACCATAGAATGTTGAGTAAAAATATATCGTTCCATTTTCTAGTTATTATGTCTTCAGACATACACACACACAAACACACATACATACACAGACACACACACACACACACACACACACACACACACACACACACACATATATATATATAAACTTTTAGAAATACGGTATAGATGTGTTCAACAAAAACACATTACCAGAGAAAGAAAAGTTTTCTAATAATTGTATTGTGCCAGGTAAGAGTGTTTACAAATAGAATGTCAGTGGCAAGGTTGTAGACCGTTCGCTTTTCATAGAAATAATCCCATGTTCTATAACTTCTGTTGAAATGTTCCAGTCAACCTGGGTGTAAACGGAAACCTGGTTTAATCTTTGGATATACAAGGCAGGTAGAAAAGAAGCCGTGCATACTACGTAAAAAACACAAACTGATACATAGTATAATGAAGTCTCTGACACTTCATCCCAGACCGAATTGACTACCTGGGGTGGGGGGTTATACCATTAAGTAAAACTGCACAATGCATTAATTGAGGCAGTACAAGTTAAACAGGTAGGAAATTTTCCACATTTACAAAGACGTTACTAAACATGATGCTGGAAAGAAAAGTTGAAAGCAAGGACCTGCTTTGCCTTTTCTCTCCTATTCTTATCTTTTCCTTCTTCTTCTTCTTCTTCTTCTTCTTCTTCTTCTTCTTCTTCTTCTCTTCCCTTCTATTTCTTGGGAAGGAAGACTAAAGACTGTGCTGGAAAATATAATGATTAGACTTGTTAGTCAGGTTCAGGCAAAACATAAGGGACAAGACCCTCACCTTGACTTCCTCTTAGCCCTTCCCGTAAACGGGCTGTTTTCATGGCAGCCTGGCTAACAATGTGAAGGATTGACAGGATCCATATAGTAGTGAGCGACACGCAGATGAAGCTAAGCATAGCACAACCTCTTAGAGGACCCGGTCCACCTTCATCAGCACGCTCGCGATGCGAGGAAAGATCTGACAACCCCGCCACGTAACGTCCTTTTTAGGATGCTCAAAAGAATAATCCTGCTCATTGTGGGCATTCAACAACAACAACAACTTCGTCTTCTTCTTTTTCTTCTTCTTCATCTTCCATGTCTTCTTCTTCCTACTCCTCTTCTTCCTATTCGTCTTCCTCTTCCTGTTCTTTTTTTCTTTTGTCTCTTCCTAATGGACAAGAAACAGCGTCATATTACACCACCAAGACAGAAGACAAAGGACGTTGGAGATTCATTGATGTCCACCATCGATGTTTAGATGGCACTTGAACATAATTGTGTGGGTAATTTGTTGAGATGTCTTAACTGTTCACTCAGTAAAAGTGCCAGTTCATTCGCTCATAATACGCTTCATGATATTCATTTGTAAATCGGATCTTAGTTCTTAGACGACCTGCACATTTACAGCGGTGATAGCCCCTGTGCAGGTCCCAGGTCTGGCTCGATCTGGACATAACTGGCTGTTTAGGGGGCCTAGACTCAGCTTATTACTCCGCTGCGCTGGGATAGTGCCGCAGAGGGTGGCTACCCGATGTGCGAATCCATCTTAATAGACTCAAACACTAGAACAAAGTAGATTCGCAGCCTGTTAGGAGCATCTGTGCTGCTCTAAACAAACCGATTAACCATAGTCGATGTTATGATGTGTGACACAGTTAGTCACCTCTTACGACATGCTCTCTGTAAGGCAGTAGTGCTATTCTAGTAAATGGGTACCTTGTTTAAATGAACAGTCGTTTCTCTGCTATCATAGGGAATTTGTCTTTTTCTTATGACATTTAGAAAGAAATTGCGGTTCCAATGCCGTCACTTACATGGCCATCACTTTCTACATACCTGACATGTTGCAGTCTTACTATTCTATTCTCACTTCTCCGGCCTCGATTGCTGACCTACATAGAAGAGAGAAAACCTGGTCACCCACCTGAAGTAAACAACTAAAACTTAGCAAAACTAGTCTTCAACACTTCATTTACGACGGCAGTGTCCACTGTGGAGCCACTTTTAAAGTACTGGAATGGGATATAACTTCCCTCCTCTCAGTAAACAATACAACCACAATCATTGTGTTTTTCAATGATGTAAGTTTCACAGAACTGAGGAATAAAGGTCGCATATCCCATGAGTTGCCTAGATCAGTAGGCCACATCCCAGACAGACTGAGTATATTAAAAAAACCAAGGAAAACCGAACCCCCAGGACCCAGCCAAGAAACTGAAACGAAGAGACCAGAGTTTGAAATCCAAGCTGAGAACAGGCCATGCCCCTCTTAACAAACATCTGAATAGATTAGACCCACTACGTGAACTAAACTACAGATTCTGCCATGACCACGAGGAGTCAGTCGAGCACCTCCTGACTTTGTGCCCAAGGTTAACCGACCTGCGGAACCTGCTGTTACCACCACACCCCACCATACACATTACCACTTTTCACATCGCTACAACAATTGAGGAGGACGTGTGCTTTTGTTCGGATGGCATTGGGCTGTCAAGAGCAACTAGCTCACAGCTAAAGAGATTATATCATCCCAGCAGTCATCATGCAATGTGCATGCTAGTGTTTTTCTCATAATAATAATGGTCGTTCGCATCTGAGACCAGGTGCGTCGGTCGACCACACCTATGACCCACTGCTACGGCACGGCTCCAGACTTCGTTCAGGGCAGAGGTTGCTATCTACTGGAGCCATACCGTTCTGGCACGTCCACTTCATCGCCTCCAACCGGTCCGGGCAAGTCTTTTTATGCTGATGAAAAACTTGCTAAGTATCTTGTGGGCCGGAGTTTCCTGGTCCAGCCGTACTTCATGACCGAACAACACCACTTGGCGACGGTCAGGTGTTTCTGACTTTAGATGGAGGCATGCATTAGCAGAGACCGCCCCGTTGCGAATGTACATAATTGTGAACTAATATTTTCTAATTATCTAATTAACTCTTCTAAAAATTCCTATGATAAAGAAAGGGACAAATAAAACCATCCCAGAAGACCTGAATGTTGAAGAAAACTGGCTCATAAACAATGTTATGTTTCGGAAATTGAATTTTTTTCGGCCACATCAAACGACATGACGGACTGGACAGAACGGTGAAGGAGGACATGGTACCTAGAAGGCGACGCAGGGGTCTACCAAGGGGAAAGTGGATACAAGATCTCAAGGATACTCTAAACATGAACATGGAGCAGGCGGGAAGATTGATTGCAGACCGAGATTCATATCGGCAGGCTGTGTTGAGAGCGACGTTCTACAAAGGACATGCTACCTGATGATGATCTAATAAACTTCATTGGTAGCAAGGAGCAAGGAGCAATCAGTGTAATGTGAAATACACTGAAACAGCTCACGTTTTCATTCGTGCTCTTGGAAGCAGGCTGCACACAGCAGTCTGGTCAATGAGGTGGGGATCGACACTGTATTCCCCATACTCATCAGACTCTACAGAGGCACTACTCAGTTCAGATAAATTCATCCCGTAACCCATCAGGTCGTTGGGGCACACTTAAAGACACTCTCACAATCCCACGCCATCTCTCTCTGTTCGTTGCCGCCAGTCGTGCATCACCGGAACGAAGGTGTGACCACTCAGTGTATGTCTCCGCCATATCTTTCCTGGTACGGAACCACGCAGTATCGAATTTACAATTCCGCTGGACCTCGTGACGTGCCCATACCAAACCATCTTCCGCCATTTGATAGCCATGAACATCTTATCAGAAGGCTAAGTTGCATTTTCCACTCCCTGTCGTATTTCTACGTTCGTGAAATGGTCCTTACATGTAACATTTAAGAGTTTCCTAAAGCACCTAATTTTATTGCATATATTCTACGCTGGATATCCACAGTAATGGTCCAAGTCTCACAGGCATACACAAATATTGAGAGCACAATTGAGCGCATTAGTCTAACTTTTATTCTGAGGGCGAGCCGCTTATCCTTCGATATGGGGTAAGCGCCGCTGTTGTCTGTGCTATTCTAGCAACTATCTCTGGCTGCTAGCCCTCGTCACTGATCAGTGATCCCATATACTTCAACCACCGTACATCTTGAAGTTCCTGACCATTTGCTTTTATCACAGATGTAAACCCTTCCATGCTGTTAGTCATCAGTTTATAATACGGATGTAATACTAGCAGTCCACATTATTAAGTAAGTTAGGTGATGGGAAAACAGCCAATGCAACCCGTTATCAAAGAAACATTGTCAACAGTTAACTCAACTCGGTACGAGTAGCTTGAAATAACAACAACAACACTAACAATAACAACAACAACACTAACAATAACAACAACAACACTAACAATAACAAAAAAAGAAGGACAACAGAGACAACAGCAACAATAATAGCGAGAAGAACAGAGAAGAGAGGGCTAGACTCGAACAAGTTATTACTCCGCTATGGAGATAGGAGGAAAAAGAAGACGAAGAAAACAACGACGAAGAAAAAGAAGCAGAAGAAGAGGAAGAAGAAGAAGATAATGAAGAAGAAAAATATCAGATCAAATTGGGAATTAATGGATTAAATACCATGTCAATAACAGCAGAGTCAGTCTGACATCAGGAACATCCCTTTTTATGTACCTTGTCTATTACAGCAGTCAGAAGCGGACGGCGCAGCCTAGGGGTTAAGTAACACGGCTCACAACTCAAAGGTGCTGGGCTCGTTTCCCATCACAGCACCGGCCGTCACATCGGGGAAGCTAACACTTAGAAAATGCAGGAGGAAGCAGATGCTTACATAAAATGCATGCCGAAGTCGAATGCACTAGGCCGACAGGCTCAAAATAAAAACCGTAGTGTTTTCGCACACTGCCTTGGGGAATGGACAAATAGGGCGAACGCAAAATAACCCCCTTCTCTCCCCCCTCCAAAAAAACCCCCAAAACAAAAAAAAAACACAACAAATAACATAACAGCAGAATCAGTCTGTCCCCAAGAACATTCCTGTTTATGTACCTTGTCTATAACAACAGAATCAGTCCGACACGAGGAACATTCCTGAGCAGAGACAAGGAGATATTCTTGGTGGGTAGGGCGATCAACAACATCCTCACTGTCAACGGGATATAATATGTCCCATTGCAATAGATCCCTGGACATAGTGGGCTACTAGGGAACGGCATGACCGACAGATTGGCAAAAACAGGAGCCTCGAAACAACAATTGGATAGACTCTGCAGTGACCACACAGTAAAACGAATTATTAAGAATAATACTCGGGAAATCTGGATGAACAGGTGGGCGACGGGAACAACAGGTCGCGGTGAATTTAGTAAAATTTCACAGCCAAAAAGTAACGATGACATAAATAAACTACATAGAAGAGGTCCAAGTTATCATCTTTCAGTTCCGAACAGGACATAGCAGAGTCAATAGCCACTTGAACCGCATCGATCCCTAGTACCTGCCCTCGTGCAGACATTGCTCTGACCTTGATGACACAGTACGACATCTACTGATTGAGTGCAAGGTGCTTGCGGACATGAGGAAAAGATTCTTACAGGCACTGCCAACAGTTGCCAACACACTGTACGGAGCAGTGACACAACTGAAGAATATCTGTTTCTTTATAAGAATTGCATTGGAATGCCAAGAGCAGGCTTGCTCAGCAGCTATGGGAAAACAACATCAGCAACAACAATGTACCTTCTCTGTAACAAAAGAATCAGACTGACACGATTAGTAGACTTCAACACCAGTCTCTGGACTGACATACAGAGGCCAGTGGCGTGACGTGATCATAAGACTTTAGCACCAGTCTCTGGACTGACATACAGAGGCCAGTGGCGTGACGTGATCATAAGACTTCAACACCAGTCTCTGGACTGACATACAGAGGCCAGTGGCGTGACGTGATCATAAGACTTTAGCACCAGTCTCTGGACTGACATACAGAGGCCAGTGGCGTGACGTGATCATAAGACTTCAACACCAGTCTCTGGACTGACATACAGAGGCCAGTGGCGTGACGTGATCATAAGACTTCAACACCAGTCTCTGGACTGACATACAGAGGCCAGTGGCGTGACGTGATCATAAGACTTTAGCACCAGTCTCTGGACTGACATACAGAGGCCAGTGGCGTGACGTGATCATAAGACTTCAACACCAGTCTCTGGACTGACATACAGAGGCCAGTGGCGTGACGTGATCATAAGACTTTAGCACCAGTCTCTGGACTGACATACAGAGGCCAGTGGCGTGACGTGATCATAAGACTTTAGCACCAGTCTCTGGACTGACATACAGAGGCCAGTGGCGTGACGTGATCATAAGACTTTAGCACCAGTCTCTGGACTGACATACAGAGGCCAGTGGCGTGACGTGATCATAAGACTTTAGCACCAGTCTCTGGACTGACATACAGAGGCCAGTGGCGTGACGTGATCATAAGACTTCAACACCAGTCTCTGGACTGACATACAGAGGCCAGTGGCGTGACGTGATCATAAGACTTTAGCACCAGTCTCTGGACTGACATACAGAGGCCAGTGGCGTGACGTGATCATAAGACTTCAACACCAGTCTCTGGACTGACATACAGAGGCCAGTGGCGTGACGTGATCATAAGACTTCAACACCAGTCTCTGGACTGACATACAGAGGCCAGTGGCGTGACGTGATCATAATACTTTAGCACCAGTCTCTGGACTGACATACAGAGGCCAGTGGCGTGACGTGATCATAAGACTTCAACACCAGTCTCTGGACTGACATACAGAGGCCAGTGGCGTGACGTGATCATAAGACTTTAGCACCAGTCTCTGGACTGACATACAGAGGCCAGTGGCGTGACGTGATCATAAGACTTCAACACCAGTCTCTGGACTGACATACAGAGGCCAGTGGCGTGACGTGATCATAAGACTTTAGCACCAGTCTCTGGACTGACATACAGAGGCCAGTGGCGTGACGTGATCATAAGACTTCAACACCAGTCTCTGGACTGACATACAGAGGCCAGTGGCGTGACGTGATCATAAGACTTCAACACCAGTCTCTGGACTGACATACAGAGGCCAGTGGCGTGACGTGATCATAATACTTTAGCACCAGTCTCTGGACTGACATACAGAGGCCAGTGGCGTGACGTGATCATAAGACTTCAACACCAGTCTCTGGACTGACATACAGAGGCCAGTGGCGTGACGTGATCATAAGACTTTAGCACCAGTCTCTGGACTGACATACAGAGGCCAGTGGCGTGACGTGATCATAAGACTTCAACACCAGTCTCTGGACTGACATACAGAGGCCAGTGGCGTGACGTGATCATAAGACTTTAGCACCAGTCTCTGGACTGACATACAGAGGCCAGTGGCGTGACGTGATCATAAGACTTCAACACCAGTCTCTGGACTGACATACAGAGGCCAGTGGCGTGACGTGATCATAAGACTTCAACACCAGTCTCTGGACTGACATACAGAGGCCAGTGGCGTGACGTGATCATAAGACTTTAGCACCAGTCTCCGAACTGTCTAACAGATGCCAGTGGCCTGACATGATCAAACTACGTCACCTCCAGTTTCCGGACTACCTAACAGATCCCAGTGGTGTGACATGATTAAAATACGTCACCTCCAGTTTCCGGACTATCTAACAGATCCCAGTGGTGTGACATGATTAAAATACGTCACCTCCAGTCTCTGGACTGTCTAACAGATCCCAGCGGTGTGACATGATTAAAATACGTCACCTCCAGTCTCTGGACTGTCTAACAGATCTCAGTGGTGTGACATGATCAAAATACGTCACCTCCAGTCTCTGGACTGTCTAACAGATCCCAGTGGTGTGACATGATCAAAATACGTCACCTCCAGTCTCCGAACTGATTAACCGTCTCATGATGCCGAGTCGGTATGGTCACGTTAGCTGAACGGGCGGTTTTCTATTGGCGAAACGGAGATATTGTATGGGAGATATTGTATGGGAGATATTGTATGGGAGATATTGTATGGGAGATATTGTATGGGAGATATTTCTACAATTCTCATTTTTGTAACATTGTAATGTTATTGTACATCTTTGGTGTAATATTTATTTGCGTTGTTTTAGTAATTATTGTTGTTATTATTACCAATTGTCTGCGATTCAAATATCTTTTACTTCTTCTACTTTTATTTCTACTCACCTGTGTCGTTAAAAGTCGTGGGGAGGTGTAGTTTTCTGAACCACATTTGTCGAATTTGCTCTTATTGTCCCGTAATTCTTGAGTATCTCACTTAACCATCTATCCATCTTTTTTGTGGTCTTCCTCTTGCTCTGTAACCATATTGTCAGGTGTCCGAACCACTTTATGCTCTGCCTTTCCATGAAATCCATGTACGGTGTCGCACCAACATTCTGGTAGATTTCTTTGTTTCGTACGCTGTTCAACCTTAAGACGCCGACCATTTTTCTCAAATACCTCATTCCACATACCATGCTTTTTCTTCCACCTTGGTGACTTGATGAGTGTCCATAATCGACACTGATAGCATAGAGGTGGTTTAAAAAATATATTCCATCAATTGTCTCTTTGTGTCCACTGAGATGTTTGCTTGTGTCTTAGTAATGGTGAGAACTGATAGAAAACCGTATTTGATTTCTGGATTATTGATTCCATCTCTCTGTCGATCCTTCCATCATGTGTAAACCCGCTACCGACGAATTTGAATTCTCTGACTTGTTTAAGTTCTGTGTCCTTCTTCTTAGTAATTATTGTTTTCTCTATTTGGCTGAGTTTCATTGTTTCTGTCTTTGCTGTATTTCAGTTTTAGCAATTATCTTTGACTTACTATCTGCAGTTTTACCAATTGTCTTTTACTCACTGACTCCAGCTTTACCAATTGTCTGTTACTCACTGACTCCAAGTTGTTCAATTGTCTGTTACTCCCTGACTCCAAGTTGTGTTCAATTGTCTGTTACTCCCTGACTCCAAGTTGTTCAATTGTCTGTTACTCCCTGACTCCAAGTTGTGTTCAATTGTCTGTTACTCCCTGACTCCAAGTTGTTCAATTGTCTGTTATTCTCTGACTCCAAGTTGTTCAATTGTCTGTTACTCCCTGACTCCAAGTTGTTCAATTGTCTGTTACTCCCTGACTCCAAGTTGTTCAATTGTCTGTTACTCCCTGACTCCAAGTTGTTCAATTGTCTGTTACTCCCTGACTCCAAGTTGTTCAATTGTCTGTTACTCCCTGACTCCAGTTTCACCAATAGTCTATTACTCACTGACCAGTTTTTTTCTCAACTGTTACGAATTGGATGTGAGTCAATCTCCTTACGTATTAACTGTCTGTTACCCACTCTCTCAACTGTCTCCTTACCTATAAACTATTTGTAAGTCATTGTCTCCTTACTTACAAATATAAGGCAACTCACTGCCAACAAAACAACCAATTGTCTTTGGCCCACTGTCTCCAGTGTTACGACTCATTATCACAAACATTTCCTAACTCAGTTTCACATAAGTAACATTATAAGAGATATGTTGACTTGAGGAGACAACTCGTTTATGGTTTTCAGGTCTTGTATTTAACGAGAATGTAATGGATTGTGTCCCTTACACCAATACTGCGATGCTAGAATCCGGAACTGTTTGTCTATCATGATGATCCTCTACCTTTTCGGTTCAATCGCATCATACAGTCACAACTATATCTGGCCACTTTATGGGTAACCTTAATTTAAGAATTTAAAGTAAACGTTTTACATAATGTTGTTAGACTCACGCAAACACTCTTTCGTCGGCTTTACATCATGCTTGGGAGGTTACAGGGGTACTCTTTTTTTTAACTCGGATACCAGTCCAGTAAATGTGAATAATGGGAAATCAGGAAAAACAAACCAATACAGAAATGTTGTTTTGTGTGAGAACATGAGGAGTTCTATTGACAGCTATCAAGTATTTATGAAGTTGTTTAGAGATACGAGAGAAAAGTTCCATTGACAGCTAACAAGTATTTATGGAGTTGTTTAGAGATACGAGAGAAAAGTTCCATTGACAGCTAACAAGTATTTATGGAGTTGTTTAGAGATACGAGAGAAAAGTTCCATTGACAGCTAACAAGTATTTATGGAGTTGTTTAGAGATACGAGAGAAGAGTTCCATTGACAGCTAACAAGTATTTATGAAGTTGTTTTCTTCTGCTTCATTCAAGTGTGAAGGTTTTCCATACAATGTTTGTTGGTCATTGAAATGTCCGAATCTTTAATATATATCAAGAACAATACGATACAAATGATCGTGAATTTAAGACGCTATTTCGTCAAAGAAGTCGTGGAACACAATAATTACTCTCACGAGATATAATTGACGATCAGTGATAATGCAGTTTGGACAACAATATAGATCATCATGCTCCATATCAAAGGTAAAGTCAATTTTTACATAACAAAAACATGGTTTACTTTCAGAGAGGACATCTATTAATTGTGAATTGAATGTGCCCAACTGAAATTGTAAAATGAATGTGCCCAACTGAAATTGTAAAATAAGGTTATTTTTGGTTTAAAAACCTATCAAAAGAAAGTGTTCAGGGAACTGCATAAAAAGAAGGAACAATGACAAATAATGTATGTCTAGCGTCCAAAGTACACTAACATCGGTAGAATTTAAGCATCGATGATCAATCACAAATCACACTGGTTTATCACAAAGGTATCAATGCAAAACAGTTTTTATTTAATCTTTTTTCTCTTTACTTGGCTTTTTGGGGACAAATTATTTTCTAAATAAACAGTGCTTTATTCTTGTAGTAAGACGATCACTTTACATTTGTTCTGTCGGTTACAGTCGTTTTCGTACGTGTTATTGCTACATTAACTGTTACATGTGACTCACGAAGTCATACATTATGAAGGAACTACAATTCTTAGTTGCGGCCTGTAACTTGCTGTTCCTTTTAAACTAGTTTCAAAGTAAAAAAATTTAGATCAGAATTGCTTTTTATTCTTCTTTTTCTTCTTCGTTTGTTCTCAAACTCTCGCTTCCAAGTCCTTAAAAGTAGCCGGATGTACTCCGGGGAGCGGAATAAGTTATGTCGTAGTTTACAGCTTGACTTCGATATTTGCACCTTTCGGTCCGACACATCCAACTAAAACATGCCATTTTTGGGCACTGAGTTAGCCTTCCCTCTTTGATATCTTCCCCTTAGTCAGCCTGCCCTCTTGCGGCCTGTTATCCATGATCACCCCGTGGAGGTGGAGAAGTGTCTGGTCAGCTCTGGGTCGCTGGCCCTGACGCTAGCAAGTCAGCTCTGGGTCGCTGACCCTGACGCTAGCAAGTCAGCTATGGGTCGCTGGCCCTGACGCTAGCAAGTCAGCTATGGGTCGCTGGCCCTGACGCTAGCAAGTCAGCTCAGGGTCGCTGACCCTAACGCTAGCAAGTCAGCTCTGGGTAGCTGGCCCTAACGCCAGCAAGTCAGCTCTGGGTCGCTGGCCCTGACGCTAGCAAGTCAGCTCTGGGTCGCTGGCCCTGACGCTAGCAAGTCAGCTCAGGGTCGCTGACCCTAACGCTAGCAAGTCAGCTCTGGGTAGCTGGCCCTAACGCCAGCAAGTCAGCTCTGGGTCGCTGGCCCTGACGCTAGCAAGTCAGCTCTGGGTCGCTGGCCCTAACGCTAGCAAGTCAGCTCTGGGTCGCTGGCCCTGACGCTAGCAAGTCAGCTCTGGGTCGCTGGCCCTAACGCTAAGCAAGTCAGCTTTGGGTCGCTGGCCCTAACGCTAAGCAAGTCAGCTTTGGGTCGCTGGCCCTAACGCTAAGCAAGTCAGCTTTGGGTCGCTGATTGCTACAGCTCATATCATGTTCAGCATCATGATCCAGTTGTTGTTATTTAACTCCTATCAAATTACATCGTCGGAAAGAGAACACCCGTAGAAAGGAAAATTAATGGGCTTCTTTAAAAGAAAAATATGTATCTGTGTAAAGAGTTCAAGGTCAAGGCTCAAAACTTAATTGGTCTTTGAACGGTAACTTTACTAAATTAATATGTTGGTCTGGTTGTTCTTGCTATACATAAGCTGCTGAGCAAGCTTGCTCTTGGTAGCCCAATGCCATTCTTATATAAATACATATCTTCTTCAGTTGTTTCACTGCTCCGTTCAGTATGTTGACAATTATCGGTAGTGCTTGTTAGAATCTTTTTCTTATGTCCACAAGCGCAATGAGTAGGTGTTGAACTGTTTCATCAGGACGAGAGCAATGTCTGCACAAGTGCAGGTAATGGAGATTGATGTGGTTCAAGTGGTTATTGACTCCTATGTGTCCTGCGTGGAACTGAAAGATTAGACTTTGATCTCTTCTATGTAGTTTATTTATGTCCTCATTACTTTTTGGCTGTGACATTTCGCTAAATACATTGCGACCCGTTGTTCCCGTCGCCCACCTGTTCATCGAGATTGTCTTGCTATTATTCTGAATAATTAGTTTTACTGTGTGGTTACTGAAGGATCTATCCAATTATTGTTGGGAGGCTCCTGTTTTAACAAATCTATCGGCAATTTCGTTTCATGGATCCATTCAAGGTAACGTTAAACACGTGAGCTGTGATTCTGCTATTCTTCTTCTTCTTCATCGTACGCTGTCAGACGTCAGCTTGACTTTTTTGTCTAGTGTTGGCGCTGGTGATGGCCACACGTGCTTTCTCCGGTCCTCGTATGTCGGGCAATTTTGCAGCACAATGTTCAGCAGTCATTTTCCCTGTACCACAGGTGCATTCGTCAGTGCCACCTATCTTCAGTTTATTGAATAGATGGTCACCTCAGTCTGTTGTGGCCTGTGCGGAGTCTGAAGACCACGACCTGCTCTTTTCTGTTCAACTGGTAATAGGCATCATTTTTTGTGTAGATAGTATGTTCTGCTTCCCATTTGGCCATGTATCTGGCCCTAATAATCCTTTTGGACTCTTCGTAGGTCACACTAGAATCTGGTTGTGGTAATCTTGCACCTTCTTTTGCCAGCCTGTCTGCCTCCTCGTTGCCTTGAATGTTATAGTGGGATGGAACCCACTGTACCACTACTCTTTTTGGTGCGGACTGCTGGAATAGTTGACAGGGTACTGCTCTTAAATCATTAAGTTCAGTATTTTTCTGGCTTTCTAGTGCTGTAACAACGGCCAGGGCATCTGTAAACAAGAAGATCTGGCTTTCATTGCTTTCGCCTGTCAGTATTGCTTTTACTGCAGCCTTCAGTGCTTCTGCCTCCGCTCTGAAATTACTTGAGAATTTTCCAGTTGCCACTGACAGTGTTATTTTTCTACCATTAGTTAGGCTCAGGAATACCCCTTCATCTCCATTCTGTGTTGTGTTTGTTACAGAACCGTCGGTGTATGCATGGGTCCAGTGCGAGTTCATCTTAATAAACTGAAACACTAGAACTAAGTAAACATGCACTTAGTTAGACGCCATCTACAGCTACTCTTAACAAACCACCTGGGGTAAGGTACAAATAATGTGGAAAGATTTTTAATTTTAATTTTGTCCGGGCAGCGGCCGTTAAGACTCCTTTTTTAAAATTTCCAACTGTCAAGGAATTTGGAATGTGTCTGAAACTGAACGTAGAAGTTCGATCTCATTACCTGGAGATCAATAGAAATTTTACCAGAAGATCCACATGAAAAAAAAATCTCAGTCACCACTGTGATTTGACTTCGCGACCTGTGGCACCCAAGGCGGACACCGTACCTTGAGACCACTGTTATCTTACTGTCCACACATTAACAGACCAAAACTTAGCTTTAATGTCCTATAAAGTATTTTACTATCTACATATAAACAAAACAGCAGCAAACTTTAATTTACTACATAGCATCATACTATCCACCTGTTAATCTCGTCTCGTTATCTCCTACATATTTTCTTAATGTACACATGTTAACTAATAATAGACAATATATAATGTCATGTATAATATCTAAATATCCATTTCATAACAGACACAGACCGAGCTATAATGTTATACATAATATTTTACTATCCACTCGATAACAGACAAAGACCGAGCTGTAATGTCATACATAATATTTATACTCACTATTACAGATTAACAACAAGACCAGGTATCTTACATAGTATCTTTCAATTCACATATTAACAGACCAAGTTTGAATTTGTACTGTTCACCAGATCATGTTACTACCCAGATGTCAATAGACAAATACCAAGCTTTAATGTCCTTTACACTATCTTACCATCCACATGTTAACAGATTGGCACCAAAAATTAATCTGCTACACATAATCCTGCTGTCTCCATGTTAACAGGCTAAGACAGCTTTTATGTCCTAAATTGTTCTTTTACTATTAACACGTTAACAGACCTACACTGATCCTTAGTGTCAAAAATAGTATCGTACTATCCTCATGTAAACAGATGGACAATAGGCATTAATATAATATTATCTAACTGCTACTATGTAAACAGAATGACACCAAGCTTTAGATGTCCTAAATATTTTCTTAATATTCACATGGTAAAATATTTAGACTAACAACAAGCAAAACTGTCACACATAGTCTCTTTCTATCCCCATGTTAAAAGACTAAACCTGTTCGTTAATGTCCTACACATTTTCCAACTAACCACATGTTAACAGACCCACAGTTAGCTTTAATGTCCTACATTTTATCTTAGAATCCAAATGCAAGCAGATGACAACGAGCTTTAATGTTATACATATTACGAGGCGTGTTCAAATGAAACCGGACCTAGCTGCACCAAGTGAACATACGTACAATGCGCATGATGATGTCACTTCTGATGTAAGCAGCACATACCAACCGTCAAATTTGCAAACTTTAATATTTTCCGACTCAATTCCCTCGCCAGGCTGTTGAAAACAAGGCGGGTGTGATGCAAAATTCGTCCAGAGTTGATCAGCGATTCGGATTCTAACAGCTGAAGGATGTCGACCAGAAAAGATTTATTGCATAATGCAGGCAGTGTATGGTGGTGACAAAAGGGTGGCAAACGTAAGCTCCGTCGACTGTCCACCCGAATTTCTGCATCAATTTTGCGATGACATCTTCTGACGAAAAAATATGGTCCTGTTTCATGTTTTCCAGTTTCAAATGTAGAACTATAAAAGTTAAAATCATATTTATTTAGCCAGTAGTAAACAAGCAAGATTCCACATGATTGGTATAATTATAATTATGCTAAAATACCATGTGGGATTGGAATAGTCCAGGGTATTGTTCAGGCTTGTGTGATACGATTATTGAGTTTATAGAAAATGTATTTTAAAAAAGGATAATGAGACATTTGACATACTTCTTTTGGCATCCTATTATTGGCCAACACTGCAGCCATGAAAAAACACAGGCGTCTTTAATATTTCAACTTTAAGGTTACACATAACAGAGCACCCAACACAGGACATTCGAGTAGCCTGATAATAGTCACACAGCCTATTCGTGAGCTGTGTTTACATGGGAAATGCTGAATTCGTGACAAGGGCCAATCATTCCTTACAATAAAGAGAATCAATTAATGCTACTTTCACAATACCAATAAACCGTGGAATATTTATATAAAGATCAAGCCTGCTTCTATGATGCCTAGAACAGCACTTTTCTTGAAAATTCAAAATACATTATAAGTCGTTCTGCTTACATTGGATGTGCAACATTAACGTTATTATATTTTTGTTATAAATTCCCACATTTTTCAACAATATAATTTTTGCAATTTCACGTTATTGATATATTTAAAAAGTTGTCTTTCTCTGCAGACAGATGTTTCCTCTTAAAGTCAGAAAAGGATAATCAATATTTTTTAAATTGTTGAATATTTCTTCAAAACAAAAGTCAACTTATAAAATTCAAAATTCAATATTTTTTTAATGAAACATGTTTTACTTTAATGTACATTGCAAATTTTAAAAATGTATATGCACTAAATTGAAATTATTTGAAAGCAATAAAGATCACAAAGAGTTCAGGTTCACACGTTGCGGCATATATGTGAACAATAACTGTAGTGGTTTCGGCTACAGGACCTGCCAGTGTCGAGATTTGTCAGTCACCTGTCTAGTTCGCTCCATGACTTCGACGCATGTCAAGGTTCAAGGTTCAGCTCTTGTGTCAGCACGGCTTTGCAGACAATCGTCGCCCGGGTGGCGAGCTGCTCCTCCCCATATGTCTTGTACGAGGACGAAAACAGGCGTGAGAAATTTGGTCGGATGGATAATTAACACCTATCAGTGTACAGATGTCAATGTACACGTCCATGTGGTTCTGGTGTAAGGCCATAGCTCACTCGTTCTGGGTTGTACTTGGATAAAGAGGGGAAACGCCTAAGCCAGAACCTCTCACGCAAGTTTTTTTTATGGGATAACTCTAGTTTTTCCTTTTTTTCTACGCTTTATTTGGTTGTATCCCTTGCTATGTTGCAAAGAAATTGGTTGAGTATATTTTAAAACACTATAATCAATAAATAACATCATGGACTGACATTCAAATAATGAACTACATCTTTGAACTAACTGTCACAAATGAATAATTGTTCCAACAGCGAAGTAGAAGAACAAATGTGGTTCCCATGTAAGCTTGACTAGCTACTACGAAACAAAAGTATAACTCAAATTTTAATAGGGAGAATTATACGACCACAGTACATGCAAATAGAGAGAGAGAGAGAGAGAGCAGAATGAAATGTTGTTAGTACGGGTGTTACTCACACAAAGGCACATGATTTGCTCTCCAGTAGCGACATGTTCGCGACAATACAGTTGTAATGAGAACCCGATTTACAGTTAGGAAACAATGTCAAGAGGGACAGGAACTGATTCTCACAAAAGCGGAAGTTTTTGGTTTGATCAAATGTACGCCTTCCTGGATACTACTGGCCCAGGCTCGACCTTTTCCACTCCAGATCGTAGTCATTTGGACGGTATCAGGACGTATTGGCCAGTGTGTGAATTCGTGTGTGTATCCGAACAGTGAAGTCTCTAGCACTTCATTCTTGACTGTATTGAATGATATGGAACAAAATGTATATATCTGTGTCATGCAAGTCAAGTCAGCGAGGAAGGTAACTGGCAACGCCCATCTCACAAAAGCTGAGACCTCTTATAGTGAAGCTTCTACCACGACATCCAATTTTTATATTATTTGATACATCCATGAATATGAACAGCGAATTGACTGTGTTTCTGTTCTGATATTCTTTCCTTGACATAATCAATAGTTTGTAGTGTGGGGTTTGTCATTACGGTTGGTAGATTTTCAAGTCATGTTTTTGTTCGTGAGCTTTACTCCCTTGTGTATTGTGCGTTGCCCGTTAACTAGCAGGGGGCGGAGAACATTAAACTGTCTTATATGGCAAGAATAGTTCATATTTGTCACGCATTAGTTGGTAGTCAGCAGTGATTGTTGATAGTATAGAAACAAGAAGATCAGAGTAGAAGAGAGAGAGAGAGAGAGAGAGAGAGAGAGAGGGGAAGAATAGATAGAAAGATAAAGAGAGAGGTATATTGTTGTTATATGACTGTTAATGGGTGAATGTATTACAAAAAGATGCAAGGTAGATGATTGTGGTGAGAAAAGGCAAAAGCAATCCAGTAGCACCGACTGCTGTCATAGATGGAGTGTTAGAGACTTCATTGTACTATGCCACAGCTTTTTATGAGGTTGGGCGGTCAACCCCGGTACTCGCCAAATTTCCTTCATCATCATCATCATCATCATTATCATCATTTTCATTATCATTATCATTATCAACATCATCATCTTTATCATCTGTCCCGTAACCTGTGACGTCATTGGGGCACCAATTGGGTGAAAATTGTTGGACCAGTCCAACTCCAGTCCATTCCACTCGATGTTGTGCCAGGATATTTTCGTCCACTCTCTGATGTTGTCTTCCCATTTCTTTTTCTGCCTCCCTCTCTCACGCTTCCCATGCTCAGTAGCTTGCAGAATCGTCTGGGTCAACCCAGACGATCTTGAAATATGCGTGTACCATGTGACCTTGCGTGCTTTTACTATTGCCAATAGATCTTTATATTGGCCGACCTCTCTCTTAACGATGTCTCAAACTGCCTTATTCGTGACGTGGTCTAGATACGAAATGCCGAGAATTCGACGTAGACATCTGATCTCCATTGCTCAAATTCTTCGCTCTAGAACCGCTGTCAGAGTCCACGTTTCGAACGTCTAAAGGTACACGGAAGTGACAAGTGCATTCATTAAAATCAACATGGATTCCAGGTTGATCCATAACGGCCTCAGTTTGGACAGAGCAGCCATGGCCATCGCTGTTCTAGCCTGGATCTCAGTTCTGGAACCTTCCACATCCATCAGTGCTCCCAGTTCTTTAAACTGCTTAACAATTTGCAATGGTTTGCCTTTGATCCAAATCGGACCTGTTAGGCCCTCTGTGAAGTTGACCATGATTTTACTCTTCGCTTCACGAATTTCTATTCCAAACTTTTGAGCGGCATTGTCAAGGTTTGAGATTAGATTCCCAAGTTCTAGTTCCGTTCCAGCCAGCCCGGTAATGTTATCAGCAAAACCGGAGATTGGCAAGTGAACAACCACCTATGCTGACAGTACCCAAGTGATCCTCCAGAGCTTCGGGCATAATACGTTCAAGAAAAAATAGTTGAATATGGTCGGTGAAAGAATACATTCTTGCCGTACACCGGTTGACGTGCACAACCATGACCCAGTTGTCCCGTTAAGGAAGACTGCACTGGTGGCCTGGGAGTAGAGTCTCTCAATGACCTAGGTAAGTTGACACCCCATCTTATATTTTCCCATAGTTGCCCACAGGGCCTCATGTTAGACCATGTCAAAAGGATTTTCTAAAGTCAACAAAGACTTGGTTTAGCTTTTCATTATGCTGACGGTATTCTTTCGTTAAGCAGACGCAAATTAAAAATGTGACCAATTGTGCTGCGACCAGCCCGAAAACCGGCTTGTTCTTCGGCAATAACAATTACTGCCCTTGGTTACCGACTGTTCAAAATGACCTTAAGCATCACTTTGCTGGGATGGCTGATAAGACTGATCGTTCAGTAGTTTTGATACTGTTGGAGGTAACACTTCTGAGGTAGGGTAATAATAAGTGATTTTGTCCAACTTGTTGGCCAATCCCCCCCTGCCAGATCGTGTTACATATTTTCGTGAGAGTGTCTATAACTACAGTCCCTACGTGTCTTAAGTTATTCGCCTGGTATGTTGTCTCAAAATATATCTTCAAAATGCGTTTGTGCTTCGCTGTGAAGATTCTCTTAGGTCTTAGCTTGACGCGGGCAACGACCAACTTGTGGTCAGTATCACAGTCAGCACTCGGGTAGCTGCGTGTTAGTTGACCAACGTGTGGTCAGTATCACAGTCAGCACCCGGGTAGCTGCGTGTTAGTTGACCAACGTGTGGTCAGTATCACAGTCAGCACTCGGGTAGCTGCGTGTTAGTTGACCAACGTGTGGTCAGTATCACAGTCAGCACTCGGGTAGCTGCGTGTTAGTTGACCAACTTGTGGTCAGTATCACAGTCAGCACTCGCCTGTTAATTGTGTGTGATTCAGATGTTGTCTCCTGGTGATAATAAAGACCAGTTGGTGCCAATGACCGGATCGTGGGTTTTTCCATGATACCTTAAGGCGATCTTTTGTTGCAAAGTAGAAGTTTGGGATGCAGAGATTTTTTGTGTGTGCAGAACACCAGCAGCTTTTGTCCCTATTCATTCAAGTGCCTAATATTGTGTTTGACTAAACAAACTGGCCATGAATTTGAGTCCGATCCGACCCGAGTATTTAGTTCACCAAGTATGTATAAGCAGTCCGATTTTGGAATTTAATTCACTGCATTGTCTAACTCTACATAGAAGGAATCCATCGCATCTTCCACGGATATGAGCGTCGGAGCGTAGGCTGCGAGGTGTTATGAATCCACACGAGCTAGACAATCTTATTGTTAACAATCTTTTATATCCTCCAACTGGACTCTCAATTTAGTTAACATCAATGATCCAGAAAGGTGTTTCAAGTTATAACAGCTGATTGAAGATGTTCTCACTGATACATCACAAGACTGTACAGCTAGTTAAAAAGTGGGATTCAATCAAAGAAGCCGCCCTCACAGCAACAGTAACAGCTTACGACATTAGCGAACTCAGAAATCAAGACGGATTTGAGGCAAATAGTCCAATCCTGCATCCTTTGATTGACAGGAAAAAGGCAGCATTACTAAGAAACAAAGACAAACCAACACGAAACACTCTCAATGTATTGATACAAGCGATAGAAGTGCAAAAGACAGCTAGACAGTGTGATCATGAATATTGGAAACAGTTATGGAACAATATCCAAGATGTCTTCAATAATGGTAACTTCAGAGACGTGTATGAAGGATAAGGAAAGCCATCGGCCCAACAGTGAAAATGAGTGCGACTCTAAAAGCTTTATCCAGGGAAACCATCACTGATAAAAGGAAGCAGTTAGACAGACGTGTAGAGCAATATCTTGAACTCTACTTAAGCGAGACAGAACAAACAGACGATTCCATCAAGGTCATGCTAACTCTCGACCAATTGGACTCCTCGCTGCCAACCAAGACAGAAGTTAACTATGCTTTGGCTGATCTTGCTCCGGACACCGCCGTATTTTTCACGGGTGCTTGAAGCGGAGTCCCCTGCATCTCGTAGCCGCACCCACGCAAACACCAGAACATATCCTACAGAACTGTCCCACTTACACAGATGAGGCTGTCTGGCACTTGAGAGCGACCATGCTCGAAAAGCTGTGGGGATCAGCGAAGACCTGAAACGCTGTCTCTATCCTGAATCTCACATAACTAGAAGCAAATCATCAGTTGATTGAAGAATAATAATAATAATCAGAAGATGATATTAACGCGGCAAAGAGTACGGTATTGTGCGAACAGCCCCTAAGAGGTAACATTAATGTTGCGCTTTACAGAGACACTTTTAACGTGTCTTTCAAAGATCGCTAATCTGGCAAGCAAACAGCGTCTCGCCTATCTCATTTAAGATATTTACAGAAGCGTATGGCTGCTCAACATGCTGGTATTGATAAGGATTTCAGAGTTAGACACTTGGTCCTGTCACTTGGTCCTGTCATTTGGTCCTGTCACTTGGTCCTGTCACTTTGTCCTGTCACTTGGTCCTGTCACTTGGTCCTGTCATTTGGTCCTGTCACTTTGTCCTGTCACTTGGTCCTGTCACTTGGTCCTGTCATTTGGTCCTGTCACTTGGTGCTGTCACTTGGTCCTGTCACTTGATTATGTCACTTGGCCATGTCACTTGAACTTGTCACTTGGTCCTGTGACTTGGTCCTGCCACTTGGTCCTGTCACTTGATCCTGTCACTTGGTCCTGTCACTTAGTCCTGTCACTTGGTCCTGTGACTTGGTCCTGTCACTTGGTCCTGTCATTTGGTCCTGTCACTTGGTCCTGTCATTTGGTCCTGTCACTTGGTCCTGTCATTTGGTCCTGTCACTTGGTCCTTTCACTTGATCCTGACACTTGGTCCTGACACTTAATCCTGTCACTTGATCCTGTCACTTGGTCCTGTCACTTAATCATGTCACTTGATCCTGTCACTTGGTCCTGTCACTTGATCCTGTCACTTGATCCTGTCACTTGGTCCTGTCACTTGGTCCTATCACTTGGTCCTGAGCAGCATTTGCATACATTTTAACTGAAAACTATTTAACGGTCTGTAATATCTGTTATACCCTGTCTATACTTCACAGGCATGCAGCAGAGTGGATCACAATACAGTACGATGGACTTTTACCTTTGTAGCGGCACTGGTGTCTTGCTGGCTCTGGACGTTGGCTTGTAGCTTCCCAGACGCAGAGCTCGCCTTAATAATACTGTTGTTGACCTGATAGTTTACATGTGCTTCTGCAGTGAGGGTACTGCCTCGGTAGATGAAGATATCGACCGCCTGGAGACGCTGGCTCTGTACAGTAATCTTTGGTTCGATGTACGGCTCCCCCAGGAGCAGGTTGGAACCTCCGTTTTCCCAGTGCTGATTGAGAGACCAAAGTTACTACATGTCGTCGAAAACTACATAAAAGCGGACTGAATGTCTTATTCTGAGCAAGTTTTGAGGGTGCAATCCTCCTCCAACAGGAGATCCAAGATAAGGGCATCGTGCACGTTTGTGTAGGATTTCAACAGCTACGGGATGAACAGCTGACTTTGGGTCCTGTACCTGATATACAAGTACAGCATCAAGTGAGGATTGTTGCATAGATCATGCTAAAGAGTGTCGTTGACAAGCACGCAACCCTGTTTGACACTGGTGGTGATTGGGAAGGCTACAACCAATTCTATATCGTGCGGTACACGAGCCATCATGGCATCACGAAATCGATGGACAACTGCAATGAATCTGCCGAGGCAGCCAAACTTTCCATGATTTGCCAGAGTTCATCCCTACTAACGGTCTCAAAAGCAGATCGACAAAAAAACTGTGTGTATGTCACCATTTTGTTATTGACATTTTTCTTGTAGATCATGTGCTGCATATATCATGTCCACCGACCGATGACCCGCACGAAAACCACAATGACTCTCAGGGAGTAGACCATGCTCAAGGTGACCAGTGAGATGGTTGAACAGGACTCAGGCTAAAATTTTAGCAGGGACATACCCCTTTGATAGTCACATGATTGACAGTTGCCCTTTTGCTTGTGCAGGTGGCATCTTTCATCTCCTTTGCAACGTTCTCAACTACCCGTATGCATTGAAAGAGGGCAGTTCGTTTCTGAAGAAGCACAGAAACCCTTGCTTGGTAACTCTATGACAGGATGGACATAGGAGTTCTGCTTCTGGACATCGAGCTGGTAACTCTATGACAGGATGGACATAGGAGTTCTGCTTCTGGACATCGAGCTGGTAACTCTATGACGGGGTGGACATAGGAGTTCTGCTTCTGGACATCGAGCTGGTAACTCTATGACAGGATGGACATAGGAGTTCTGCTTCTGGACATCGAGCTGGTAACTCTATGACAGGATGGACATAGAGGTTCTGCTTCTGGACATCGAGCTGGTAACTCTATGACGGGATGGACATAGGAGTTCTGCTTCTGGACATCGAGCTGGTAACTCTATGACAGGATGGACATAGGAGTTTTGCTTCTGGACATAGAGCTGGTAACCTTTGCCTCGGTTGACTCGAGATCAAGCTCCTAGTTAATAGTAACCTTTTGTATACCAGCTATGGCTTGTTCACTGATGATAAACGGACTGTTAAGGCTGGCGTGAAAATGATCCGTCTAGCACTTCAAAATATGAACCTTGTCGGTCAAAAGCGCCGTGCCGTCTACATTAAGAACAGGAGATAAGTGATAGGATGTAAAACCGAAGACAACCGTCAGGGTGCAATAAAACCGCCTCGAGTCATTGGCATCAGCTAACCCTTGAATCTCCAACGCCTTGTCGTGAAGCCAGGCATACTGCATGGACCTGAGGCTGCGTTCCCAACCGAAAGTATGCTATTGAATGCAGTCTTTTTATTTTACGATGAGGAACAGTAAAAACAGGATGTGCCATTCAAGCAGCAGGATCGTGATGGCTGGGTAGTTGTCGTCAAACCAGTTATTTCTCGTCTGATTCACATGACCCAAGCACTCATTTGCATTAGGTGGATTAAATCCATGAGAAAAGCCCATCTACCTTTCATAGGGCTCAGTGAAAGCGCTCTCTCGTCAGACAACTGTTAATCAAGTCCCTGGCGGCTGCGGAAGTTGGATGTGTTGGACCGAAAGGTCAGATTCAAATGGATACAGGCCCATAAGCCTACTGAGCTGTGTCGGCAAGCTGATGGAACGGAAGATAAACACCAGACTGATGTGGCATCTGGAAGAAAAACGAATACTAATTCCACAGCAAGCCGGCTTTAGACAGCACAGATCCACTGAGGACCAGGTCATCCTCATAGCCCAGGAGATAGAAGATGCCTACCAGGCACAGAAACACACAGTAGCTGTTTGGGTGGATCTGGAAAAGGCATTTGACAAAGTCTGGAAAGATGGACTTCGAGTCAAGCCAAGAAGAAGTGATGTTTGTGGGAAGATGTACAAGTGGATCAACCACTACCTCAAACAAAGAACGGCCAGAGCCCAAGTACAAGGGCAGATGAGCAAAAAAGGTGACACTCGAGCAGGGAGTACCACAAGGGGGAGTACTGTCACCCACACTCTTCCTGGTATATATAAACGATATTACAGAGAATATACCAAGAAGAGTCCATAGCTCAATGTTTGCAGACGATCTGGCTATGTGGACCTCTGAAAAGAATCTCACCATAGCAAGAAATCGGATGCAGACGGCCCTAACATCGCTGGAAGAGTGGGCGAACTCATGGCTGGTCAAAATAAACGAGGAGAAAACCACATGCACAATATTCTCGCTTTCATTAAAACCCCAAAGTACCAAATTAAGTCTAAATGGCAAATTCCTGCAGCCAAACGACAACCCAACCTATCTGGGATTCACATTTGATCGGCGCATGACATGGAAAAGTCAGATTGAGAGAAACCGAATGAAAGCCAGAGAAAGAATGGCAATCATGAGGAAACTTGCTGGCACAAGCTGGGGAGCAGACGAAGTCATACTAAAGAAACTGTACACTGGAAGAGTGAGACCAATTCTCGAGTATGGCATTGCGGCATGGACAACAGCAGCGAAGGCGAACTTCGATAAAGTTAACAAACTTCAAAACCAAGCCATGAGAATTATAACAGGTGGCATGAAGTCAACGCCAATTGTAGAACTTGAAAAGATTACAAAACTGCAATCCATGACCGATAGAAGAGACTGCAGAGCCCAGCTGCAGTCAGAAAATCTCCGACGACTGACCGACCATCCAATGCACCAGAGACTAAACAATTTGGGAAATGGGAAACTAAAGCGGAGAAACTTTGCAGAAATAGCCAAAGCAAAGATGCACGAAGATCCCATAAACGCACTAACTACACCAAAACCCATCACTACTGTACGAAAACCTACCTGGAGACAGGATATATTTCTAGAGGTGGTAGAAAATATACCAGGTATTGCAAACAAAAACTGCCAGACTGAAAAAGAAAGGAGAGATACTACCCTAAGCTTCATAACGAAAAGCTACCCAAGCATGGACTGGACCCATGCATACACCGACGGTTCTGTAACAAACACAACACATAACGGAGGGGCAGGAGCATTCCTGAACCTACCAAATGGCAGAAAAATAACACTGTCATTCGCTACTGGTAAGTACACAAGCATTTCAGAGCGGAGGCAGAGGCACTGAGGGCGGCAGTGGAAGAAATGGTGACACACAGTGAAAATGAAAGCCATATAGTCCTGCTTACAGATGCTCTCGCCGTAGTCACAGCGCTAAAAAGCCAGAAAAACACTGAGCTTAATGACTTAAGAGCAGCACTCTGCAAACTGTGCCAGCAGTCCGCACCAAAAAGGGTAGTGGTACAGTGGGTCCCATCACGCTGCAACATCCAAGGCAACGAGGAGGCAGACAGACTGGCAAAAGAAGGTGCAAGACTACCACAAATAGATACCAGTATGACGTACGAAGAGTCAAAACGGCTTATCAAAGCCAGATACATGACCAAATGGGAAACCGAACATACTGGCTACACAAAAAACGATGCCTATTACCAGTTGAACCGAAGAGAGCAGGTCGTTGTCTTTAGACTTCGCACTGGCCACAATAGACTGAGGTACCACCTATTCAACAAATTGAAGATAGGGTGTACCGACGAATGCCCGTGCGGTACTGGTAAAATGACCGCTGAACATCTGCTGCAGAACTGCCTGACATACGAGGATCAGAGAGAGCATATGTGGCCATCACCAGTGGAACTGCAAGACAAGCTCTATGGCAGTGGCGACAGCCTCAGGATGACCGCTGCTTTTTTCGAAAAATAATGGTTACTGTCTGACTGCGTACGCAGAAGAAGAAGAAGAAGGACCGAAAGGTGCAAATATCGCAGTCAAGCTGTAAACTAGTGACACAACGCATTCCGTTCTCCGGACTACATCCTGCTACTTGCAAAGCCCGGTTCAGGGGTGGGTGTTGGGGGGGGGGGGGGGAGATTGAAAAGCAGATAGTCCCTGGCAAAAGTATGTAGGTGTAACTCGTGTTGTAGTTTGGAGAT